>CM062811.1:594895888-595495888 GCA_031772625.1 Pinus tabuliformis | reverse complement strand
TATGTGATATGTTTTGCACAATTGTTTCGTCTAACTTTTTATATGAAGTGGTTCATCTATACTGAATTCTTTTCTCATAACAGCTGAATGATATTTATCACCAGTTTTTGTTTGAAATCATTTTAGATCGCATAGAAGAAAGATCACACCTCGGGTTAGTGTAGATTTACATATTTCTGTCATTAGAATAATAATTTCCTTATTATTAGATTAGAATTAGATTAGAATTATTCCATTTACAAACTGTTAGAAACAGAAATATTAGATATTTCTCACACACACACAAATTGGGAAACTGGTCCCATATCCCCAATCGGACCCGCTATACCAAACGGAAAAGGAGCTGCCAACCAAGGTCCAGACCGGGTGGGTATCCCCCTTGTTGTAGACCCGATTTTCGGGGATTCAACATATTTGGCGCTAGAAGGAGGGCCTCCGAACTGTGAATGGAAAGCAAATCCAAATCTAAATACCATTCTTAGAGTAAATCACCCTCACCATCTCCTCCGACTTCCCCATTGCATTCAGAAACCTTAAATCCAGATTTAGAAGTCATTGGATCAACAGCCGCTACTACAAACCCTGACATTTCAGAAAAATCTACTATTGAACCTCTTGAAGTTGAATCTTTGATTCACAAACTTCAGTGATTTTCTATATCTCCTCAAAAATCTGATAAATCTCAAGGCAGCATGACTTCGCAATATAACCCTGCTCATCCTCTCACCAGGTTAAAGAGCGAAAAGTTTGGTGTTCATCCAACCGAATTACCTCTACCTTCCAGGAAGAGAGAAAGGAAGTCTCTTAAAGGATCCGATAGTGAGACTCTTTCATCATCATCATCCATCTCAACCTCTTCACCGTGAAGTCAACCATCCACTCCTCCACTTCAGATCATCATCCATCAGCCTATTGAAACTTCCTCAACTCCTTCTCAAACATCTGGAGTTATAATATCCTCATCTTCCCAACCGCAAGGATCATCTTCTGCACTTTCCTCTGTTAGTAGTTCAACAATGGCCCAATCTCCATGGAATAATCCAGGGGCAGTCTTAATGCCTGCACCCTTGAGTCAAATACTGGCCCATCCTGAAAAATGGCTACCTAAGTTTAACCCTGAGGCAGGTATGCTAGCAGAAGAACATATAAATAATTTTATGTTGTCCATAAATCTCAATGGAGTTACTAATGAGGATGTTGTTGTTCGACTTTTCCCTTATACTTTGCAAGGGATAGCTAGATCATGGTATTTCTTGTTACCATCTGGATCTATTACTAGTTGGGACATCTTCCAAGAACAATTTTTGACCAAGTTTGGTGATGACAGGTCTATAGCGACACTGATCAATGACTTGTCTAATATTAAAGCTGAGTCAAGAGAACCTATCAAGGATTTCAATTTAAGTTTCAATAAAATCCTAAACAAAATACTTACTGCTTCTTAGTCGAGTGAAGAAGTGCGATGTGAATGGTATATTACTGCTTTACCATCAAACTTAGCACTCTTTGTTGATAGGGCTAACAAAACAACCTTAGTTGAAAATATGAAAGAAGCAATATCAGTAGAGAAACATATTACGGCCTTAGAAAAGAAAAATTCAATGGAAGAACGAAAATATAAGAAGGTCTCTTTCAAAGAAGATCCCAAGAAAAAACAATCGAAAGATCCATTCGATTTAGAAGGATTACAAAAAGTTTTGAAGACCATTTCTAATGAAATGGTCGACATCAAGAAACAGGTAGCAGAAAATTCTTCTAAAAAGCCATACAGGCCTTTTAAAAGAAATCCTTCAACTGATTCCAAACCCCCTAATGCTATTTCAAATGCTGAATCAGAAGAAGAGGAAGAGGAAAACGCTACTGAAGAGCAAACCGATGAAGAAGAAGTTGTAGAATTACAAGGTATGTGGGATTTCATCCTCCCAAATGAATAATATCAATAGGTATTCCCGGTTAGTACTCGTAGCAGAAATCAACTTGGTCCTCCTCAGCCTACGCCTAAGCCAAAGAGCGCAAGCTCAATGACTAAGGATAAAGTCGCAGCCAAGAAAACATCACCTAAAGCGACTCAAACTAGCCCAGTCCAAACAGACACATCTACTCCATCTAAAACGCTAATCGTTTCGGATGAAATGGAGTATAACATTGTTGAAGACATGAAAAAGACTAGGTCCAATATTACTCTTTTTGAATTGAGCAAGTTAAAACACCAACAGAAAGTACTTTTGAAAGAATTACATGCTGTGCTAGTTGCACCTTTACCAGCTGCTGTAATCTCTCAATCTTCCCATGATATGGGAATACCTCCAACTAATATGATAAATAAAGTTGATCTGAAAGATATTGCATTAATTGAAGGAAGATCGAGATCGCATACTCCCCCATTTCTCCTTATGAAATTTCAATAAAAATGTGCATAATTGTTTAGTGGATTCTGGAGCCTCACCAAATATTTTGCTAAGATCAATTTGTGCAAAATTAAATGTTCGACCACAGAAATCCGTTGTGCGCATAGTTCAGCTAGATCGATCGCAAGTTGAAGTGATTGGTGAATTAAATCAGGCTACCATAAGGCTGTCATCCAACCCAAAGGTATGTCAAGTTATCGACATTTTAGTTGCTGATATTCCTTAATTTTATGGCTTAATTCTTAATAGAGATTGGTCAGAAAAACTTCATGGATACTTTGCAACTGACTGGTCACATATGTGGCTGCCTTATAATGGTAAACCAAACCAAATAAAAGTTTAACGTGAACGACATTAGAAATACATAGTAACAGAACTCGAGGGAGAAAATGAACCAGTAGCATATAATTCTAACATTATTGGCAATTATTCAGTAGATTCTTTCTTAGGAAATTTTAATGCTCGCACATCACCTTACTTAGAACATTCTGTTTTGTCTCAAGTAGAAAATTATTCTCAAACAGATGGTTCTAAATGCATTAATTTTATAGATAGTCCTGTAAATAAATCTTTGTTTTGGAAATTATTTTTTGATGGTTCTAAGTCTAATGAAGGAGCAGGAGTAGGATGTGTGTTAGTAAGCCCAGAGGGAGATAAAACCATGTTAACTTGCAGACTCAAATTTGAGTGCACCAACAATACCGCAGAATACGAAGCTTTAGTCCAAGGCTTGTACAAGGCAATCGGATTAGGCGTCAAATATCTGCAAGTTTTCGGAGATTCTGAAATAATAATCAGACAAGTACGCAATACTATACACTGTTTATCAGGTCATTTAAAGCATTACCAATCTTTAGTTCAAGATCTAACTAAACATTTTATAACATTTAATATCTCGTCAATTCCCAGACTCCAGCCAACGTAGCTTCCAAGCTTAATCCTTCAGAAGATTTTAGTCTTGACCGATTTTCAATTGAGTTAATTTTTAGACCATCTATCCCTGATAATATCACCAATTGGAGGATTTTCAATGACGATCCTGATATCGTGAGTTTTCTCACATCTGAAGGATCTTACACCAATCAAATAGTTGACGAAGACCAGCATGACCAACAATTGCAATAGGATAGTACTAACAATGCTATACCTAAATCGCAGTCAAATTAGAAGACCTTTATGATTTGAAAGATCGATTCAAAAGATCTACCAATTCAAAACTCCAAAGTTCAACTTTGAATTATGAATTGGTAAATCTAGGAAGTGATGCTAAACCACATAACATCAACCTAGGCCTTTGCCTAGCCCCTGAAGATAAATTAGCATATATTTGTCTCTTGAAACAATACAAAAGTGTCTTTGCTTGGAATTATGATGAACTCAAAACATACGACAGCTCCATCATCCAACATACTATCCCAATGATTTATAATGAAAAACCTGTCCAACAGAAGTTGAGAAAGATACGTCCAAATTTAGAAAATCAGATTAAAACTGAACTCAACAAGTTATTGAAAGCGAAGATAATCTTTCTCGTTAGACATTCTAAATGGGTCTCCAATATGGTACCTGATAGAAAGAAAAATGGAGATATCAGAATCTGAATTGACTTTCGAAACCTTAACAAGGCCTGCCAAAAGGATAATTTTCCTTTACCTCCCATGGAAAAAATATTGCAGGCAATTGTGGGCTCAGAATTAATGTCATTCTTGGATGGATTCTCGGGATACAACCAAGTGCTGGTACATCCCGACGATCAATTGAAAACTACATTTAGAACTAAATGGGGCACATACGCATATCAAAAGATGCCATTTGGTTTGATTAACGCGGGTGCCACATTTCAAAGAGCCATGGACATCGCATTCAAAGGGTTAGTTAATAAGTCAGTAGTAATCTATTTGGATGATATTACTGTTTATTCCAAGAAACGAAACAATCACCTCAGGGATTTAAAACAAATCTTCCAACGTTGTTTAAGGTATGGAATTTCACTTAACCCGAAAAAAAAATCCTTTTTTGCATTAAGTGAAGGAAAGCTTCTGGGATTCATAGTGTCAAAATCTAGAATTCACATTGATCCTGACAGAATCAAAGAAATTTCCGCAGTTCCCTTACCTCACAACAAGAAATCCATGCTTCCTTGGCTAGATCAACTTTGTAAAGAGATTCGTTCCAGATTTTTCTAGAATCGTGTCTCCTCTGGAAGCCATGATTAAAAAGAACACAAACTTTAAATGGGTCCAAGATAAACATGAGGCTTTCAATCTGATCAAACAAGCCATTATTAATGCTCCATCATTAGCAACTCCAAAATTTTCCGATGCTTTTCTTTTGTATACCTTCGCCTCAGATAGATCATATGCTGCGATACTCACTCAAGCAAATCAAGAGAAGGTAGAAGCCCAAATTGCTTTTTTCAGTTCCAATTTACAAGGTGCTGAACTAAATTATTCAGATGTGGAGAAACAAGCTTAAGCTATTTTTAAAGCAATTAAATATTTCAGACCTTTCTTACTCAAGACACATACCAAGATCATAGTACCATTTCCAGTGGTAAGAAGTCTTCTAGTACAGAAGGATGTAGGTGAGAAAAGGGCAAATTGGGTTACTGCCTTACAAGAATACGACGTAAAAATCAAACCAGCAAACGTTGTAAAAGGTCAAGGCTTTTGCAAAATGCTGGCAAGAGCATCGCTAATGCCCGAAAATTCATCTGAAGAGGTACAAGTATACGAGGTAAGCCTAAACGATGTTGAGTCATTATATGATGATATTATTTATTATTTAAGGAATGGATATGCTCCTCCATCCCTTGATCACACCAAGAAAAGAGCCCTGAGGATAAAAGCCAAACAATATCAACTTATAAATGACGTTCTTTTCAGAGTAAATTATGATTCTGTTCTACTTAGATGTCTTGAGAAAGTTGAAGCTGAAAAGTTTTGCAGGAACTCCATGATGGGCCAGCAGGTGGACACTACGCTGGAGATGCAACTGCTCACAAGATCTTACGCGCAGGCTATTACTGGCCCACATTATTCAAAGATGCACATAACTATGTAAGAAAATGTCAAGTCTGTCAAACTGCTGCCGGAAGACAAAAGAAACCATCCTTTCCACTGCAACCAGTTACCATCGAACAACCTTTCGATCAATGGGGATTAGACATAATAGGTGAGATAGTTCCTCACTCTTCTAAATAGCATAGATACATCCTCACAGCGACAGATTACTTTACTAAATGGGTAGAAGCAGTTCCACTCAAGACGGCTAATGCTGAAAATATCATTGAATTCATAGATCAGTTCATAATCACCAGGTTTGGATTGCCTTCCGCTTTAATGTTTGATAATGCATCATACTTTTCTGGTAATGCAATGACTAAATTTGCACTTAAAATAGGTTTCAAACTTAAATATTCTGCCAATTACTATCCACAAGGGAATGGTTTAGCCGAGTCCAAAAATAAGAACTTAATTAGAATCATCAAATGAACCATTGACCAAAATCATAAAAATTGGCATAAGTCTTTAATATATGCTTTATGGGCAGACCGAATAACGCAGAAATCCTCTATTGGAACTTCTCCCTTTAATTTCGTTTATGGGAAAGATGTGGTTCTTCCAATGCATCTGGCAATTCCCTCTTTAGCCTTAGTTCAGTACATTGATGAAGTACCAACTTCTTCTTTACAACTTAGGTAGCTGGAACTAATTAAATTAGAAGAATAACGAGAAAGGTCTAAGATTACTCACGCTCATCATCAAGCATTGGTGAAAGCCTCTTTTGATTCCAATATGGTATCCAGAAAAGATTTTCAGATAGGAAATTTAGTTTTAAAATGGGACAAGGCTCATGAAGAAAAGGGAACATACAAAATTTCAAAGAATATGGCTTGTTCCTTTTCAAATTGTAGAAATTATAGGTCCATCAACCTTCATATTACAAGACCTAGCAGGGAAGAGGGATTCTTTACCTGTTAATAGTCAAATTCTCAAGAAATATTTTCCATAGAAGATCACTCTTCTATTTTTGTAGAATAGTTGTTTTTCTTTTAATAATAAAACTAGTTGTGAATGGTTACGATCGGAATTTATGAAAAAGATACCAATTCTCTTTCAAATTTTGGTCTTTTGCTTGTATAAATAGCAAATCTTTTGGAAAATTGATCTTTATTATTGAAAGATACAGTTAAAAAACTCTAGCCTAGATATGGTACTAGTTTCAACTTCATAAAATTTGATGAAAACAACCTTTGGTGAGAAATTGTTTTATATCAGTGCAATGAAAAGTATCAATAACAAAATAAATATTGTCTGTAGAACAGCTATTTCCAAAAACTCTACTATTGTTGTCCAGAGCTATCTTAAGGAAACAATGACTTCCTCCCTACTAAGGAAATCACAACTTTTGGAGGAACAATCCAAGGATACACTTTATCTTAAAGAGTGAGAG
The DNA here is from genome assembly GCA_031772625.1 of Pinus tabuliformis. Taxonomy (NCBI): domain Eukaryota; kingdom Viridiplantae; phylum Streptophyta; class Pinopsida; order Pinales; family Pinaceae; genus Pinus; species Pinus tabuliformis. Next base: position 595,489,025 of record CM062811.1, on the reverse strand, counting down.
GTCTCATCACGAGCCGGATTATCATAATCACAGATATTATAACTTGCTGACTTTGCCAATACTGCATACCACAACAGGGCAAAGACTTAAGATTGTTGCAATCAAAAGGCAAGGGGTCTCATCACGAGCCAGCTTGTTCAACAAATTTATAAATCAATGAATGACTGTGTCATAAATTGGCCATCAAACCAAGACATTTCTCTTCAAGAATAAAAAATAAAATGAAAGTAATAAGTGTGGATATGGATTCTTCTTTGGGAATTGTGGGTTTCTTTAAGTAGGATACAGGATCATTGTTGGGTAACAGGTAACCCTGTCGAGGCTATAAACACCTGCTGGAAATAGAGGCTCTACCTACGACAAATGAGCATATTTAAAACTGGTTTATAGAGAAGACTTTGTTTTATCTTTACAAACCAAGTAATGACTGATGTAAATACAAGGACTAGCTTGAGGCAGCAAATAATCAAAGTTGAAAATAGTTGAAACAAAATGTCATTGACAGGTTAGAATATAATGTACTTTATCTTTCTATAATAAAGTTTAACTTTCCAGGAAATTTTCTGTTTTGGAAGTTTTAAAAATTCAAAAAGCAGCAGAGATAACTGGTTCTTCCAAGTGAATCGCCAATTGTTGTGGCCATCAACAACCCCCTTCTTATTGAGTGTTATTCCTAATACTAAATAAGAGGGGACCCTTAGTTAAAAAATCTAAAAATTTAAAATAGTGCTTAAATTTCCTTTTTAAAATAAAATTACCATCATAAGCTTAGGAAACCCTCTTGGAAAATCCAAAAAAGCTAAGTTTTATGATAAGGTAAGATAAAATCTTTCCTTAGGAAATATCGCATCGCATAAGATAGCAGGATGCCACCTTACAAGCACAATTCCAACATTTGTGAGATCAGGATATGCGATAAACAACAAATATCGCATCGCATTCAACACAACTCTCATTGAAACATTTCAATTTGCCGATATGCGATGATGTCGATCGCAAGATCGCATATCGCAGAAAATACGTTAAAAAAGATTGTCATACATAACATTTCTACGATTTGCGATATTGTGATTTCGCGATGCGGCGATAATACTATAATGCGATGTCACGAGCGATTGATTTTGCGATATTGTGATCTGCGATGTTGCGAAGCAAATTGCAAAATCGCTTCATCGTAGATCTTTCAGGCGCGTTATTCAAGAAAAGTATTTTCCCTAAGCTGACACCTGGTTATGTGCTTTAATGCTAATAAATGAGGTAGTTGCCAGTTATTGTGGATTATGGGTGCGTGCTTATCAAAAGAATCATTTCACGTAAGGTGGTATGCTTGATATGTCTGCGACATTTAAAAATTTTCCCATCACCCTTACTTTCCATTCATTTTCACTTGTGAATTGCAGGAACAGAGAATAGAGGCTGATACAAAGTATTACGCAGGTTGAAATGGGAAAGAAAGGCAAGCTCCGAGCTCAGAAGAAAAGGAAATGGCGCCCTTATATACAGACACGGCCTGTAACAGAGACACGAGAATAGCTACATGGGAAGGCATGTATAATCTGCTCAAAGAAGAGAATCCTAGAGTAATGGAAGTAGTTGCTACCGCGGGCTCAAATTGTTCTTCTGAAGCGTCCCTTTCAGAGCTAGCCTGCTCATTCTTACATCGGATAGCAGCAAGGCCAAAAGTCCTCCCATACACGGACATGGTCAAATGGATACTGGGCAGCGCAGAAATCAGAGACAAGCAATTTAAGACTCAAGGTCAAGAGTTCACAAAAGTATTAGTTTTACAAATTTTGAACTTTATATCTGTTGGAAGGAAAAAGCGCAAAAGGCGAAAAACGCATCAAGGAAACCCGGATCGAGAATCAGAGGCAGTTTTTGATGCGCGATTAGCGCCTAGAGCTAATCGCGCATCGCTGAGAAAAAATTCTAAAAAAGGAAAGCTGCTAGTTGCCCAGTCACCTGCAAGTCCCGAAAATCGCAAGAAAGTAAAATTTCAGGAAGATTGGAAACATAGAGATCAAGAAAAGGCAAAAAAAATTCAAGGGTTAACCAAGTTGAACTGGGATTATTACTGGGCTTACTTGGTAAAGCCACATAGCCAGTGGATGACTATTAAGTGTATCATCAATTCAGATGAAAAGATGGCGCCAGCTCTCGTCGATTCTGTTTTCTCAGCTCAGCTAAAAGCGGAAGTCAGCCAGTCGAATCTGCTCAAACATATGCTGCATGCGTGCGATTTCAAGAACCAAATGCAGAAGTAGCTTAATATTAGATTTAATTTTAGCTTTAATTCTTTTTTATTTTCCTGAAAAGAGGACGGTCATTTAAACTGCATCCTACATTTTTGTAATAATTTATTTTTAGAATTAGGTTAGTAGTATTTAAACCCTTCTCATGCATTTAGAGAAGGGTCCGAAAATTTATCAAAAACTTATCCCTAGAACATGCACTTTTGTACCCTCTAAGGAGGTTTTGATGAATGAATGGAACAGGATTTATTAATGTTTGCATTTGATATCTGCTACTGATGTTGTACTTTTGTACTCTTAGTGGATATTTGATCAAGGAGAGATAAATCGTGATCACTTGAAGCTCATGAGTAGGACTAGTTATAAATGGTATTTCTATCTCTTAACTATTTCTGCCTTGTGTTAGAGTGATTTCCAGTTCAGTTATTTATATATTAATGTATGAATGCCTGAGTTATCATTTGGCACTTTTGTACGGTGATAGCTATTTATTTATGCTTAGTGTATGAGTAGCTCATTATGCAATATGTTTTTCACAACTGTTTCATCTAACTTTTTATACGAAGTGGTTCATCTATACTGAATTCTTTTCTCATAACAGCTAAATGATCTTTATCACCAGTTGTTGTTTGAAATCATTTTAGATCGCATAGAAGAAAGATCACACCTCGGGTTAGTGTAGATTTACATATTTCTGTCATTAGAATAATAATTTTCTTATTATTAGATTAGAATTAGATTAGAAGTATTCCATTTAGAAACTGTTAGAAACAAAAATATTAGATCTTTCTCACACACACAAATTGGGAAACTGGTCCCATATCCCCAATCGGACCCGCTATACCAAATGAAAAGGTGCTGCCTACCAAGGTCCAGACCGGGCGGGTATCCCCCTTGTTGTAGACCCGATTTTCGGGGCTTCAACAGGTAGTTATCCTTTTTCGATGCTTTGTTCAATTTTCTGAAATCGATACATAGCTTGATCTCTCCATTTTTCTTTCTCACTGGTACAATATTGGCTACCCAGCGGGTGTGTCTGACCGGGAAAATGATTTTAGCATCCAAAATTTTGTTCAATTCCTTCTTCACCAACGGTTCTAGGCTTGATTGCATCTTGCGAAGCTTTTGTGTGTATGACTTAGCCTCCTTTTCTAAAGGAATTACATGCTGCATAACGCTGATATCAAAAGTTTTTAGGTTTCCATATGTCCATGCAAATACGTCCTGTATTCTTTAAATAGCTTGACAAATGCAGCCTTTTCTTGTGGAGAGCACCCCAAGCCCAAGTTAAAAGTTTTTGGGTCTTCTTTGGTCCCAAGGTTGACCGATTCGTACTTCATGGTTGAGCTATGAATTTTGCAATTAGTTGGCTTCTTGAATTCACCATGCAGGTCATACAAGTGTTCCATATTGACAACTGACTTGGGAATCATATTGGACTGATCCTTTTCTTCATCTTCCCTGTCGTTCATAAGCCTGTCATGCTCTTTTTCATCAATGACTGCATTCTTCAATTTCTTCTCGTAGTGCAATAACTCAAGGATTTTCTCGTCATCTTCGAACACCTGCCAGTTTGAGATGTTATCAGGCACAGATGGTCTGAAAATCAATTCAAAATAACATTTATTCTTCTTCAATCTAAAATCAGGCAAAAGTTTAGCAGCCATACTAGCCATCAGATCGACATCGTGTTTTTTCCCTCGAGGTATGTATGTGATATTAAAAGAATCAAAACTGTCAATTAAGCTCCATACCTCATGCTAGTACCTTACTAGGTGTGGCAAATTGTAGTGTATCCTCTTCCTTACCTGGTCCACTATTATCTGTGAGTCACCAACAACTTTAAGCTTTTTTAACTTCATATCAATGGCCTTTTTCAAGCCCTACAGCAAGCCTTCGTACTCTGTCGTGTTGTTGGTGCACTTGAATTCCAACTGGCTGGCCATCAGATGTTGGTTCCTTGTGGATCAATGAGAACATTCCCAACACCTGCGCCTTCAAGGCAACTAGAGCCATCAAAATAGAGTGTCCAAAATATAGAGTCTAGTGTTACATTAATTGAATTGCTTCCTACGAAACTAGTTCTATCATCTACTATATGACAAGGTGGTTCATTAGTTGGATTACAGGGGAGAGCTTCTAACTGTGTGTTTATTGTATTTTCTTCAGTTGTTTCTGCTTGGAATTCTCCAAAACAGGTCTTTGTGGCACAAGCATTGAAACTACAATTCCCAAGGATAGAGTTGGTAAACATTATAGGTTTATTGGGACTGTCTAGCTCCGTCACTACATACTTCATGTATCTTTCACAATTAACTCTCAGCATATCACCCTTTCCCTTCTGAGGTAGCAAGAGATGGGACCAATCAGTTGAGAAATATCCATTTAGTTTTGCTAACCAATCCCTACTAAGCAGCATTCCATAAGCCTTGGGTATATCGACTACCACCATATCAATGACTTGCGTGTATTGTGGTTTAGTAGTCATCCGAATAAATACATCCTTCAATTCCCCAATTACTTTCACATTTGTCCTATCTAATTGCATGATTCGAGTTCCAGTATTCTCAGGTATCGCATGCAGTCTTTTACCAACAGCGTAGGGCATCACAGTGGACGAGGCACCAGAGTCTACCAAGCAATTGTGTATGTTCATGTTGAAGATTTGAAATGTGATTAGGAAAGGGGGAGTCATGGATTTTGATTTCCTTCCTATCATGGTTGCACTGACATCTTGGGGGTTTCGGTTCATTTTTAATAGGGTGGCTTCCATGGTTGTTGGCTTTTGGGCTATGCTGGGAGTACTAACAGGTCTGGAGACTGACTTCTGGGTTTGGCTGCTCGGAATGGTGGGATTTTTGCAATTCCACTCATTCATAACTTTCAAGAGAAAATCTCTTTGATGCGTTAATTTCAACAAATCAAAGTATGTGATATTAGCCCTAGATTTCTTAAGATCATCCATAATATTGTAATCAATGTTGTAAATAGGATAGGGCAGAGTAAACATACCGGTTTTTCCATTCTTAGGTTGGATTTTACCATTTTGAGTCGCCTTCGTTGCAATGGGAGATCCATTTTCTTTCTCTAGATGGTTTGCAACTGGGGTATTCTTGGACTGACCACTAGGTCTACCCTTCTCAACAAGAACTTTGGGAGCGGGTGCCTTCACAGGGCGGACATCTTTCTTGGTCTAATCCACAGGCTTTATCACACTTGCAAAAGGCCCCTTGCTTCATGTGTGGATTTCATTAGTGTGGATCTCTGCCATATTGTCTCCTTGGTCATCATCATTCTTGTTTGTATAGAAATCCCATAGTACGTTGATTTGAGATTCTTCTTCCAAGGGCTCTTCTACTTGGTATTCTTCCTCATCTTCTTGTTCTGGCTCTAGCACCACTATAGGTTCTTCTTGGTTAAGGAGCGATATGATAAGAGCCAGCTCTTCTGTATTTAAATTCCCTTCATTGGGTGGAGCAGGCAGTGCAAGTGGACCATGACCACCTTCTATCTTCTTATGATAGAAAGGTTTGAAAGGTTTTCTGTTGTTATACTCTCCTCCACTCCTGCTTGTACTCTCTCCAGAATTCCTTTTCATATCAATGACTGTATTTGTCAACTTCTTAATGATCTGATGCAAACCTTCTACATCTATGGTATCCTTTTCTTTGGTTTTAGCCCCTTTGTTATCACTCCCATTATTCTTCTTGGATGCTTGAGAGGCTTTCTTTTCTCTGGTTATATGATGGCATGCTGTGAGACTGAGCATTTCATTCTCGACTTTTACTACTTCATCGATAGCACCCTGTAAGGTTTGTGCATTACTCCTTTTGACCCACATCGCAGTAGGGACAGGGAGAGCAGTGATGTAGAATTCCATGAGCACCTCCTCAGTAGGTCTAGCGGTGGTCGGGATTCTGTTGAACAAGGTGTTGAACCAGATGTTAAAATCCTTAACCTTTTCTTTGGTTTCCATTTTCAAACGGGATAGTTCTAGAACTAAGGTCGCAGGGGTTTTTTCATCGCCATACTTGTCTAAAAAGGCCTGTTGAAAGGCAGCCCACGAGGTGATCAATCCAGTTCTCAAGCTAAAGTACCATGTGGAAGCTACACCAATAAAGGTAAAAGGGAATAGGCGACATACTATATCTTCATCGGCTACGACCAACATGCTCATGACCAGGAAGAAAGAGTGAATATGGTTATCAACGATGTCTCCCTTCCCAGGGTCAAATTTAGGCAGTACTTTTTCTACATTCTTGGGTAAGGGATGTTGTTGCCCAAGTACCACTATAGCGTCCTGAGCAAGCCAGGGAGGAAGTGCTCCCAGAGGAGGTGGGAGTTGGTTTCCAGCCGATTGAAGTTGGTTCCCACCTGGGAGAGGAATGTTAGCCATATTGTGGATAGGGATTTTCTAGTCAAATGCTTCTTCAAGGCTTTCTCTATTAAGACTTCCCAAATCAGGCCAAGGATTACCTTCAGAGAGTGGATCTTCAGGAATTTATTCCCAGGGAGTGTCAATACTTTGCAAGGATTCAAGCACAATATCTTCAAGATACAGGGCTGCAGATGTCTCTTCGTTAATGGAACAGATCCTTGGCTTTCTTTTAGTTATCGGAGGTAAAGAGTGAAATATGGGGAGCTGAGAGAGGGAACGAGCATAAGCCTAAGTAAGTATTTTGACTGGTTTTTCCTGAGTGACAGGATACTCCCACAGTGTCTTTTCTTCGAAATGAGGCTTTTCCAAATGAGAGGAAGGGTCTTTTCAACCTTCACGATCCATGCATTAATCTTTTCGAGTCCATGAGGAAATTTATAGATGGAATCATAAAAATCTGTGGACAGTGGTTCATGCCTTCCTTATAGCGCAAATTTGTTAACATGGCGAATTTTCGCTATACCACAAGGGGAACTAACCCGATCATAGACCACAATTAGACCTGCTTTCGTTTGGAATGGCTAGTTCCAACAGGTTTTAGGGGACCCCGTAAATTGTTAAATGCATTGAAGGATTGCTTCTAGGAAGAAGACTTCAATTAAATCAACAAAACAAAACAGCTAACCTCTATGTATTGAATCCTATCTACATTTCTTCTAACTACTCTAGTCTATGTCCTAACTATCCTAATCTATCCTACAGGAGCAAACAAAAGGAGGTTAAACATCATATATAAATCCCAAGTCCTAATGAATCAATTATTGGTCCACATAAGAATAAGGTTGTATTAAATCCTAATTGAAATCCAATTACTTATACAAGAATATACATTCCTTTCCATACAAATAACACTTGTAACTGATGTTTAACAAAGTCTAGAATCAACAACATTTCATGAATTATCAATGCTATTGAATTACATTCAAATAACCAGGAATAAACATGAACTGATAGTTACCAATATGCATAAAGCTGTAGGTTTTAACCCCATACAGAAATTACCTACATACGAATTCTAAAACATAGAAAACAAATAATCCGAGAGAAAAACACATAAAACACATATACACAGAGATTTCACTTGGATCCCAAAACCGAGACTATCGGCTTGATTTTTCATTATTTTTCTTTCAATGTTATAATACATATTTATACATGTCGAAGCATCAAATACCATGGACTGAAAACCATCGCGTCCAATACCATGGACCGAAAACCATCGCGTCCAAAAAACATGTGCGAAAATCACGCACAAAACCATAGGTGGGTCTGCCCAACCTAACATAGGGTCCAAAACCAAAATTTTCCGGGGCGCTGCCCTGAACCCCATAAAGTGGCATTACAGGTGCCCCTCAAACCCCCTGTTAACTATGTGGAAAGAATATAACACAACCAAACATTCTCCCACTTGTTGTTTTCTTTCCACAGGGGGCCACAAGAGAGCTTAGTCATTTTTCCAGCCCTGCAATGCCCATTTTCTCTCTACACCAAGAGAAATTCTCAGAGCTCACAGATTTTGTCAAGGCATCTACAGTATTCTTCAAAGTGTCCACCTTTACCAGCAACACCTTTTTTTCTTCTTTCATATCCCTCACAAAGTGATACTGAACATCAATGTGCTTTGTCTTTGAATGATATGCGGGGTTCTTTGCCAAGAAAATTGCACTTTGGCTGTCACATTCTATCCTTATAGCTTCCTATACTAACCCCATACTTGAACACAATCTCTGCAACCAAACTACTTCTATGCTTGCATGAGTGGCTGCCATGTATTCTGCCTTTGTAGTTGACAGTGCCACTACAGATTGTTTCTTACTCATCCAACTCACTGCACCTCCAAATAGGTTAAACACATACCCACTTGTAGATCTTCTCTAATCCAGATCTCCAGCCCACTCTACATCAACAAAGCCATGAATATCCAACACTCTGTCCAATCCTGGTCTTCCTTGGTAGCAGAAACCATAATCACTAGTGCCATGCAAATACCTGAAAACCCGCTTCACTGATGTCCAATGCTCCTTCCATGGTTTTGACATAAACCTGCTCAATAATCCCACTGCATGTGCAATGTCTGGTCTAGTACAAACCATTGCATACATCAAGCTACCAACTACACTTACATATGGAACACGGGACATGTCTTCTTCCTCTTCTTGTGTCTTGGTACACTGTTCAGCAGATAAACTCACACCTACAGGAATAGGAACCTTCACCGGTTTACTATCCTGCATATTAAACCTCTGCAGTATTGTCTCGAAATACTTCCTTTGGTTTAACCAGAGCTTCCTCTTTGTATGATCTCTTTTAATTCCCATGCCCAAAATATAGTTTGCAGCACCAAGATCTTTCACGTCGAAATTGGATGACAATTGGGTCTTCAAATCCTAGATAATTTCTTTTTCATTTCTAACTAGCAACATATCATCCACATACAAGACCAAATAAATAACACGGTCACCAATTAATTTAAAATACACACAGTGATCTGCTTTGCTTCTGGTGAAGCCAAGTCCCCGTATAAATGTATCAAATTTCTGATACCACATCCTTGGTCACTGTTTTAACCCATACAGAGACTGCTTTAACTTACACACCAGTTCTTTCTTACCCTTCACTGCAAAGCCTTCAGGCTGTTTCATGTAGATCTCTTTCTCCAGATCCCCATGAAGAAATGTTGTCTTCATATGCATCTATTCTACCTCAAAATCAAAAGCAGCAGCAACAGATAAAAGTAATCTAATAGAAGTCACCAAAATCAATTCCCAGCACCTGGGAATAACCTTTTGATACCAACCAAGCTTTGTATTTCTCCACTTTTCCTTCTGCATTTGTCTTCTTTTTGAACACCCATTTGTTGCCAATGGGTTTCCTTCCAGCTGGCAACTCCACGAGATCCCAAGCCTCATTTTTGTGCAAATATGCCATTTCATCAATGGCCTCTTTCTAGAGTTTTCCATCCTCTGAATCCACTGCTTCATTCACAGTTCTAGGATCATCATCAGTAATAGACAAAGCAAAATTTGAAAAAAAAAAGCAAATGGACTATACCTTTCTGGCTGCCTTCTTTCTCGAACTGATCTTCTCACAGACGGAGTTTGTGGCTCTTCATCTTCTGATTCCGCCACTGCTGTAGAGTCTGATTCTTCCTCCTTTATCTCAAACTCTATCTTCTCAGGTTCCTTTGGTTGGACTTCATGTTTAATAACATCTTTTACCTCTCTGAACACCACACCTCGGCTGTACACAACCTTCTGTGTGACTGGGTTCCAAAGCTTATAACCCTTTAAACCATCCTTATACCCAATAAAGATGCACTTTTTAGATTTACTATCCAACTTGGTTTATTTCTCCTTTGGAAGATGTACATATGCATCACATCCAAATACCCTCAGATGTGAAAGAGAGGGTTTCTTACCAGTCCATACCTCTTGTGGAGTCTTATCCTCCAATGCTAATGAAGGTGACCTATTGACCAGGTAACATGCAGTATCCACCGCCTCTGCCCAAAATTCCTGTCCTAACCCGGCACCACTGAGCATGCTTCTTGCCCTTTCCATCAACGTCTTGTTCATTCTTTCTGCAACTCCATTTTGCTGAGGTGTATATGGAGTAGTCTTCTGCCGTGCTATACCACACTTCTTACAAAATTCTTCAAATTCCTTACTGCAAAACTCTCCACCATTATCTGTCCTCAGCACCTTTATCTTCTTCTTTGTCTGGTTTTCCACTAGAGCCTTAAATTCTTTAAACCTGTCAAAGACTTCAGATTTCTTCTTAAGGAAATATATTCATGTATTCCTTGAGAAGTCATCTATAAATGATACATAGTACACAGACTTACCCAGTGATGGAACCTTCACAGGTCCAAACACATCACTGTGCACAAGCTCTAATATATGTTTCGCCCTCTTACTAGCAGAGGGGAAACTCATCCGATTCTGATTCCCATATACACAATTTTCACAGAAATCAAAATCTAGAGAGCTATTACTCATACCTTCTACCATACCTTTACCATGAAGTATTCGAATGCCCTTCTCTCCAGTATGTCCAAGCCTTTGATGCCACAACATGGTCTTCTCTCCAGAGACCACTAGATTTTCTGCTCCACTTTCAGGAACCATAGAACTATTGCACCCATCAATAACAGTGCTACCTTGCAGCTTATATAGAGTTCCAATCCGAACTCCCTGCATCAATACCAGTGCTCCCCGAACCATTTTGCAGGTATCCTTCTCAAACATTGTTTTTACACCTGCATCATCCAGCTTGCTTATAGAAATCAGATTTCCGGCTAATGCAGGAATATGTAGAAAACCTGGAAACGTTCAAACCCTTCCACCTTGCAACTTCAACTTTACTTTTTCGCGACCAATGATTCTAGCCTTCCTGTGATCCCCCAAGAAGACATCACCACCATCATATTTCTCATACTCGCAGAACCACTCTCTATGGGTAGTGAAGTGAAAGGATGCACCTGAGTCAATCAACCATGCCTCATAATCTACATGTGTACTTGAAGAAGCCAAGTACACATCCCCACCTTCATCTGAGGTGGTTTTTGCCTCTGCAGAAGGAGTCTCATCATATCCCTTTCATTTGTTAGGAGCTTTAGATTTATAGTCCCTTTTGAAGTGGCCTTCCTTTCCGCATTTCCAAGACACCACCTTTACAGATTTTCCTGGAGACTTAGATCTCCCTCTAGATTTAGATCTCCCACTCGATGACTTATTTTTTTTTATGTTCTGGGACCGTCCTCGTACAGACAAGGCATCACCATTTTGGCTCTCCATATTTTTTCATCTCATCTCCTCCGTTAGCAAGGCTGAGACTATTTCATCAAACTGCAAGGCAGTTGCATTGCTATCTATTGCAATAACCAGACTATCCCACAAATCTGGTAGAGAACACAATAAACTGATGAACTTATCGTCATCTGAAATTTTAATATCAACAGATGATAACTAACTTACCACAGTGTTAAAAGAGTTAAAATGCTCTGTCACCGAGTCTCCATATTTCATCCTTAGGTTATACAGCTTTTTCCGCAGGAACAGTTTATTCACCAGAGACTTAGATTGGTACAAAGTCCCTAACTTGTCCCACAAAGCCTTCACTATAGCTTCCCCTGATACAGTCAGCAATACTGACTCTGAGACACACAATCGTATTGTGCTCTTTGCCTTTCGATCCAACTTCTTCCATTCTTCATCAGACACTCCCGTTGGTTTAGTACTTGGATCTACCGCGATCCACTGATCTTTATCCACCAACAGATCCTCCATCTTGAGTTTCCACAACTCAAAACTCTGACCATTAAATTTCTCGATCTCTATCCACTGCTCGCCATCTTCTTTCACCACTAGAATCTATCTCGCAGATCTCCCAGCAACAAAGTCGTCCCCTTGAAGCCAAATCTGCTCTGATACCAAATGTAGGTTTTAACCCCGTACAGAAATTACCTGCATACGAATTCTAAAACACAGAAAATAAATAATGCGAGAGAAAAACACATAAAACACATATACACAGAGATTTTCCCCTAGATCCCAAAACCGGCACTACCAGCTTGATTTTTCATTATGTTCCTTTCAATGTTATAATACATATTTATACATGCTGAAGCATCCAATACCGTGGACCGAAAACCATCATGTCCAATACCATGGACCGAAAACCATCGCATCCAAAAAACATGTGCGAAAATCATGCACAAAACCATAGGTGGGTCCGCCCAACCTAACATAGGGTCCAAAACCAAAATTTTCCGGGGCGCTGCCCTGGACCTCATAAAGTGGGGTTACAGGTGCCCCTCAAACCCCCTGTTAACTACGTGGAAAGAATATAACACAACCCAACAAAAGAAAATCACATTTGTCTTTATACTAGTGACAACACACTGATTCTAAACATATCAGAGAAAAGGGAACTAAATCTGAAACACAGACTCCTTCTTGAACCAAAAAAATTTCTTTATTCACAATAAATCAAAACTATTCTCTCCAATCAAAAATCCCTTCTCTCCTATCTGGAGGGAATATTTATGCAGCTGTAAATGACTCTTGGTATTCCCTTAACCCTTTCACCTTCCCCCTATTTTCTTTGATATACAGATCAAGATATGCAGATGTAGAACAATCGATGTCACTGCTGACACATAGAGGGAATTTTCTATCACTGGAGCGCTTCGTTTCCTGGGGAAATGAGTAGATGTTGATTAGAAGAGGATGACTGTATGTCATCTCTTCATGATGAGATCTGGGGCAGTTTCACTTTTGGAATACACAGGCAACACCTGGAAATCGACTGAGAATGCCAAAGGTTGGCTCTTTCAACAGAACACATCCACATATATGAGTTCTCCGGATCCGCTTATGCATCCTTTACTCCTTACCTGCAGAGATAATAGACACCAGCCATGCTTATGAAAATACGACAGAAATGCTTTTAAAAACATAAGTCTTGCCTTCATTGAATGTTTATTACATCAAATGTGAAAGAATCGGTCCCTGATTTTAAATTTATGCATTGATTAAGTCCTGCATGTGTGAATTTGATTTGTATTGAAAATCATGGCATAACACATAACCGGATGGTATTTCAGAAAGGGTATGAGTGGTAACCAGTATTTCGAGGAAGGCCCCCGATTCCACTCTTCAAGTGACACGTAGCAGCTAGGAGGAAAGAGGATACTGTTTTTTGGGCGGGTATCCTCGAGCTGCTTGTTCACCCAAAATCGACGTGGACAGTTGGATCCACGAGGGTAGATCAACGGTGGAGGGACTTGACACAGGAAAACACAGAAACCCCATGGTCGGGTCGTACAGTCGGACTTGAAATATTGTAGATGAGAACCTATACCTTATCGGGTTTGCCATATGGGTTTTTCCATTAAAAATTGCAACCAAAGCATTTTATCGAATACATAGGAATATACGTGAAAACCCGCAGTTAGACTGTACAGACAAACTTCAAAATTTATATATCGAAGCCTATAATCATTGGCGGGTCTGTGGTATAACACTATCCTTTGAAAACCGGGTCCGGAGCGTTTTAACAAAAATACAAAGGAATACATGGGAATACCTGCGGCCGGGCCGTACAGCCGGACTTCAAAATTTATGCATCCGAATTGATAATTATTGGCAGGTCCAGAATATTGCAGTGTGCCTTATATAAATCTCTTGGGTTCCGCCGATTGCGATATGTGATTGGGGCTCCAAACCCAATATATATATATATATATATATATATATATATATACATATATATACACTGCCCTTTATAATCCTAGTGGGCCCGCAATATAAGCCTTCCTTTTGAAAAACTCCGACTTCAATGTTTTTCTAAAAAACACAAGAATATATGGGAAAATCCGCATCCAGCTATACAGCCGGACTTGAAATATTATATGCTTGGATCTATAATCATCGGTGTGTCCGAGGTATAACGATGTGCCTTATATATAGGCCTTGGACCCCGCCAATTGCAATATGCAATGGGGCTTTCGAACCCGATAATGTATATATTGTGGTTAATAAAGCCATCAGGTCTTGTAAATAGTGGTGCACTATATATATAAGCATTGGACCTGGCCGATAGCGATATGTGATATAGCTCCGGACCCAAAATATATAAATTTGTGTTGATAATGCCATCGAGTCTGGAAGGGATCAATGCGCAATGTTAACTGTGATAGGCCAAAAAGGGGTGATTTATGCATATTTTTGAGTATTTCTATTATAAAGAGTTATAATGGAGATGAAGGTGCGACGGAAGGTTTTTGAGGGTTGAAAAGGTGCCGAAGGAAGAGGTCCGCAGTTAAAGAAATCGGACCCCAGCACTATCGGGTTGCGATTGTGATATCGCAATCACAGATCAGAGATAGCACAACATCAAAGAAATTGACCCCTAGTGTACCCGGTTGTGATGCAATAATCACAATCACAGATCGCAAGGAACAACAGTTACAAAATCGGCCGCTGACAGTTAGGGTTGCGATCACGATATCTCAATCATATATCGCATAATGTAGAGTCCCGTATATATTTTACCCCCTGGCTCCACCGATTGCGAATTGCAATGGATCACAAATGTGATATGGTTATGGGTTGTAGTTAATAGTTCTGTTGAGTCTACCAGTTAGCACATTACCCATCACATAGTGAAACAACTGTTATGGAGAATCACCCTTGATTCTCTAATTACGATATGTGGAGCCGATAGACTATGGTCATCGGTGATAAAGCTATCAGGTTTAGGGGAATACAACAATTCTCTGTATTATTTCGCCGGTTAGGAGTAAAGCATTGATTATTTATATTATTCCACTGGTTTAATGGATTCAATGCGAAATGGTCTATGAACTGTTTTCGATGGAGGTTTTTCCTTGTTCAATAGGCTTGTTACCTACATACTATTCCAGGCCCGAGACCCTCTGTTTGAAACAATTGTGAGCTGTCTTCGGACTAATATGCCGATTGTTGAAACAAACCGCTTTCTAAACTTGTCCTTTGTTGAAACTACCTGGTTTATGAAGGAATCAACCCACGAGAATATAAAGTGGGCTATCTGCATAGAGATAAAGAGAGGGCAGCAAAGAGCAGTAGATTTACAGAGTAGAGTAGTGGCACCTTCTCTTGAAAGGTAGCTGGAACCTTACCTCAGAGATCATGTTCTGAGAGGATGCAGAAGCTTCATTTCTCCGAATTGGGTGTTTGAATAAACGATTCTATATGATTTTTCTCCAAGAAGTCAGTGGTGATGTCTATTTCTAGAGATGGGCTCTCCATTTTTCATGTATCTTCCATATTGGAGGTATAAGGATGTTTATGTAAAATCTCCTTGTACTTCTTCTCTTTTCATGTCATTTAATGAATGAAGACCTCCCCAATATTGAGCAGGGCTTGGAGATGTAGTAAAAATGGGATGAACTCCATAATAAAATACCTATGTCTCAATCTCATGCATGATTATGTATTTTTATCTTCATTTTATATGTGTATGTTTCTATGGTTTTTAAGTGCTCTATTACATGTAATTATGATGCATATATAAGCAAAAAAATCATGGATCAATCAACATTTAAGGATAAGTCTCCACATGAGGTATGGACTGGTAAGAAAACCTCTCTTTCACATCTCAGGGTATTTGGTTGTGATGCATATGTACATATTCCAAAGGAGAAAAGAACCAATGTGGATAGTAAATCTGAAAGGTGCATAGTTATTGGGTATAAGGATGGTTTAAAAGGTTATAAGCTTTGGAACCCAGAAACAAAGAAGGTTGTGCATAGTCGAGATGTGGTGTTTAGAGAGGTGAAATATGTTATTAAAAATAAAGTCCTACCAAAGGAACCTGAGAATACAGAGTTTGATTTAGAGGAGGAAGAATAATACTCTACAACAGAACAACAATCAGACGTTGAAGAGCCACAAAATCCAACTATGAGAAGATCAATTCGAGAAAGAAAGCAGCCATAAAGGTATAGTCCATCTACTTTTTGTTCAAATTTTTCTTGATCTATTACTAAGGATGATCCTAGAACTGTCATGAAGTAAGTAGATTCAAAGGACGGCAAACTCTAGAAACAAGACATGGTTGATTAAATGACATCTTTGGAAAAGAATGAGGCTTGGGATCTGGTGGAACTATACGCTGGAAGGAAGCCCATTGAAAGAAAATGGGTGTTTAAGAAGAATATGAATGCAGAAGGAAAGGTGGAGAAATAAAAATCTTGATTGGTAGTGTTGGGTGTGGAGCCTGATTATCTTCTGTATTCAAAGGTTTCAGTCGGATGTATACCCCATGAAGACTATACACCCTTCCATGCGGGGGGGGTGTGGGGGGATTTTTCCGTCCCGCAGGGGTCCGGGGGGGTAAATACCCCCCGGCTGGGGGGTCCGGGGGGGTAAATCCCCCCCGGCTGGGGGATCCGGGGGCTAGCGGTCCCCCAGCGAGGGCTCGGGGGCAACGCCCCCGAAGATAAAAATAGATGTAAAATTTCCTTGTAAAAGTCTAGTAATTGCGAGTAAATCTGGGTTGTTCATTAGGCGAATGATCTGACGGTGGAAGTTATGTTTAGTTTAGGGTTTTTTGCCCTAGAAGGAAACCCCTCGCTATATATGAGGGAATTTTATTGCGTCTATGTATATCTGTATTCTGCGTGAGGAAGAGGGAGGAGATTGAGAGTGAAGAGGGTGTTACAGTAGATCTGCTATAGGTTGTATCTCTTCAGTTTGCTGGATAATATAATAAAAGAAGGACCGTCTATTTCTCTGTGGACGTAGCCCAAACTGGGTGAACCACGTATATCTGTCTCTCTTATTTTATGTGTTTTTTCTGTGTTTATATTTCTACAATATTTTTATGTGTTCCATTGCTCCATAATATATAATTTTCTAACAACTGGTATCAGAGCCGAAGGTCTATTTGGCTGATAAACTCGTAGGAGAGAAGAGTTCCTAGTTTGAGTGGGAGCAATGGCAGAAGATGGTAGGTTTAGGGTCAAAAAATTCAATGGCCAAAACTACCAACTGTGGAAGATGCAGATGGAAGATGATCTATGTCAGAGAGATCTATACCTACCATTGAGTGGAAAGACAAAGAAGCCGACGAGTATGATAGACACATAATGGGATATTCTCGACAGAAAGGCACTTGGAACAATACAGTTGTGCCTAGTGGTGTCAGTAGCGTTTAATATTTCAAAGGAAACGACAATAGAGGGTTTAATGTCGGCATTGGCCAAACTATATTAAAAACCCTCTGCCTCAAATAAGGTATTTTTTATGAAGCGTTTATTTAATATAAAGATGTCAGAAAGTGGATCTGTTGCAAACCATTTAAATGATTTTAATACAGTTACAAGTCAGTTAAGTTCTGTAGGGGTAAATTTTGATGATGAAGTTAGGGATTTGTTATTTCTGTGCTCATTGCTAGAAAGTTAGAATGGTTTAGTTATGGCCATTAGTAACTCTGTCTCTGGATCTAGTACTTTAAAGTTTGATGATGTTATCGGTGCAATCCTTAGTGAGGAAATGCGACGGAAAATCTCTAGTGAGACATCAGGTAATGCTTTGACTACAGAGACTAGGGGAAGAAAAATGGAAAGAGGAAAGAGCTCAGGATATCACAGTAAGTCAAGAAAAGACAGATCCAAGTCCAGATCGGGGATAGTGTACTGGAAATGCGGGAAGAAAGGATACCTGAAGAAAGACTGCAAGTCTCGGAAGGGAAAAGAAGGAGACGCGCAACAAGAAAACAATCATGAAGCGAATGTAACAAGTGATGTGTTGCAAGATGCTTTGATTCTTTCACTAGAAAATACTATTGTTTCCTGGGTGGTAGATTCAGGGGCCTCATTCCATGCCACACTTGATAAGAAACATTTTCATGATTATGTTCAAGGAGATTTTGGACAGGTTTGATTGGGTGATGATAAACCCTGTAAAATCATTAGAATGGGTACAATTTTCATAAAGCAGTAGAATGGAAATCAGTGGCTATTGAAGAAGGTAAGGCATGTTCCAAATCTGAAGAAAAAATTGGTTTCAACAATTTAGTTGGGAGTTGAAGGTTGTGTAACTACTTTCACAGATAAAACCTGGAAGGTCACTAAAGGATCCCTAGTAATAGCGAAAGGAGAAAAGGTTGGTACATTGTATTTATGCAATGGTATTTCTAATTTTGTTAATGCTTTAACCTCTACAGGAGAAGATATGGCATTGTGGCATCATAGGCTCGGACACATGAGTGAGAAGGGGATGAAAATTCTTCACTCAAGAAATTTGTTGTCAGGTTTGAAGCATGTCGATTTAAAATTCTGTGAGAATTGTGTTTATCGAAAACAGAAGAGAGTCAGATTCCTTAGAGTTGGGAAAGAAAAGATGAGTGAAAAAATAGAGCTTGTGCATACAGATGTATGGGGACCTGCTCAGGTATCATCTCTTGGTGGCTCTCGTTATTATGTTACTTCTATTGATGATGCAACCGAAAAAACCTGGATTTATTGTATTCGAAATAAATTTGATGTATTTGATACTTTCAAGAAATGGAAAGCTTTTGTTGAAAATGAGACAGGAAAAAGATTGAAGTGTCTCAGATCAGATAATGGAGGTGAATATTGTAGCAAAGATTTTGATAGGCAATGTTCAGAGAATGGAATTCGTAGAGAGAAGATAGTAACAGGAACACCACAAGAAAATGGTGTGTTACAAAGGATGAACAGGACAATCATGGAGCGTGCAAGGTGCATGAGATTGCATGTAGGATTGCCTTTACAATTTTGGGCAGATGTTGTAGACACTGTTGTTTATCTAATAAGCAGAGGGCCTTCAAGTTCCTTAGATGGTGGTATTCCAGAGGAGGCATGGACAGGTAAAAAGGTAAACTACTCATTTTTAAAGACTTTTGGTTGTGAAGCTTTTGTCCACATTAACAAAGAAAATAGAACAAAGCTTGAGGCAAAATCAAAGAAATGTACCTTTATTGGATATGGTGTTAATGATTTTGGTTATCGCTTATATGATTATGAAAATCACAAAATCATTAGGAGTAGAGATGTAATATTCAATGAAAATGTCTTGTATAAAAATCAGTTGCAGGAAAAGAAACAGGAAAAAGAAAACAGAGAATACACAGTGCTTGACGATATCACAGGAAAAGTGATGGTGCCTAAAATTCATAATGATCAACAGCTAGAAGAAGAACCACAACAGCAAAAAGCACCTCAAACACCTGAAAGTGGTGTTAGAAGATCTACTAGGATAAGTAGACCCCTTGAACGACACTCTCCTTCATTATATTATGTATTGTTAACTGATTCTGGTGAACCATAATGTTATGAAGAAGCAGTGCAGGTAGAAACTAGGAAGAAGTGGGAGCAAGCCATGAAAGAAGAGATGGACTCCTTAGCACATAACCAGACTTGGGACTTAGTCAGGTTTCCTGTAGGTAAAACAACATTACAGAATAAATGGGTTTACAAGTTGAAGGAAGAAGATGGAGGTAGAAAACAGTATAAAGCTAGACTTGTGGTGAAAGGGTTTGCACAGAAAAAGGGTATAGACTTTGATGAGATATTTTCTCCTGTTGTGAAAATGACTTCAATCAGAACTATTCTAAGTCTAGTAGCAGCTGAAGATTTTCATCTTGAGCAGTTAGATGTAAAGACAACCTTTCTCCATGGGGATTTGGAGGAAGAGATATATGCAGCATCCACAAGGATATGAGGTAAAAGGGAAGGAGAAACTAGTGTGCAGGTTGAAGAAGAGCTTGTATGGCTTAAAACAGGCTCCAAGGCAGTGGTATCTAAAATTTGACAGGTTTATGTTTGAACAAGGTTATACTAGATGTCACTCTGATCATTGTGTTTATCTCAAAAGGAAAAACGATGGCAGCTATATTATATTGTTATTGTATGTAGATGACATGCTTGTTGCAGGTTCTAACATGCAGGAAATAAATGTGCACAAAAGGAAATTGGCAGACTCATTTGCAATGAAGGATTTGGGTGCTGCAAAACAAATCCTTGGTATGAGAATAACTATAGACAAGAAGAATCACAAATTAACATTGTCTCAAAGTGAGTACATAGAAAAGGTGTTGAAAAGGTTTAATATGCAGAATGCAAAACCAGTTAGTATACCTTTGGCTAGCCATTTCAAATTAAGTAAGGAGGCGTGTCCTAAGACTTAGGAAGAAATGGCTCATATGTCTAAAGTTCCATATGCATTAGCAGTTGGAAGCTTAATGTATGCAATGGTCTGCACAAGGCCTGATATTACACATGCAGTGGGAGTTGTAAGCAGGTACATGAACAATCCAGGAAAAGAACATTGGATGGCAGTGAAGTGGATTCTCAGGTATTTGAGAGGTACCACAAATCAAGAATTATGCTTTGGTGGTTCAAACAATGCTCTACAGGGATATGTTGAGGCAGATATGGTAGGTAATAGAGATAACAGGAGGAGCACTACAAGATATGTATTTACTGTAGGTGGAACATCTTCCAGTTGGGTTTCAAAAATCCAAAGTGTTGTTGCACTTTCAACAACAGAAGCAGAGTATGTTGTTGCTACAGAGGCTAGTAAAGAAATGATTTGGTTACAAAGGTTTTTGGATGAATTGGTTAAGAAGCAGGAGTTGGGCAGGGTATACAGTGAAAGCCACAGTGCCATACATCTTGCAAAGAAATCTGCATTTCATTCCAAGACTAAACATATACAGCTCAATTACCATTTCATACGGTCAGCATTGGAAGATGGAAAGTTGAAGCTAGAAAAGATACACACTAGCCAAAATCCTGCAGATATGTTAACAAAAGTTGCAACCAGGGAGAAACTGAGAATCTGCTCAGTTTCAATTGGTCTTCAAGTATGATGAAGAAGATGACAAATAGCCATGTCCAAAGTGGAGTCATTGTCTAGAAAATGAAGCTACGGTGGAGTTGCTATAATCAGTCTCCAAGTGGGAGATTGTTGGGTGTGGAGCTTGACTATCTTATGTATTCAAAGGTTTTAGCTGGATGTATACCCCAGGAAGACTATACATCATTCCATGCGAGGGGGACTTGTCCCCCCCCGCTGGGGGGTCTGGGGGCTCGGGGGCAGCGCCCCCGAAGCTAAAAATAGATGTAAAATTGCCTTGTAAAAGTCTAGTAATTTCTAGTCAATCTGGGTCGTTCATTAGGCGGATGATCTGACGGTGGAAGTTATGTTTAGTTTAGGGTTTTTTGCCCTAAAAGGAAACCCCTCACTATATATGAGGGAATTGTATTGCGTCTATGTATATCTGTATTCTGAGTGAGGAAGAGAGAGGAGATTGAGAGCGAAGAGGGTGTTACAGCAGATCTGCTATAGGTTGTATCTCTTCAGTTTGCTGGATAATATAATAAAAGAAGGACTGGCTGTTTCTCCGTGGACGTAGCCCAAACTGGGTGAACCACGTATATTTGTGTCTCTCTTGTTTTATGCGTTTTTTCTATGTTTATATTTCTGCAATATTTTTATGTGTTCCATTGCTCCGTAATATATAATTTTCTAGTAAATAGAAAAAGGTTATTCCCAGGTGCCAGGAATTGATTTAAGTGATATTTTTTCTCATATTTCAAAGGTAGATTTTATTAGGATAGTTTTATCTATTGTTGTTGCTTTTAATTTTGAGGTAAAACAGATGTATGTGAAGACAACATTTCTTCACGGGAATCTAGAAGAAGAGATCTATATGAAGCAACATGAAGGCTTTGCAGTGAAGGGTAAGAAAGAACTAGTATGCAGGGTAAAAAAATCTCTGTATGGGTTAAAATTGTTACCTACGATGTGGTATCAGAAATTCGGTACATATATATGGGGACTTGGCTTCAACAGAAGAAAATCATATCACTATGTTTATTTTAAATTAATTGGTGATTGTGTTATTTATTTGGTCTTGTATGTGGATTATATGTTGTTGATTGGAAATAACAAAGAAATTATCTAAGATTTGAACACCCAATTGTTCTCCAAATTTGACATGAAGGATCTTGGTGCCACAAACTATATTTTGGGCATGGAAATTAGATAAGACTAGGCAAAGAGGAAGATTTGGTTAAACTAGAGGAAGTATGTCAAGAAAATACTGAAGAAGTTCAATATGTAGGATAGTAAACTAATGAAGGTTCCTATTCCTATAAGTTTAAAGTTATCTCTATTGGGCGCAACCCAGCTTGGCCTGAAGTTTGCTGAAGACTCCACATTTTGGGGAGCAGAGTGTGAAGTAAAAGATGCAGTGGAGTGTGAAGTGGACCATGCAGTGGAGCTCCAAAAGGTGCATAATAGATATACCACACAATATATGGACCTAGGTGTGGGTCAAAGCCTCTCCCTTTTTGTAAAAATCATAAAATATTGTAAAAGTTGATGGTTTTAGACCATAGTCCGTTGTATTTTGGAAACCATGGTACCAAGGCCATGGTAATGTAGTGATGTAATTCCTCATGTAATAGTGTATGTAGGGATGAATAATCAGAAGAGAATCATAAAATCGAATTGATCCAGATCTATGTTTATGGTGATATTTTTTTGATCTATACTTTGGAGAAAGGGCGAGGCTCCGCAACTGAGTGCGCAGACCATCTATAGCTTAGTGCACAAAGAACCTCTATCTATGTGCACAAGAAACAATTGTTTTTTGTACCAATTATCTATTATAAGAAATAGTTCTTTTGGACATAGTGACACATTGGGATGAACCATGGCAAAATCTATGTCTCATGTGTTGATTTTCTTATTATTTACACTTTATTTCAGTACTGTGAAGTTTATGGATGTTTATGTTATGATTAAGTGATGAATTTAATTCTACTAAGTAATAAATAAGTGTGAAGTAGTTGGTATATGCGAGTAGTTTATAAGTATTAAAACATAAATAAAATACAAAAGTGCCACATTGTAACATCCCTCAGGCTACAGAAACCTAGTTCTACAACCCCCCATAGTCACTTCGGGTAAGACTGTGACCTACTTGCAGGTCATTTTTGAAAGGGCCAGTGATTGAGGGATTTGTTGGTGCGCAGTAAAGTCCAAACCTGGGTCAACCCAACCTAAGCTAACAAATAGTTCCGTTGTCGGGACCGATGTTTTTTTGAGATATGTTTATGCGACATCCACCTAAGAAATAAATTGAAGATTGGGTAGAACAGAAGGAACGAGAATTTGCATAAAAGAGAATAGAAACCCTCATTTCTCAACTCAGAGGTGGTTGGAGAAGTATATTTTCAAATATCAATACGAAATCTTCTTCGGCTCTTGAAGATATACAAGTGGATATCAAGGTTGACGGAGATATATATATATCTATATATATATATATATATATATATATATATATATATATATATATATATATATATATATATATATATATATATATATATATATTTTAAAGGAGACGAACCTAAGGAGTGGAATCGTGCGATAATAAAATGACTCAAGAACAATGAACATAGGATCTCAAGAGTTGTTGACTTCTAAATTGACAACATCTTGGGAGGATTCAATATTGAGTTTGCGGTAGACTCGATTGTGCCCTATAGTGAAGAAGAATGGAAATTTTTCAAAGTCCTGTGAGGTAAGTTCTTGAAATATCTAAAACTTTCGATTAAGATGCTTTTGCGCGAAAAGGGAATTTTACAAAAGCAGCCAGATTATTAGTTACTTATGTTTGGGAGAATATCCGAAAAAGAAACTAGAACAACGTGAAGCGGAAAAACATGTAAAATAGACACTAAGAAGAGATATCGTGGCCAAGATCCAAAGAATTTTATTGAAACTAACTATAGCCCCCTATTGTGTGAGTCTGAAAGTGAATAAAATCACCCTAAGAACGTTGAAGGAACTCCGTAGTATTCACCTTTCCTTCCTGAAAGTTCGTCGAAGCCAGAATCAAGTAGTAAATAGGGTGGTTTTGGTTTTCCTCATCCCCCGACCCCCCTACCCCCCACCTCACTGCCCTTAAGAATCCCCCTCCCCCACCCCCTCCCCCTCGAAGAAGAAATATGTCTGATGATACTAATCTACCTATCTTTAAAGGGGCTAGATCAGAGGATCTAGAGAAGTTATGGTTTTTATGTGAAGCAATATGGATAACAAAGAAGGTCCATGATGAAACTATAAAGAAAGCGCGGCTTGTCACAACATTTCGAGATAGAGCACTGACATGGTACATGAAGTATTCGAGCACTCATATTAGATCATTTGCAGACATTAAAACAACATTGGTAAAATAATTTAAGAAGTTGAAGTCTGAGTCGCAATGCATCACAAAGCTAAAAGAAATCAAACAAAAGCCTATTGAGTCTATGTGGGAATTTGACCAAAGATTCAAGATATTATTGGATTATGATAGCTTCAAAATATCTATGCAACAACATAAATAATGGTTTATAGTTTTGCTGCTTCCACATATATCATTTTCTTTATTGCAACAAAAGATAGAAGCTCAAGCCGAAGCTTTAAAACTTGTGATGAAATTAGAAGGTTCATCTATAGGGGATACCAATGCAGCTATGCAGAAGATCCAGAGTTAGTGGGAAAATTTGACTCTGCAGGTACAAGATATGAAGAAAAGTAAGGAAGTTTGTGAAGAAGTGTGGTGTACAAAGTCGAAATTAGAAGGTCACTCTAAGGGACAATCTTCTCTCTTCAAAAATTACATGGCTAGTGGAGCACCAAATCTTTGAATCCCAAATCCAACTTATGGTGCGAGATATGTAAAAATAGAGGTGAACATCATGCAGAAGATTACTACATATTGAAAAAGTGTGTCCAGACTCCAAGAAACTTATATTGCAAATTCTGCAAATCAGTAGGGCATGATGAGAACAACTGTCGAGCTTATGAATTGATGATAGAGCGTAGTAATGATGCCTATAGAACGCAATTTGAAGAACATGGATAGTGTAGTGGTCGATGTGGTTATCAAGGCCAAGGTCGAGGTATAGGTCAAGGTGATGGAGGTGGTCGAGGTTGTGGATAGATTATTTGTTACAACTATGGCTAGGTAGGTCACTTTGCAAGATATTGTCAGAATCCTACTACGACATGTAAGTATTGCAAATCATTTGATCATGTAATTGAGGAGTGTTTGGTACTTATGGAAAAAATGCAAGAAAATAAAAATCAATAGCCGACACAAAACATTCATATGATGACTGCAGAACCAAATATCAATGAACCTTGCATTAATATTGTAATAAGGAGTGGATCTGTGACTGGAAATGATAAAGCAACTGAAGCTACATGGGTTAGAAAGACTACTAAAAAAGCCCATATGTTTGATATTCAAAAGAAAAAATAATTCTTTATGGAATCGAAGCAAAGCTTTATGGATATAGGAGCTTCGACATCTAGTGCGCAACAGAATCAGAAGAATAGTTGCGGTGTATCACCTTCGACAAAAAATCAAGCTCTAACAATACAGGAACAAGATGCAACATATAAGGTAGATACTTTAAAATATTTTCTTCAAACTTGTATGAAATTGTTATGAGATCAAAGGGTTGTAGAAGGACTTCATGAATTGATAAATTCCTGCGCATCTAAAGAAATACAACAGAGTGAGATGCAGAAAGTTAAAAAATTACATATACAGAATAGAACTGGAAAGGAAATGAGGCTTAGTGCAAAAATAGGAGAATATGACATGGACCAAGTTATTTTAGATTTGGGATCTAAAGCTAATTTCCTTAAAAAGAAAACATAGGACTCAATGGGTAAACCAAAGTTACAATGGTCATCTATTGAGCTAAGAATGGTGAATCAACAAAATATTGTTCCTCTAGGAAGACTATCATGCATTACAGTGGATATTGAAGGGGTGCGCACTACTACTGATTTTGAAGTGATAGAGATTGTGGATGACAGTAACCCCTACCCTACTTTACTTGGACTAGATTGGGAATTTTCAAACATGGCTATAATCAACTTAAAGAAGAGGAAAATGATATTTGAAAGCAACAATATGAGAGTGATCGTTCCCTTGGACCCATCAGAAGGAGCAAGGTATATTGAACCAGTTAAAGAGGAGTACAACACAACTAATGTAAATAACATCTATCAGATGAGAGAAAAAGAACAAGACCGTGTTAACCCTAACAAAGGAAAATTAAGGTGGAAGAATCACAGTTCATGTGCTTCAAATTCAGAAGAAGAATTGGAAAATTGGCACAACAGGTTACATGAAGTATCTACAAGGAGATGTGAAAGACTTACTAAAGTAGTTCATTGTATGACAACTCAGGCATGCGAATTACCTTTTTATGATGGTTTGTGCAATATAAATACTTTTCTTGAAGAATATGAAGAATAGGTACCAGAGTGTCAAACATTGTTATCTCTGGATATAGCCCTACGAGCTACTCATGCTAGATGGTGGGGTACACATAAGAAGAATATAGGAACTTGGCAAGAATGTCAAAGGTTGATATGGATAATGTTTGGTCAGGTGGAAACAGAGTTGGCATATAAGTATGATGGTCAAGATAATCCTAAAGAGCACATCCATCTCTACATGACAACATGGAAGGAGATTCCATGAGAAGAATAGGTGCATGGGTTCATCCATACATTAGAGAGAATTCTGAAAAATTGGTACATGGAAATAGAACTTCGACATGGTACTGCAAACTAGGAAGAGATGGTTGATGGGTTTATATTAACATTTATCTTTGAAGATGATTTTCCATGTATAGATTCAACATTCAAATAGTTAAAAAGAATATTTTCAATAATTAAATTTCACCCACTTGGCAGCCTGATTGGTCTGCACAGCTACAGAATGTACTAGAATGCTATAACATCACTACAGAAGAAGATGAATAGCCTTGTAATATTGACATAGAAGAATCAGAAGGCTATCATGAAGTGAATGGACCCGATTTAGAAATTCCTGATATAATAAAGCCATTGAAGCCAAAGAAGGTGAATATAGGATTAGAAGAGGAGCCAAAGTTTGCAACTATACAAGATTATTGGGATGAAGAAATAGTGAGAAAAGTGACATATCTTCTACATGAATACCAAGATTTATTTCACACTAAGTTTTTATATATGAAGGGCATAGTAGGAGATTTATGAGTTATGAAGATTCCTCTAAATCCTAATGTGAAGCCAGTTAAGCAAAGGCCTTATAGACTGAATCCAAAGTACAAATAAAAAGTGAAGAAAGAACTTGGAAAAATGATAGCAGTTGGAATCATTGAACCCATGGAAGAATCAAAGTGGGTAAGTCCTATGGTGGTACAAGAAAAGAAAACATAAGGAGAAATTAGGATTTGTGTTGATTTAAGGAAGTTAAATGATGCATGTCTACATGACCCATTAACTACTCCTTTCACTAACAATGTAGGAGATCAGGAAGTTTATTCATTTACAGATGGATTTTTAGGATACCATCATATTAGAATTGCACCAGAAGATCAACATAAGAACACCTTCGCTATAGAATGGGGTTCTTATCAGTATACAATGATGCATTTTGGACTAAAGAATGCCCCTGCCATATTCTAAAGAGTGGTGGTTACATCTTTCAAGGCATATATTAACAAGCTTTTAGAAGTATAATTCGATGATTGGACAATATTTGGGTTGTTGAAGAAACATGTTGCGAGCTTAATATTAATGCTCGACACATGAAGGCAGTATCAGATTTTTATGAATACCAAAAAGTGCATATTCTTTGTACCTTTGGGTTACTATGATATATTATTTGCAAGAAAGGATTGATGGTGGATCCTAAGAAGATTGCTAATATTGTGAATTTACCTCCACCAAAGACAGTAAGACAATTTCACACCACATTAGGACATACAAGATATTACAGAAAATTTATGAAGGGATATGCACAGATCACAACGCCTATGGAAAAATCACTAAAGAAATATGTAACATTCCTATGGAATGAAGAATGTCAAAAGATCGTCTACACACTAAAAGAAAATATGGTAACTTCTCCTATACTTGTATTCCCATATTGGAATAAGGAATTCCATGTTCATGTGGATGCCTCATGCATAGCTTTGGGAGTGGTATTGGCACAGCCTCGCGCGGGAGAAATTGATCACCCTATAAATTTTTCAAGAATGAAACTGTCTAAAGCAGAGAAGAACTATACAACTACAGAATGGGAAGGACTAGCTATGGTATATGCTTTGTAGAAGTTTAGACATTATTTGTTGGGATCAAATTTTGAGATATTCACAGATCACTCTGCACTAAAATATTTGGTCAATAAGCCTATTTTAGGAGGAAAGATTTGCAGATGACTATTATTGCTTCAGGAGTATGACTTTTAAGTTGTTGTTAAGCCAAGAAGACTAAATGTTGGACTTGATCACTTTTCAAGGTTGGAAACAAGAGGAGAACCAAAGAATATAGAGGATAATCTTCCTGGTGCATAGTTGTTTGCAATTAGGATTGCATATGATCACTTTGTTGATATTATTCAATTCTTAACAACATGGATATCCCCTTCATATACACTACGCAGCATAAAAAAGAATTGGTGGTTAAGGTAGAAAAATTTTCACTAATAGCAGGAAATTTGTATAATATGGGACCAGATGAAATAATGCGCAGGTATGTTCCTGAGCACGAAAGACAAATAATCTTAACAAAATCTCATAGTGGTGCAACTGGTGGACATTATGCAGGAAAATCCACTGCGCAAAAAAATTTAAAAGCAGGATTATGGTGGCCTATAGTACAGAAAGATGCAAAGGAGTACTGTCGGGCTTGTGATGTCTACCAAAGAATGGAAAAACCTTCAACAGGACATGAAATGGCACTAGTACCACAAGTAACATTGCAGACTTTTAATAAATGGGATACTTATTTTGTTGGACCTAACAATCCACCAGGGTGAAGGACCGGTGTGAGATATATAATCACTGCAACTGATTATTTGACAAGGTTGGTCGAAGCACAACTAGTGAAGGATTACAATGCAGAAATTGTTGCGAAGTTCATCTTTGAATATATATTGTCTAGATTTTGGTGTCCAAATATATTGATGAGTGATCAAGGATCACATTTATTGAATAAGACCATTGAAGCATTAACTGAAGAATTTCAAGTTTACCACCAAAAGAGAGAACTCCTTATCATCTCAAGGAAAATGGAGATGTAGAATCATTCAATAAAATTTTGGAGAATGCACCAACCAAGGTATGCAATGTAGACATGGATAACTGAGATCTTAGGATGTCAACAATATTATGGGCTTATAGGACTACATGCAAAAAGTTGACAGGTCAGACACCCTTTAGGTTGGTTTATGGGAAAGAAGTTGCGATGCCCATTGAATATATTGTCTCTAGCCTAAGAGTCGTAGATTTTACAAATATGGTTTACCCCGACATAATGGAAGAAAGGATGTCACGGTGACTTGCTCTGGAATAAGACATGTTTATAGAAATATTTCATCAACAAGTACAGAAAGCAAGAGAAAAGGATTTGCATGACAAGCACATTAAGAAAAAGAAGTTCGAGATAGGGGACCATGTTCTCCTCTACGACAATAAGTTTGTGAAATTCCTAGAGAGATTTAAAACACATTGGCGAAGCCCATATGTTATTAAGTATATTACCGATGGGGGTGCAGTGCAGTTAGAGAAGTTAAATGGAGAATTAATTTAGGACAAGTAAATGGTAGTACGTTGAAGTTGTACTAGGACAACCCTGCCCATATAGCTTTTCCCTAGAGAACAAAGAAGGAAAGACTTAGTGTCACATGCAGTTGAAAGTGGACACAGGACTATAAACTACACTACAGAAAGAGCTTCTATGAAGAAAGTAATTCACTATAGTCAGGAATATGTCGAAGATTGAAGGAATTCACGACGTAAGACAAAGGTCTGATATAATAGGGGACGTGTCAATGTTAGCCAGAAAAGTATAAATACGACCGTTAAAAGGAGAAAATACAGGCACAAAGTTGCATTTAAGATGACATGTTGGAAAAATTTAAGAATAGATACGCATTTAATGATGAAATCTGAACAGAATCATGACAAAATCAAAACTAATGATGAGGTTCAAAGGCTGGAATTATTATAAATAGTCGACTCCTACTTAGATTAAGAACTTTGTTGAATCAAGAGGTAGAGTGATTAATAGGGTGAAGAAGTTGTAGGAGACTTTGTTGTGTATGTCGACTGACCGATCTTGGGAGGAGATTGTGTTGAAGTTTTGTGAGAAAGGATTGTGTGGAGTCGTGGAAGCCACATATATGTTTGCGCCAACAGTTGAAACACCCACAGTAGTAGCATCGATGCCAAAGAAGCCGTGGACATCACCTAGGCAAAAGGAAGCCACGAAAGAAAGAACCAAGAAAAAGCAGGACAAGAAGCTTGCCAAACCTGTGAAGCCTCAAAAGAAACCTCAACAGATCGATATTGAAGAAGAAGTGAAGGAAATACATGAAGAGGAGGGTGGTGCAACATTCATCCCACCTCTATGCTCATACATCCCACCAAGGAAGCCAAACATTAAACTAGGAAATGATGCCAAAGATGCAAAGTATGGGACATTCACACCTCTATTTCCAGAGGATATGTCGTTTGAAGGAGAGATTTTAGGAAAACTTCCGTGGCTTAAATTCATAGACAATGATTTTAATGGCCGTACAAAGTGCGTGTAGTTTGCACTAGACTAGTACTTGCAACAGGTTCACTACGCAGACAATAGAGTGATTAGACTAGAGCCATAATGGTGGGTGAATGGATTGGTGTAGTAAGGACTGCTCAACATGTTGAATGTGCTACACTTTGGTAGAAGTTCATCCAACACCATGTGTGTGCGATAATTGTTGGTGTTAATACATGATGGACACCTTTGGATGGGAAATAAAATCCCCATAAACCGAATGTTGATCTGGAAGATCACAAAGTTACCATACAAAGGGTAGAACCCCATGAAGGAGTTCGTGGAGAAGGATCAAGATTGCACCTTGGCAGAAAATATGAAGAAGAAGTATGGGCTGGTGAAAGGCAAAAGGGGCTACAACATAAACTCAATTAATGACCAAGAAGTCTGCTTCATGACACATATTTTGGCCGACAAAATTATGAGGAAGTGTTGTTCAAATGAATTTCCTCCATCACACAATATGCAAATGGAGTCTAATATAATTGGGTTGCATATTTATGCAAGGAAATCTTGGACGACTGTCGCGAGGTCCAGGAAAAAGGTACCTATTTCCACTACACCTGGTTAATATTGAACATTTCTATGTTGGAATGGAAGGAGCCGAAGGATACACAGTTTCCCTCGATAGAAACAGATGTATGTGAGGCCACGAGGTATGCTTCATTGTGGCATACCATTCAACCATCATGCCCATAAGAAAATATAATATTTTTTATGCTATACCAGATGGATCTACACATGCTCATAAACCAACATATGTGGCTCTCGCTAAGTTTGTACAAACAATATGGCCCTATGCTAAGGTTTAAGATGGGTTTCCATAAATTTCAAATACAGGCGCATAGAGACACGAAGAAAAAATGGCATGCATTTCCATACATGGTTAAAGAGGATGATTTGGAAGGATTAGTATAGAAATGGCCTATGAAATGGATGACTCCACTGGAGGAAGCAGGGGACAGTGCCACATAATAAGAAGAACTAGGAACTTCGCACCATGGCAAAGCTAGTTGAAAGGATAAAGAGCAGGAGTCAAAGGAAGAGAAATATGAAGAGGAAGAAGAGCATCACGAAGAAGAACACCATGAAAAATAACATCATGAGGAAGAGCCTCAAGGAGGTGAAGATACAACTAAGTAGACAGAGAAGGAAGAAACAAAGAAATCTGTAGCAGAGAAAAGGAAGATCTAGAGTGGAGCTTCGTCGAGCAGCAGAAAGAAGCACAAAGCAGATAAATCCAAGGACACACTACCACTGGTCCTTATTGATGGGGACCTAATGACATTGGTGAGAAAGTTTAGGAAGTCATCGCACAGTCATGGAGAAAGATAGAGGATCACTACGACGCACTCCTCATTGGTGTTGAGTAGAGTATAACAAAGCTAAAATTACTGACACAAGAATCCAAAGAACCAGTGCAACTAACTAAACTAGCAAAACTAACTCAAGGACTCCAACTAGAAAGGCTAATAGAAACGAATTTTTGGATGAGAATAATTTAGATACATGTCAAATCTCTACAGTTTGACTTCGACGAGGCAAAGCAGTATGAAAATAATTGGGATCATGTTAACATGAATATGGAAACGCTGCCCATTCTGGTGTTGCATGAGTTACACCAAGGCATCGCAAATGAGTTAAAGGAACACGAACAATACACTTCAAGGATGAATATTCAAATGGAATAAGAATGATTTGCACTGAATAAACAACTCGACCAAGAAATCAAAGAAAAGGAGCAGGCAAAGTTACAACAACAGAAATTGAAAGAAGTGGTCAAAGCCACTTGTATAGAAGTTTCGTACATGGATATCCACGAGGAGGAATCCGCAGAAGATAAGGTCACAAAGCTTAACCTTATAGTCAAGGAACACAAGGATAAAATTGCTGAAGTGCAATTTAAATATGAGATGTAGATTAGTGATATGTGAATGAAGTTATAGTTGACTATGCCACCGGAAGTAAGAAGTCAGGGGGAGGCTGACCCTAAAGTTAGTCATGGTTAGCATCTCCACAACATTGGCAGACTAGAAAAAAATACTAGATGGAAGTTTGAAAATTTGTACTTCATTGTAGGAAGATCCAAATATTCAGAAACTGTAGGAGGAAATGCAACAGAGGCAGCAAAAATTAGAGGAGAGTCAAGCGGTTGCAAAGACATTTCCTATATCACAAAATCTCGCAAATATCAATGAATTAAAGGTGATGCAGAAGAGGATTGAAGAGCTGAAGAGGGAAGAACATACATTGATAGAAATAACATAGCCTTGATAGGATGAGGCCCTTCAGCTCTGGAAATAGTATATGAGAAGCTTCAGGAGCTTCCATAGAAGGAAGAAGCATTACTACATAAGGTTGTAGAACATGTAGCAGAATCATTTTTGGAGGAAGCACATAGTGAGGATAAACAAATGATAGAAGTGCTCCAACAATTCAACAAGGCCTACAATAGCATCGTAGAAAAGATCAGAGGCACAATAGCTAAGTGACTCAGGACGAGTCATAGGTGATTGTTGGCGGCATGTTGGGCGAAGCCCAACTTGACCTAAATTTTGTTGAAGACTCTGCATTTTGGGGAGTTGAGTGCAAAGTAAAAGATGCAGCAGAGCGTGAAGTGGACCGCGCAATGGAGCAGCGGAGTGGAAAAAGGAAACCGTGCAATATATATACCATGTGGTATATGGACCTAGGAGTGGGTCAAAGCCCCTCCCTTTTTGTAAAAAGCAAGAAATATTGTAAAAGTTGATGGTTTTGGACCATAGTCCCTTGTATTTTGGAAACCATGGTATCGAGTCCATGGTAATGTAGCGATATAATCCCTCATGTAATAGTATATATAAGGATGAATAATAAGAAAAGAATCATAAAATTGAATTGATCCAGATCTATGTTTATGGTCATATTTTTGTGATCTGTACTTTGGAGAAAGGGTGAGGCTCCACAGCTTAGTGCACAGACCGTTTGCAGCTTATTGCGCAGACAACCTATAGCTATGTGCGCAGGAAAGAACTGTTTGTTGTAACAATTCTCTATTATAAGAAACAATTCTTGTGGATGTAGTCCCACATTTGGATGAACCACGGTAAAATGTATGTCTCATGTGTTGATTTTCTTATTATCTACACTTTATCTCATTACTGTGAAGTTTATGGATGTTTATGTTATATTTCA
Organism: Pinus tabuliformis; assembly: GCA_031772625.1. Lineage (NCBI taxonomy): Eukaryota > Viridiplantae > Streptophyta > Pinopsida > Pinales > Pinaceae > Pinus > Pinus tabuliformis. The sequence goes on along the minus strand of CM062811.1, from coordinate 595,454,976 downwards.
GCGATGAATGTAATTCTGCGAAGTAATATATAACTGCGAAGTGGTTGATGTATGTGATTAGTTTATAAGTATTAAAACATAAATAAAATACAAAAGTGCCACATCGCAACATTCCTCGAGCTGCATAAACCTGGTTCTACAACCCCGCATAGTCACTTCGGGTGAGACTGCGACCCGCTTGCAATTCGTTGCCGAAAGGGCCAGTGATTAAGGCTTTTGTTGGTTCACAGTAATGTCCGGACCTGGGTCAGCCCAACCTAAGCCAACAACCTATTGAACGATGTCCCAAGACACAAGAAGAGGAAGTGGACATGTCTTATGTTCCATATGCAAGTGAAATCGATAGCCTCATTTATGCAATGGTATGTACTAGACTAGACATTACGCATGTAGTGGGAGTATTGATCAGGTTTATGTCAAAACCAGGGAATGAGAATTGGACAGTAGTGAAGTGAGTTTTCAGGTATTTGCTTCGCATTAGTGATTATGGTCTATGCTACCAAGAAAGACCAGGATTGGACAAATTTTTGGACATCCATGGCTTCGTTGATGTATACTAGGCTAGAGATCTAGATCAGAGAATATGTACAACTGGGTATGTGTTTAAGCTATTTGGAAGAGCATTCAGTTGGATGAGAAAGAGACAGTTTGTAGTGACATTTTCAACTACAGAGGCAGAATACATGGAAGCCACTTATGCAAGCAATGAATTAATTTGGTTGTAGAGATTGTGTTCAAGTATGGGGTTATGTTGTGTCACTCAACAACCCCCATTATGATTAAATAAGTTAACTTAGACAATAATGGGGACCCTTTATAATTTTTTAATTTAGAGTCTTTTAACAATTAAATAAGACAAAATATTCCTAAAAAACCAAAAACTATATCATCCGAACCTAAGTCTTAAGTTTAATGGCATTAAAAAGAATTAAGTGAAACACTGTATAGACCTTTCGCATATCTCATATCGCTAATCACAATAGGTCAAAAAATCTTTCCAAGGAAAATCATGATGCGACTTTCTTAGACTTAATGAGTTAATAGAAAGTATTTTATAACTTTAACAAAGAAAAACCCTCTGGACATGAAAATGTCAGACCCAGTCCCACCAACAAGCCACGTCATCATCGCAATACTAATATCGTAAGACTAATATTGGCATTCCTTGTTGTTAAAAGAACCTCGACCTTCTGATAAAGCTCTTCTTCGATATCGCAAAATACTCCATCGCGATACTAATATCACATCGCAAAACTCAAATCGAGTCTTCCCTTAAGAACCTTTGATGTGATAAACCCCGCCATAAGCCTTTCGCTGCTTATTTTAATGATTATTAGATCACATATCGGCAAAGGGTTAATCTCGTAGATTGAAAGATATGCGTCGCAAAGAAACTTGCGATGCGAAAAATCTGATGAAGTGCTAACCTATATAGCAGACCATGTGATTGGACATTTTCCATTTATGATCAGTTGTAGGAGTCTTATAATTCTTGATAGTGCAAATGATTTAATCATTATCATTTAGTCCTTCAAGGTTTTGCATTAATTGTCAATTTTGATACTATTTGGTCATTCTCGGCATAAGTTTCGAGCTCTAAGTGTTTGCTCCTCATTCTCTACATTCTCTCTTCCATGGGCTAGTCCCGATAAGTAGAACTTGGGTGAAATGTCGAGAGCTACTAAGAAGAACAATAAACTTGTGGTGCCACCACAACTGGATTCTCCTACTCCAAAAGTAACCGATATGCCCCCGTTATTCTCTGATACCACATGCACTACAGATTCAGAAGTTCTTCCTAAGAATCCATATAAAAATTGTTGAAGAGGAAGAAACTATAGTGGTTACAAGACAAGTCATGGTGGATGACTCAACATCAACCTCTGAAACTACTTGGGTAGAAGTTGCTAATTATCACCTCCATCAAATTTTTTCTCAGCCCAAGATTCTACCCTACACTGATTTGGTTAGATGGGTCATTGACGAGGTTGACATTGCAGATAGGACCTTCCTAACCTTGAGGACATAGATGCTAATTGGGTCATTCAAAGCTGAGGACTTGAGAAAGATGGACCATCTTCTAGAGTCGCAAAATATATATAATAAGCAGTTTCTTCAGAACTCCACAACAAAAAACATAGTTCAATAAGAGCCAATAAGGCAGTGGAGGCATGATCCGAGCAAACACAAGCATGAAGACAAGGGTATGTATTCTATAGCTTCCCTTTCTGGTCCTCATTGCCAAGCTACTGCTATGTTATGTAGATTGTTTGGATATCCCAATACACATAAATTTACAATTGAATGGTTCCCCCTGATTGATGCTGCCTCAGATGCCTATATTATGAATTGGGCCACTATCTTATCAAATAATTTATCTTCCCAAATACTAGCCTATAGAAGCAAGCACAATATTTCCACTAGGACTGCGCCTCCTTTCTATATGAGTGCATACATCATCGATGCAGTTTGTTTTACCTCTCATTTTCCATCCATGGGATGGAAATAGACCCTACTCCTATCCACATTTATCATAATATCCTCTAGGAATCCAATTTCTGACCCCATTTTTACAAAATCTATCATGGAGTAATGTTGCCTTTATACCAAGATATTTTTTATGAAAGACCTCCTAGACTTTCTAGAGAAGCTAGTGATGACCTTAAAGCTATAAGTAAATGGTTTGTTGAGGAATATTTAACCTATGTTATAATTTTTGGTAGCCTAGTTGCTCCACATGTTCTCCCCCTCTATGTACCTGATAAGCATTTAGCCCGAGAAGTTTCCCATCAAACTGTGGGCAATGCCCCAACCAAATCCCTCAAGGAAGATAAAACGCCCATATGGCCATCATTTCCTATTCCCTGTTGAGCATATACTTTGGAAAATTTCAAGCATGCAACGTTTGAAATGGAACATATTCAGTGCTTAATATTTCCCACTATCTGACCCAGGAAATATGACCTAAGGAAAGTAGCTCAAAATTTCACCACTCATGTCAAAGTCAGACAGTTCCAACACGAACCTGATGATTTTGATGACTTATTTGAAACAATCCAAGACTATTAGCAGGTGAAAAAGTTAGCTGAAGCTCACCAGAATCCTAAGGAATTAAATAAGTTCAAGGAATACAGGAGTAAAAGGTTGGAGAACCTCCCTCTTGATGTATTAAGGATTTCTCAACTAGGCCTACAACCAGAGAATATTTTGGCCCAATATTCAAAGGGCAATGATACTAAACAGGGAAACAAGGAAGGTACAACATCAATGCAATAGACTAATGAATCATTGTCTACTATTGATTTAGATAAATTTTGGAAACAATTCAACCAAATCATTAATACATGATCGCAGGAAGCAGAAACTTCAACTCCAAAAGAAACACTTAATACTCTTGATATCACTAAGAAGATCCCGCTCACTATTGGGTCTTCAGATAAAGCCGGCAACACTGGTGACTTGGAAGTCATCCCGGTTCACCCTACCTCTAAAGTTGTGCTTATAGTTGAAGAAATACCTCCCCTCGATGTATTTTATAGTCTGAAACATAGGGCAGTCATGAGAAAGTAGAGGAAGAGAAAAAGAACTAAGAAATCCCAGGCACTAGCTCCTAGACATATACCATTAGATGTTGTGGGGAAGGATCCACAAACAAATGATTTTGATGATCTTACTAGGCTATCACAGTTTATAGGATTATATGCTACAACCACTATTGATGAGGACTCAGAAGTACAACAACTGATCAAAGAAATGGATGACAAGATCCTACAGTTGGAACAGGGATTACTAAATGCAAAACATATTATGGATGAAGGATGGCAGGAACAAGTAACCAAATTACAGAAAATCTTTGTTGAGATCAAGCTTCAACATGAAGTTGGCATCAAAATAAAAAATGATCAGTTACAACAACTCTAGCTTAGGATTGTTCAATTGAAAGATAATCCTCAACTCCAAGATTTCAAAAAAGAAGAAGGAGAACTTAACACTAGCCTTGCTCAACAACAGGTGGTATTTTTCCAAAAATTAACAATAGTCAATGATCTATGTCAAACAAGTGATTCACTGACGAATCAGTTGTCCGATCTGAGGACATACTTTGATAACACTTAAGAGAAAAAATTTAATTATATTACATGGAAAGACAACGTGGACGGAAGAGCAATGAATCCTCCAAGGATTCGATATTAACAAAAGGAAATCCTTTTTAGGGACTGGGATTTGAAACTAAAGAAAGCTGAAGGAGCCATTTTTAGTGTGAGGGTGTCACAAGGAACCTTACTGAAACCATTGATGAAAATATTTTTGGTGCTAATCTATTTCGAGAATGCCGAGTTGATTCTTTGCCTGATGTCAAGACATTGATGAAATATTAGTAGGATTGGTCCAAGACAAAGGAAGATAACGTTAAAAATTTATCGAAGTTAAATCTTGAACATTATTGGCAGTACTTGGTGAAACCACATAGCCAATGGCTGATGTTACAGTCCCTAGCCAATACCACTTCACATATGCTCCCAATGTTCTCCAATGTTGTGTATGTGGGACAGATGCGTCTAAATCCAGCTCATCCTCTTGAATTAAATCCCATGGTGGATATATATGAACTAATGTAGCAAATGGGAGGGAAACAAGATTCTCATTCCTGATGAATTGTTGAAACAAACTCTATTTTTGTCCTTTTGATTTTATTTTAAGGAAGGTTTGTTTAAACCTCCACAACATTTCATGTATGTTATATTATTACAGTTCGATTTCTAAGTTATAAATACCCTTTCATGTCTTTTAGAAAAAGGGTTCTGAATTTTTGTAAAGAAGACTTAAGAAAGTTTCACTACTGTACTTTTTTCAATAATCTTAATAGAAAAGATGAACCAAGACTGTTATTCTCATGAGCAGAGAACTGATATATCGAGTACTTCTATATTTATGTTATTGTTGTGCTTATATATGATTAATAGTCATATTTTCTAAAAAATTTGCTATATATGAGTTTTGAATGCAATTAAACACTTATTCACTATTGAAAATACGAAATTCTTATATTTGAATGTACATGGAAAACATCGAGACATTTTATGTGATATGTGTTAACAATTACTTTGACTAACTATTTAATAAAATTAATTATCTTACTTTTATTTGCTTCTTGAATTGTTAGATGGTCTATATTATCTTGCATATTAGAGAATATTTCAAATTGCACATATAAAGACAAGTTAAGTCCCGAGATATAGATAGTTACACACACAAACAGATATATATATATATATATATATATATATATATATATATATATATATATATATATATATCTATATATATATATATATATATATATATATATATATATATATATAGATATAGATATAGATATATATATATATATATATATTTATTTCATTTCTATTCATCACATCCATTTCACTTTCATTATACCTCATATTCCACTATATATTTTTAAAGGGAAATTGGTCCCATTATCCCCAGTCGGAGCCACTATTCCAAACAGAAAAAGAACATTTTTCAAGTTCTCGACTAGGTGGTTATCCCCAATGTTGAGGCAGCGACATTTCGAGACTTCAACATTTTTGGCGCTAGAAGGAGGGCCCTGATTATGAATGGCAAAAAGGTTTGATCCCAAACCAAAAAGCCATCAAAAGAGTCATTCCCCATCAAGATCTTCCCCAACTTCCTGATCTCATTCCAAATCTCCTAGTCCTAGACTGGATGTTGTGAAAACAGCCACAAAACCTCCTAACACACTCCCTAAGTCAGTTGATCAACCTCCTTCTTAGGAGATGCCTAAATTTCATACTTTAATTTAGATATTAGAAGGAATTTATGTTTTTGAAGAAAAGCCACAACAATCTGAGTTGTCTGAAGGTATTGTTTCTTCATCTTTCCAAACTACTCATATTTTAACTCGATCCCAAAGTGAGAAACTTGGGGTTACTTTGTTCGAGTTTCCCTTACCTTCCCACTGAAGAAAGATGAAAAAATATGAATCACCATCATCCACTAGTGAGATTTTATCTTCTTCTCCACCACAAACACCTCCATTTCATCCCTCATCATCAATTTCCTCTCCTCTGATCGATCCTTCCACTTATAACCTAATTTCCAATCAATCAATGCTAGTTCAACCATAACTAGCATAGGGGATACTTCTTCTTCCACACAGACAACCTCTTCTTGTATTACAACTCCTTCTACCCAAGTTCCCATAATGGTGGGAAGACAACCAAACTAACCAACAAACAGGCCATGGACCAATCCTGGAGTTGTTCAAATGGCAGCACCTCTCGATCCTCTACCTAAGCATCCTGAAAGATGGTTGCCAAAATTTAACCTTGATGATGGACTCCCAGCTGAAGAACATCTCCATAATTTCATGTTGGCCATTAAACTCAATGTAGTGGTTGAATAAAATTATGTAGTGAGATTATTTCCCTATAACTTTGAAGTATCTTCATGTTTGTGGTATTTTTCATTACCACCAGGACCTATTACTAACTAGGATACATTTGAAGAGCAATTCTTGACTAAGTTTGGTGACGATCACACAACTGCCACTCTAATTAATAATCTCTCCAATATTAAAGAAAATACAAATGAGAAAATCAAGGATTTAAATTCTAGATTTAATAAATTATTACACAAAATCCAAGATACTTCTAAACCTGGTATTGATGCTCAAATCGAATGGTATATTTCTGCTCTTCCTTCCAATATTTCATTTTTTGTATATAGGGCTAATAGGTCCACTTTAGTGGACAACAAGAAAGAAGCCCTATGTGTAGAAAAAAGGATGCTAGAATTGGAAAAGAAAACTACTCAAGAAGAAATGAAGACTAAGAAGGTTACCTTCAAAGAGGAATCATATAAGAAAACTCCCAAAGATCCTTTTGATCTAGAAGGATTATAAAAGGTCTTTAAATCCATGTCGATTAAAATTGTAGAAATCAAAAAGCAGGTAGCTGAGTCTTTTAAAAAACCTTTCAGACCTTTTATAACATCTTGGACATCAAACTCTCAACCTTCTAATGTCATATCAAATGTTGAATCTGATCAAGATGAGGATGAAGAAGAAGCATCATTATCCGCCGATGATTCCCAGGAGGAAGAAGCAGTTGAAGTTCATGGATTACATGATTTTATTCTTGCTACTTCAGATAATGAGGAAGAACATGAATCTTTTCCAGTTAGCACATGGAGTAAGGATTTTGTAGGTTCATCACAGTCAATCCAAAAGCAAAAATATTCTACACCTACTACCAAGGAAAACTTTACAGCCAAAAAATCCCCTTCTATATCTTCAGATTTAATTCCATCTTCTTCAAATTATCCATATATATCTAAAACTCTGGTGGTTTCTAACATCATTCTCAAATTATCCATTTACTTAAAGAATTGAATGCAGTCCCTGCATCTCTTTTTCTATTGTTGTCACTTCTAAAGATTCTAAAAGAAAAGGAAAACCTCCCAATGATCATTTAGATAAGATCAATACCACCGACACCATCGTAATTGGAGATAGATAAAACTATCATACTCCCCCTTTCCTTCTGACCTTTGAGATATTCAATAATAATGTTCACAATTGCTTAGTAGACTCTGGTGCATCTTCAAATATAATTCCTTATTCAATTTGTCTTAAATTGAACATTTCACCCCAGAAGTCTGTTGTTCATATTGTTCAACTCGATAGAACCAAAGTCAAAGTGTTAGGAGAAATCAATTATGTTCTCATAAGACTTTCTTCCAATGCTAAAGTTTGTCAAATCATTGATGTAATTGTTGTTGATATTCCTGACTTTTATGGTTTAATTCTAAGCAGAGATTGGTTAGAAAAGTTACATGGTTATTTCTCTACAGACTGGTCTCATATGTGGCTTCCTTACAATGGTAAACCCAATCAAATTCACATTGACCGAGAAAAGCACATGAAATATTCAGTAGTAGACTTGGACAAGGAGAATGAACTTGTGGTCTTCACCAATAACATTCTTGGGAACTACTATTCAGAGTCATTCTTGGGTAGTTTTAATTCACAAGAATCGCCTTTCTTAATTGATTCTATCACCTCTCAAATTGAAAACTTTTCATAGACAGACTCATCCCGATGTGTAAGTATTGTATATAAACCAGTAGTTAAATATTTGGTTTGGACTTTATATTTTGATGGTTCTAGATAGAATGATGGTGCTAGAGAAGGATGTCTTTTAATAGATCTTGAAGGAGAAAAAAATGATATCATGCAAATTGGAGTTTGAATGCACCAATAATATCGCTAGATATAAAACTCTCTTTCAGGGCTTGTAAAAAGTGATAAGTCTTAATGTCAAATACCTCCAAGTGTTTGGAGACTCCGAAATTGTTATTAAACAGGTGAGAAACACCATCCATTGTGTCTCAAGTCACTTGAAACATTATCTGTCTCTCATTCAAATTGTCACTTCTCATTTTCTAGCATTTAATATTTCTCCTATCCCAAGACTTCAAAATGCTAGTGCTAATCTACTATCTAGTGTCCCATCCAAGATCATTCCACCTGAGGATTATAATCCAGATAGGTTTTCCATTTCGGACAATGTTATTGTTATAGTAGTATTTATCACCTGTGTATACTTGATGCTCTCAGTCATGGTCTTGGGCAGCCCTTTCCCTTTAGACTTGGTCATTTTACTAAAAAACACTATTCTAAATTCCATACGTGATTCTATGCTACAAAAATCACTTACACACGTGGGTCCATCTATAACCAACCTGTGTATATAATTTGAAATATAAAATAAAATATAAAATCCCTATTTTATGGGCGGGGTTTACGAGTTTATGGAATAATGGGAGAGAATGATAGGATATTGATATTATATCCAATTGGTCCGTGATCAAGTCTGATTTATCCCTGTGCCTCCTACACTCCAAACTATAGGAAACCCTTGTTTCCTCATAGAGATTTCCATCTCCTTTATATGGCATCTATGTGTATGCATTTGAAAGAGGATTGTTGAGGCTTGGGTTGGACGGATCCGGAGGAAGGTTTCGCTTGGAGTTGTGGTCGAATCAGGTTGTATTCTTCCACATTCTTTATAGACATCAATAAAGAAGCTCTGACTGGTTCCTAATGTGACGATATTTATGATTTAACTCATGTTATGATCTAATTATGTATGATATCACGTTTTATGTCTATATATTTATATGATCTAACGTCCATATCTTGAAAATGCTTTGAACTATTGCTAGTATATATGATTTTCTTGAATGAGTTGCAGGTTTTGAAGCATTGGAGGAAGCAGAGGGTTTGGACCCTACAAGAACATCCTCAAATGTAGGACATACGGGTACTATCTCTTCATCCCACTTTAGTAGTTTAAGCATTAGGACTGCTTGTTTTCTTGCTTGTTGTTGGTGTATGCCCTTCGATCTATTGGGGTTCTCAACCCAAACCCTACGGTGTTTTATCCTGTAACTAAATTGGCTACTCCATTGGGGAATAAAATCTTGTATTTCCTTGTTTGGGTTGTTTCTCTCTTGATCTGGACCTTCTTGTTTGGTTTCTTGATTTTTCCAGTATCTTTGACTTGTTTGCAATCTGGGAAAAAAGTCTGATCTTCTGGATCAGGCCTAAATTTTTTATTTTTCTTTGCTAGCCTTTTTATACATGGTTTTTAGTTCACACAGTCACATACACACACACTTTTGTCCAAAGAAACACACGTATATGAATGTTTTCTTGAGTACAGTCGAGTATACACGTAGGTCTGTCACTGCACAGTTTTGTATGTTTGGTTTTGAATGGATCTTTTAGATCCTAAGTCGAGTAAAGTTTTTTGCCCGATTTTTATTACTTCTGTTGAGTCATTGATTATCTGGGAGAGTCTTGCTTCTTGTATATTTTTAGTTTCCTATCTCTCTTTGTGGAAAAACTTAGTCAACCTAGGGCTTTCCTTTTGGTGAAGTGTTAGTTTTTGTGTTTGGATCCAAGGCTTCTTAGTGAAGTTCTTGGCTGTTTTAAGCTTTTGGAATAGGGAATTGGTCTCAATTCACTTATAATCCAGCCTTTACATTTCTTTGCCTTACTTTATTGAAAGTTGACATATTTGGTTTTTTCTTGGTTTTTGAGAAAGTACTTCTTGTAATCTTGAAAAGCTTTTCTTGGTCTTCTTGAAATATTTCTTGTTTACTGGAGTGTGTATGCTGTTGTTCATATCAGTTTGTTTGAGTTTGCAGCCTCTTTTCACTTTAAGTCTTATCATGTTAATGATTCCTATGGCTTGTCAAATTTTACGTTCTTTATGCTTGAATATTGATCTTGAAGTCTTTAGTAGTTTTTGGTTTCCCAAGAACTCTTTGTGCCCTAAAAAAAAAAAAAAAATGTTGCCTTTCTTTCTCTTTTTGGTTTTGTTTTTGGTCTTCTTATCATTTTTGAGCAAGTGTGAAGTCTTTTCATTGGGTCAAATCTGCTTGATTTTGGGGAAAAGCTTTTGATTGAATTTGTTCCTCCTTTTTTTCAAGTTTTGTCCTCTTGATCTCTTTAAGAAAACATTTGCTTGGTTTAAGAGAAATCCTTGGAATCTTGCATTAAGAATTTTTAGTTTGAATTATGATAGACGCACTGTAAGCATTTTTAGTATTTTTGTATATTTTTGACTGTGTGAGCACATTTTTTGAAAAAGAAAAGAATTTTTTTCTTTCTTAGTTTGTTCATAGAACCTTGTGTAGAAATCTCTTTCATTGAAGAAAAAGATGTTATGAAACCAGCTCCAAAAAGATAGAAAAGATAGATCAACACCTTAGAATTCAGCCTCTTCGAGGGGGCAACCTCCTTTACATTACATAAATGAACAATTCTTGGATGATTCAAATGAAAAAACCTCCTTTCTATGTATAGGAGTCTAAGGAGTCACAATATAACCCAGCTGACCTAACAATAATAATATAAAGCCACAAAAATATCAATAGAGGGATTCTATGGGGCATAGTAATAACAATATGGGCACAATAGGGGCACAACAATATTAATAAGGGATACAACTACAATAGTAATGGGGTAATCACTAGTATTATAGGGACCTAACATGCCCCTATCCTTCAAAAAATTGTTGTCCTCAACGCTTAAGTAGTTTTGGATGCTTCTGTATAAAATTCTCATCCTCCCATGTGGAATCTTCACCGGATAAGTTCTTCCACTTCATGAGACAGTCTGAAATTGATCGATTTTGTAGCTGTCGAGTTCTTGTTTCTGTGACTGCTTCCGGTTCCAATATAATTTTTCCTTCCTCGTCAAGTTCTGGCAATGTTGTTTGAACTGGGAGCTTGTCGCCTATAACCTTCTTTAAACATGAAACATGGAAAACTAGGTGCACTCGAGAAGCTGTAGGAAGCTCCAATTTGTATGCCATAGTACCAATCTTTTACAACACCTTGTATGGACCATAATACTTTGGTGATAGTTTATTATCCTTCTTAGCTTGCTTGAGGGACATTTTTTTATATGGTTGTAGCCGTAGGAATACCTAATCACCTATATCAAAACTTCTTTCGCTGCGAAGTTGATCTGCCTGTTGTTTTATTCGATTCTGTGCCAACACAAGGTTATCCTTTAAGAGTTGGAGGACTTGTTTTTGATGTTCGATGTGATGTTCCACTGCTTGAACCTTAGAATTTTCTCTTAAACATGATGTGATGGATGGTGGCTGATATCCATAAAGTGCCATAAATGGGGTCATTTTTGTTGCTGTATGGAAGGAAGTGTTATACCACCATTCAACCAAAGGAAACCATTTGACCCATTCTATCTGTTTATCATATACAAAGAAACGAATATATCCTTCCAAACATTTGTTTACTATCTTAGTTTTCCCATCAGATTGAGGATGATAAGATGAGCTATGAGCTAACTGAGTACCAAGACAAGAAAATAATTTTGTCCAAAAATTTCTAGTGAAAATGGGATCTCTGTCACTTATAATAATTTTTGGGTTTCCATGTATCTTTTGAATTGTTTCCATAAATGCAGTAGAAACCCTACTGGCTTTAAATGGATGTGATAGTGCACAAAAGTGTGCATACTTGGTAAGTCTGTCAACTGCCACCATGATGACAGTCTTTCCCTCAGACTTGGGTAAACCTATGATAAAATCCATTGAAACCTCCTCCCAACATTGGCTTGGAATGGATAAAGGTTGTAATAGACCCAGGGTCTTAATTGTTTCAACTTTATTTTGGTGGAAAACCAAACATTCCGCCACAAACTTTTGAATATCCGATTTAAGGCCATCCCAAAAAAATTCCTTCTTAACCATGTGGTAAGTTTTTAAAAATCCTAAGTGCCCTCCTAAGGGAGAAGAGTGCAATTCCATAAGAATGTTTTGTTTGAGTTGGGAATTCTTACAGAGGTATAAGAGATCTTTGTACCATAACGAATCATTTTGCCAGCTAAATGTATCAGATGTATTGGAATCTTGTTGTAACTTTTGAATAAGTACCCACACTTCTTCATCATTCTTCCATTCCTCCCTTGCTTTGTTTATCCAATCTGGTTGGATAATAGAAATGGCGCACAACAATGCTTCCACATCCTCATCCTTTCTTGAGAGTGCATCTGCCACCACATTTTGCTTCCCTTTTTTGTAGATGATTTCAAAGTCATAACCCAACATCTTTGTGACCCACTTTTGTTTCTCTTCAAAGGATAATATTTGTTCTAAAAAGTATTTAAGGCTATCATGATCCATTTTTACCTTGAAGTGTCTTCCCATTAGGTAGGGTCACCATTTCTTAAGTGCATGTAGTATTGCCAACATTTCCTTCTCATAAATAGCTTTGTGTAAAAACTTTCCCTTGATTGTACGAATTTCAATAGCAATGGGTCTTTCATCTTGCATTAAAACATCACCAATTCCATTTCCTGAAGCATCATATTCCACAATAAAGGTTTTTTTGAAGTCCGATGTAGCTAAGACCGGTGCTTGTCACATTGCCTCTTTAAGATGTTTGAAGGCCTTTGTTGCTTCTGGAGTCCATGAAAATGCATCTTTCTTCAATAATTTTGTTAGAGGTGCTGCTATTCTCCCATAATTCTTAACAAACTTGTGATAATACCCTGTCAACCCGAGAAATCCTCGCAGATGCTTTATGGATGTGGGGATTTTCCATTCCTTAATGGCTTTAATTTTGCTAGGGTCTACCTTAACTCCTTCATGAGATACAATATGACCCAGATATTCCACCTCTTGTACTCCAAAGAAACATTTGGATCTTTTTGCATATAATTGTTTCTCGTCCAATAGTTGTAGCACCCTGTCAACATGTTCAACATGATCCTTCCAAGACTTGTTGTAGATTAGTATATCATCAAAAAATACTAACACAAATTTTCTAAGGGTTTGAAAATGGAATTCATCAATTCTTGAAATGTAGAAGGTGCATTGGTAAGGCCAAAAGGCATGACCAAAAACTCATAATGACCCTCATGAGTTATAAATGTTGTTTTCGGAATGTCTTCAGTCTTCATTCTGATTTGATGATATCCTAAATGAAGATCCAACTTGGTGAAGTAAATTGATCCATGCAATTCATCCAGTGATTCATCAATGACCAGAATGGGAAACTTATCTTTAATAGTGAGCTTGTTGAGCTCCCTATAATCTGGACACATGCGCCATGATCCATCCTTCTTGTGCACCAATACTACTGGAGTAGAGAAAGAACTTTGACTAGGTTGAATTATACCAACCTCTAGCATTTCTGCAACCATACGTTCAATTTCACTCTTTTGGGCATAGGGTATCTATACGGCCTGATGTTTGGAGGAACACTTCCTGGAATTAGATGAATAGCATGATCATGATCATGAATAGGTGGGAGACCTTTGAGAGTCTCAAATACCTTGGAATGATTGTCCAAGACTTTTTGGAGATATGGAGAAATAGATGATTCTGATGTGGAAACATCTAACGAACATAATTGTGTACTTACACCTCTTTGTTCCTTTTTTATAAGCTTTGTCATACCGTTAGAGTTGGTTATCATACCCAGTTTCCCTGCAATACCCCTTAATTCAACTTCCTTTCCTTTTACATAAAATTTCATGAAAAGTTCTTGAAAATTAAAATCTATTGTACCTAAGGATTGTAGCCATTAGACTCTTAGTACAACATCGACACCTTCCATTTTTCTTGCTAACCTGAATGCCTTCTCTAATGAATCAGGTTCCCAAAGGCTAACATCATGTTGGATATTATCCTTTAAAGTCCATTTGAACACATCAATCCTATGCTCCTCTGGAATATTTTTTACCCTTATGTTCAATTTTTGGAACTCCTCAAATGCTCCATTATTGAACCCTTTTGTTTGAGACTTATCAATTAGCTAACAAAATTGTCGCTTTTTGTATCCTCATAATGTGCTGTCAATTCTTCCGTAAAAATTTCCCAAGTGATAATTTGTTTACGAGAGAAAAGCCATTGATACCATACAAACTGATTTGGTTCCAAATATAAAGTTGCAATACATACCTTTTGTGTGTTTTGCACATTATTGAGATCAAAAAATTGCTCCATCTATAATATCCATGTTGCGGGATCCTTGCCATCAAACTTCCTCATATCGATTTTTGGAATATGGTGGGTCTTTAGTCCAACATTAGAGTCTATGAAATCCTGATTAACATTTCTTTTGTTCTCATCATGAGTTTCCTTTACTACCCTTTCACCATTAGTATGCATTTCTTGTAGAAACTTTGTCAAATCTATGTTCAAATCTGTGTGCAAATCTTCCATGCCTGTCTTAAAATTAGCTTCCACGTCATTCATCTTATCTTCTATGCCTTTCTTTAAACAATCCATCTTAGCTTCCACACCTTTCTTTAAATCATCCATCTTAGCTTCTACATCTTTCTTTAAACCATCCATCTTAGATTCTATTACTTTTTGTTAAAGTGACACTTGTTGCACTTGGTCTCATAATTTTGATATATCATGTTGCATTTCTTCCTCTTCTTCATGAGTCATGCTAGAGCTTTCAGGTTGTGTTACACTAAAAAATGTCACCATGACCACTTACAGTTAGTATGGCTCAAATCAACAGTCATGCTACCCTCTTAGGCAAGTCTTATGCCTCTGCTATCCATCTCAAACTCAAAGAAGAGAGAAAGTCTTGTCAAAATGTGTTTATCTCTGGGGTCGCAGGTTCTCTCTAGCCTTACCTGCGGGGACGCTCACAATGTTCACAAAAGGTGCGTCCTTGGACGCTCTGTATGTTAAGGGACAGGTGCGTCCTTCTGTAAAAGGCAAAATGCGAGAGTTTCATCTTAAAAAAGTTACTTGTGGTTACTTCTAGAACTTTCTAGAGGTCGGTTTGATGAATTGGATGCGCCTCCAGTTGGTTCATGTATCCCTATTAAGGAGGAACTTATCCCATCAATAAGGGAGCTATCCCACCCAAAGAGGGGGATTATCCCATTGATGGTGGACTTGAATAACCTCTTTACAGCACTATAAATAAAGACATTGAGCCAGAGGGAGGGGAGGTTGGAGCTATACATTTTCTTTGGGTAAATGCTGCAGGATTTAGGTCTTCCATTAGAGCCTTTGTGAGGAGAGATTGTCTTTACTTGATTCTACTTGGAAGAGGGTGAGCTTTGTCAAAGTAGAGGAAAACCCTTGATGGACCCTGGGAGGAACTTGCACAACACCAAGGCCAGGTTGTAAGAGTTTCTTTGTTTCGTTATTAATACAAACTGGTTTATTTTTCTCAATAGCTTGTGTTAATGAGTTATTTCATGTGTTCCTTGGTCTGCATGTTGAATATATGTTTTATTATATGAAATGCAAGTGCTTGGTAATTGTTTGATTGTTTGTGGTTGCAGTAATTGACTTGAAGGAGGAGCTCATCCGGATCGTCAAGAACGGACCTCAACAACAACGTTTTGGAATAAGGTAAGCCTAAACACTTGTAGTTTTCATGTTATAAAAGGTGTATTTAGAGAAAGATCACTCCATTTTGTCTTGTTTGTCATTAGAATGTCTTAGACATCTAGGAAGGTCAGCCGTGTCCGCACCCTTGACCAATTCCGTGTAACAAATTGGCGACTCCACTGGGGAATCCATTAATGTGAAAGTCTTTTCCTTTGTGTGAACTTTGCTCTGAGAAAATCATTTTTATTTTCTGGTTTTTGACTGTGAGAATTAGTATTTGGGTGGCTTAGCTTTAGATTTAGTTAGATTTGGTTTTTCTTAACTTTTCCAGAAGGACGCACCCTCTGAGTACTGCACAGTGCGTCTTTGGACGCGCTGTTGCTGTTTGCACAGAGCGGGCCCGCGCCTGTCCTAACGGGTTGCCTGCGTCTTCCTGTAAAAATTTAGGAAAACTCCATTTTTGCTTTAATTGCTTTTAGATTTTGTTTTTTCTTAGTGTTTTCTGCCCAGATCCTTTAGTACCCTGTCAAAAATTTTCACCTGAACTTGTTTCATTAGCATTCCTGCTTTTAGCTTTCATCAATTGGGTGTTTTGAGTCTCTTTTTTGAGAAATTCTTAATTTGATTTCCTTTGGTCATTACTTGGAGGTTTCTCTCAGTCTTTTCACAATTTTGCATCTTTTTGCTTTTGTTTTTGCAAAAAAATTTCCCCCTCATTCGCCGGGGGGGGCTAAATTGTGTATGAGTGTTAATTGCCTTTGAGTGTTTTTATGTTTTGATCTTTGGAACTCTCACCCAATTTTCTCGACTTGCACTTGATTGGTTCTTAGATTACATTAGAATCATCTTGTGTTTGAGAATTCTCTTGCATAGATCACATTTGCATAATTAGAGTTCTCAGTTTCAGAATATGAATGAAAAATGTGCATAGATTACATTTGCATACTTTTCATGTGAATTGTGCATAGATTACAATTGCATAGTTTACATTCTGAAAAATCAATCTTAGATTTAGATCAGCTTTCTTTGATTTGATTTTACACAAAAATAAAAATAAAAATTGGTTTGGAATTGATTTGCATTAGTTTTTCTTGATGAAATTAGTGCATTAGAGAATTTGTTAAATTTTCTCTTAATGATCAATTTTTTGCATTGTTGGAAGTGAATGGAAACTCTCTCCTTACTCTAGTTAGGATTCATCGAATTGAAAGGATTGCATTATCATATTCGATTGCATTCAGTTGAGTCGGGTCATAACACCATTGGTTTCATCTCCATTTATCCATTTGAGTAACAACAGCCTTAATAACACAGCGCTTAATTAAAATTCATCTAGTAATTTTTACATTTCTAGGGCTTTGAAACACCAACATAGCTTAGGCTAGGGTCTTGGAGTAGGTGAGTACTTAACTCTCCAAGACTACAAAACCAAACAGATAGTTTATCTTGAGTAGAATAAATCCAATTGTTTCAATTGCACTCTGGGAAAGCTCCTCTTAAAGGAGAAGCACGAGCTCGTGTCCGAACCAGTGAGGGGATCATTCCCCCCTCGTTGGGAACGACGCCAGACAGTACGTATTACAAACGGTAAACCTCGGATTAACCATTGTCGAGGAGCCAGGGGTCACTTATCGGTAAACCTTGGATTGTTGTCAAGGAGCCGGTAAGGGGATTGAGCTTGCTACTCTGCCCTTGCGTGCTGTCGGAGTTTAGACTGTTCCCCCAGGTGTATTTGTTACTGTTGGTGACCTTAGTGACCATAATCTTTAGGGTTCTACCAAGGTGACGGTGGAGGGAAGGTCCCACTGTACCTGGAGCAGACGTCGGTTATACTCACTTGGATTTTCTGGGGGGTTCACTTCACTCGAGACGGTTAAAGTGGAGGAACTTGGTCCAGTCTATTCATTAAGCAGGTTGCCGGGGTAACTGTTCCACCCACCACTTCTGTACTGAATTCGGCGATGTTGGGCTTCATCACCAACTAGTGTTTTCGGTCCGGAAGGCTACTGTTTGTGTATGGTTTGACTCCTAGATTTGATAGCGCGTGTTAATTTGTTTGTTTTTACTTTTAGAGACCATAGGTGTGAATTGTGAATTTTAATTGTTAGGTGTGAAATGTGAATTGTTAATTTTAGTTTTAAATTGTTAATAAAATTCACTGAAGTTGAATATAATGGCGAATGTTCCGGAATTTATCAACCTAGGAACCCCTCCTAATGAGAATCCTAGTACTTTTCCTTACTTTGGAAATGTTGGTCCTCCTTATATGGCTACTTTGTCATTACCTGGATTTACAATAGGTTTACCGATATGGTTATTTTCAACTTCGTTGGCCCAAAATACTCCAATTGTTCCATCTCAACCGGATGCTTCACCTCAACAGAGTTCACCATCTCAACATCACCAACCTTCTGTTGACCCTTTACCTTCTTCGCCTAATTTTTCTTCCTCCATTTCTTCCTCTTCGCCTGGTAAAAGCCTTGATGCTAGTAACCAGGAGGTTAAGAAGAAGAAGAAAGGGAAGAAGAAGAAGAAGAAGAAGAAGCACGATAAGAAAGAAGTCAACCAACCAACCATGGTTGTAAGTGTTAGTGGTGTTGAGGAAAATTCCAACATGCATCGTAAACCCAAATACCCTTGCAAGCTTTGTAAGGGTGACCACTTCCTTGTCAATTGTCCTGGTATTCCAAAGGTCTTGGAAGTATGGTCAGAAAAATCCCATCAACTTTCCGTTGATCCATCAACCAGTGATAGTCAGGTTCCTGGGAAAAAGGGTAAAGTTAGGTTTCCTTGTAAGTTATGCAAAGGGAGTCATCAAACTCACATTTGCCCTCACATGGATGAAGCCTCAACATTGTTGGAAAAACTTACTGTTCCACAGCAAGAATTTCCAACTGGTTACCGTAAACTTTCTCCCAACCTACCGTCAACTGACGGAGTGATTGATCTAAATTCAAGTACAGACGATCACACTCTTCCATTGGAGAGTGAAACTCGTGTCACTCAGGTTGATGATCAATTAGTTGATCAAGTGGTCGATTCAATTTCACATTCGGTCGATCACACTCTCCTTTTCGAGAGTAAATTCCATACCGCTGATGTTCTTCTTGTTACATCGGATTTTTCTATGCCGGGGGGCATTTCACCTGTTTCTACAGAACCCCCTCCAAGTACCGAGGTCTTTTCCTTTGATTGGAATAGACTGACAGAACCTCGTCTTCCTTCCTCCATCCCTTTCCAAATAATTGTCAAGGCTGGTGGTAGGGACATACATCGTACACAGGTAGATGAAGGTGCTTCTGTTAGTATTTTATCCTCAGCTGTTTGGAAAGCTTTGGGTTCCCCTCAGCTTGCGCCTATTACGCAGAATCTGAAAGCTTTTAACAGAACCATTAGTGAACCTTTAGGGATCCTTCCTAAGTTTTCTCTTACCTTGGAAGGTAAAACTGTCTGTATTGATCTTATGGTATTTCGAGGTCCCTTGGATTTCAATTTACTCCTTGGGCGAGACTATGTTTATGCAATGAAAGCTGTCGTATCGACACTCTTTCGCGTGATGTCTTTCCCTCACAATGGCAGTATTGTGACTGTAGACCAACTTTCGTTCCCTAGTCTTGTCTCAACTACCAATAATATGACACCCCTAAATGTTCCTGATTCTAAAGTGGTATCTACCCTACCACGGGTTAATTATGTGGCAACCGGTCCCATGATTTCAGTTACCGATGTAAGTGAGCCTCTCACTGTTTGCTCATCTTCCTTTGATTTAGCTCCGATAATTGACATGGAAAACTCTATGGGATTACTTGAACACGATGTTCTTATCCCTTTTGAGTCCCTTGACATGTGTTCCTTCCCAAGAAGTATTCTTCCTTCGGATGAAGACCTCTTGGAAGCCATGATCAAGGTGTGTCCATTGACATGTCTTTCTTCCAGTTAGAAGCCATGATCAGTGAGTACGAGGATAGTTTTGTTCCTGTCTCAACCTCGTTAAAAAATGAAACAGTGTGTGCGAGGATAGTTCCTGTTACTGAGTCAACCTCGTTAAAAAATGAATCCGGTACGAGGATAGTTTGTTCCTCTCTCAACCTCGTTAAAAAATGAAACTGGATGTCACGAGGAAAGTTCCTTTTACTGTGTCGACCTCGTTAAAAAATGAATCAGTGAGTGCGAGGATAGTTCCTGTTACTGAGTCAACCTCGTTAAAAAATGAATCTGGTACGAGGATAGTTTGTTCCTCTCTCAACCTCATTAAAAAATAAAACTGGATGTAACGAGGAAAGTTCCTTTTACTGTGTCGACCTCGTTAAAAAATGAATCAGTGAGTACGAGGATAGTTTGTTCCTCTCTCAACCTCGTTAAAAAATGAAACTGGATGGTACGAGGAAAGTTCCTTTTACTGTGTCAACCTCATTAAAAAATGAATCAGGGGCGAGGATAGTTTTTTCCTGTATCAACCTCGTTAAAAAATGAAATAGGATAGTACGAGGAAAGTTCCTTTTACTGTGTCAACCTCATTAAAAAATGAATCAGGGACGAGGATAGTTTTTTCCTGTATCAACCTCGTTAAAAAATGAAATAGGCTAGCATGAGGACAATTCTTTTACTGAGTCAACCTCATTAAAAAATGAATCAGCTAGATTTTAGGATATGTAGGTAGATTGTAGAAAGTAGGGTTTTGAGGACAGTTCCTGTTACTGAGTCAACCTCATTAAAAATGAATCAGGTTTGAGGACAGTTCCTGTTACTGAGTCAACCTCATTAAAAAATGAATCAGGTTTGAGGATAGTTCCTGTTACTGAGTCAACCTCGTTAAAAAATGAATCAGGTATGAGGATAGTTCTTTTCTTGTGTCAACCTCCTTAAAAATGAAACAACTCCCTTTTCAAGTTAAATATTGAAAGTAAACCTTCATTTCATCCAGCCGGTTGAATGCAATGAAGCCTGGGGGGCATGTACCTCGCTTTGCATCATTATGCTGGGGGCATGCGAACTTTTTGAGCATAGTTCCTTGTCTTGTGTCAAGCTCGTTAACAAATGAAACAAGGGTAGGTTAAGTAGGTAGATTGTAGAGAGTAGTTATGAGCATAGTTCCTTGTCTTGTGTCAAGCTCATTAAAAAATGAATCAAGGATTTTTAGAGCACAGTTCCTTGTCTTGTGTCAAGCTCGTTAAAAAATGAATCAAGGTTTTTTAGGTAGAGTTTTTGTTAGGTAGATTGTAGAGAGTAGTCATGAGCACAGTTCCTTATCTTGTGTCAAGCTCGTTTAAAAAATGAAACAAGGGTTTTGAGGATAGTTCTTTTCCTGTGTCAACCTCACTAAAAAATGAAACAACTCCCACGAGTCTTTCCAAGATTTTGAAAGTAAAGCTTCATTCCATCCACCTCATTGAATGCAATGAAGCTTGGGGGGCATGTACCTTGATTTGCATCATTATGCCGGGGGCATGTGAACTTGTAACAAGCATAGTTTTTCGTTTCAAGCTTGTGTAAACATGAAACCGAATCCGAGCATAGTTCTTTTCCTGTGTCAAGCTCGTTTAAAAAATGAAACAAATCCTCCTCTACTTGAGTCGAGAGATTGACTAGATCTCGTAAATGTTAAGTTGTATATTTAGGTTAGTTGCTTCGGTTTTTTGCATAATTTTCTTATAGTTTTAGGTCGAGTCTTTCAAATGATCTCGTACTTGAACCTTCATTTCATCCACCGTAGTTGAATGAAATGAAGCTGGGGGGGCATGCGCTCTAGCAGTTACGCTTAGGGGGCATCAAGCATAGTTTTTCTCTGTTTCAAGCTTGTGAAAAAATGAAACTACTCTGAAGCATAGTTTTTCTCTGTTTCAAGCTTTTGTAAAAATGAAACCTATCTCGAGTCAATTTCAGTTATTTTCAAGACTCGTTAAACTCATGAAAATACCGAGATTATTTTGCTATCTTTCATTCTCGTAAAACAAATGAAAATGCCGAGATCTTTCCGTCTTTTCCTACTCGTAAATTAAATTGAAAGTCGGCCATATGAGTACATTTTTATCATTTTTTCGAACTCATTAAAATTTACGAAAAAGTGAAAACCATGAGTACATTTTTATCCCTTTTTCGAACTCGTTAAAACTTACGAAAAAGTGAAACCTTGGAGTTCTCTTTTAAGCCCTTTTCAGACTCTTAAAACATGAAAAGATTGCCGAGCGTTTCTTTTACACTCGTTAAAACGGAATTAAAAGACGGTCCCCTTTTAGCTCTTTTTTGACCGCAAAATCAGGAAAAGATTGCCGGGTTTTTTTCGTTTCAAACTCGATAAGGAAATAAAACGACGTGTCCTTGATCGCTTTTTACTTTTCAGGTCAACGACACTATTATGAAAGTACTCCTTGGTCGCAAGATCAAGCGGTTCCCCCAGGTATTATTTTATACTTTTTCGGGCTTGAGGGACACAAATGTACGAAAAAGTTCAACTTGGAGTCTTCTTAAGTTTTTCAGACTCTCTAAAATTGAAAAACGCCGAGTTTCTCCTATACTGGACTCGTTAAACTTTTACAGTAAAGGACCTGTTCAATTACAAACAGGAACGAACCACTCCTTCCTAGGGTTCGAATTTAAACTAGGTTGGACTCGTCCAAAGGATGAGCTTATAATCAAGCATATGTTATCCTCCTCAAGCTTGTTAAAAATAAAGAGGTACTTGCCAGAAATGGTGGGGGAAAAGAGAGAAGAATGAACCTGTTTGTCACCTTTTATCTCAAAAGAAACTTTATTACCACTCTTGAACACGACACTTTTCATTCACCTGGGTTGGGAAATCTTTTACCTCACAGTTGATCAAACCACTTTGAAAGTCTTTAACCAGGTTCCGGGGATTAACTTTGAGTTATTCGTCACCAAGCCATCTGTCGTGTCGTTATGTGTTCAAGAGGTCTGCAAGCAAAAAACTTTCATCTGCAAAATACTTGTCATCCATTTGACCATCCCTGAGTCAGTCCTTACAGCAACATTTCTTCAACTTGAACAATGATTTCGTGTTGCGAGCTTGCCTGCAACAGGTCGCTTTCTATCGACATCGACACATTATCTAGAAAGATGACTTAGGAATCGACAGTACCTTGAAGTCTGCATGCATCAATGGCAGGTTTCTCGCCTTTGACGTCAGTTTACATCATTGACTTTCGATCAAAGGATTTCGTGAAGTGTTCGACATCAAAACATCTATTCACATTTCACGGGTTGTGCTTGGTACTTTGAGAACCATTGACATTACTGGTGGTCTCTCTCACGCTTGTTAACAGTTTACATCATCGACTGGTAATCAAGTGGTTTCTAACATGTTCGACATCACATCATTTAAATCACATGGCTAGAATCGTACTAATTCGGGAAGTAGAAGTGAAGACCCTGGATCTAGTTTCTACCATCCAGGCTGCGAGGAGTTTTGTATTCATTATCTATGTAGACTAATCATAAACAGATGGCTGCGCCCATAGTGTATAAAAAATGATGTACTGCAAGATCATTCCTGTATCAGAATAGTTAGTCCATTAGTTAAAGTTTTGAATTTGAGTATGGGAATGCCTACCTCAGTGATGATATAATCTTATACATGTATTTTGTGTTGAAAATCGCAGGTTCCAACCAGGTCATCCACAAGACAATCCTTGAAATGATAAAGCGCTTCACCCTTCCTAGAATTACAAAACCCTAATCTATTCCAGGCTTCGCACTTTAGGGGGCAATCTGTTACACTAAAAAATGTCACCATGACCACTTACAGTTAGTATGGCTCAAATCAACAGTCATGCTACCCTCTTAGGCAAGTCTTATGCCTCTGCTATCCATCTCAAACTCAAAGAAGAGAGAAAGTCTTGTCAAAATGTGTTTATCTCTGGGGTCGCAGGTTCTCTCTAGCCTTACCTGCGGGGACGCTCACAATGTTCACAAAAGGTGCGTCCTTGGACGCTCTGTATGTTAAGGGACAGGTGCGTCCTTCTGTAAAAGGCAAAATGCGAGAGTTTCATCTTAAAAAAGTTACTTGTGGTTACTTCTAGAACTTTCTAGAGGTCGGTTTGATGAATTGGATGCGCCTCCAGTTGGTTCATGTATCCCTATTAAGGAGGAACTTATCCCATCAATAAGGGAGCTATCCCACCCAAAGAGGGGGATTATCCCATTGATGGTGGACTTGAATAACCTCTTTACAGCACTATAAATAAAGACATTGAGCCAGAGGGAGGGGAGGTTGGAGCTATACATTTTCTTTGGGTAAATGCTGCAGGATTTAGGTCTTCCATTAGAGCCTTTGTGAGGAGAGATTGTCTTTACTTGATTCTACTTGGAAGAGGGTGAGCTTTGTCAAAGTAGAGGAAAACCCTTGATGGACCCTGGGAGGAACTTGCACAACACCAAGGCCAGGTTGTAAGAGTTTCTTTGTTTCGTTATTAATACAAACTGGTTTATTTTTCTCAATAGCTTGTGTTAATGAGTTATTTCATGTGTTCCTTGGTCTGCATGTTGAATATATGTTTTATTATATGAAATGCAAGTGCTTGGTAATTGTTTGATTGTTTGTGGTTGCAGTAATTGACTTGAAGGAGGAGCTCATCCGGATCGTCAAGAACGGACCTCAACAACAGCGTTTTGGAATAAGGTAAGCCTAAACACTTGTAGTTTTCATGTTATAAAAGGTGTATTTAGAGAAAGATCACTCCATTTTGTCTTGTTTGTCATTAGAATGTCTTAGACATCTAGGAAGGTCAGCCGTGTCCGCACCCTTGACCAATTCCGTGTGACAGGTTGCTTACTAGGTGTTTGCATTCTATTTCCTCGGGGCATCAATTACCGATAATAATGCTTTACTATGCCCTTTGAATTCCTTCAAACTAATTTTTCAAACCAAGCTTATGCAAAAATTTAAAAAACTACACACATTTTCCCCTTTGTAGGATCTTAATATTTAATCTGATGTATCTCTGTAATTTTGGATCATCTAGTTTTGAAATTGTGACCTGCAGTATCCCTCTGTGTCCTCTTTCCAATGCCACCAGTCTAATCCAAATTGGATTCTCTAGGGAAGAGTTATGCCAAATCTCCCACAGTGACCTGATTATAGACTACTTCAGTAGAGTGAACTTGTACGACGTGCCACGAGTCATTGTTTTGACCTTTGGCTCTAAAAAATATATAAAAGAAACTACAGTCCGTCCTATTTCTATATCTTCTTACTAAATTTCAATCTAACTCTCATAGAGAAAGTTATGACGATTTTCCCCAGGTCACCTGTTTGGAATGTAATTCAGGAGTCTGCAAAAAGACCAACTTCCTCAGATCATATCTCCGCAAATATAGTGCGAAAAGCTCTAAAATTTGGATCCGAGGTTTAGTGTGATTTCGTCTCAAATGGGTTGTTTTTTGAGCTTTTGAAACATCGCAAAAAAAAAAGTTATAGCGAAAATTCCATTATGACCTATTTGGAGCAGCGAAACCCTAGAATTCCAAAGCTCTCATACCAAATGTTATGAAACCAACTCCAAAAAGATAGAAAAGATAGATCAACGCCTTAGGATTCAGCCTCTTTGAGGGGGAAACCTCCTTTAAATTACATAAATGAACAATTCTTGGATGATTCAAATGACAAAACCTCCTTTCTATATATAGGAGTCTAAGGAGTCACAATATAACCCAGCCGACGTAACAATAATAATATAAAGCCACGAAAATAACAATAGATGGATTCTATGGGGCACAGTAATAACAATATGGGCACAATAGGGTCACAACAATATTAATAAGGGATACAAATACAATAGTAATGGGGTAATCACTAGTATTATAGGGACCTAACAAAAGAGTTGCATATTCATGTATCCAAGTTTTCTATTGGTTTTTTCTTGCGTCAAATGACATCATAAGTTGCACTTCCATTTTATCCTTGACTTAAGAACAACCATTCAAATGAATCGCTAAAAATAAAATGAACTAATTTTTTTTATTTTTCATATAGACATCAACTAGTATAGGTCATTTAGGGCCTTGGAATAGGTGTGTGGAGAGTTAGCTCTCTAAGGCCACTCTGAATTTAAACATAGAAGTTGATTAAAAGATTGAAATCTAGTGTCGTTAAGTTGTCCAGGAAGCTCTTCTCTTCTGGGAGTTAAGCATGAGGGCGAGTGAAAGTAGGGAAGAGAGATACCCACTCTCCTACCTATCGGATCCCGACCAAAGACTGTTCCGCCTGGCTTCCAATACGAAATGGTGACCTTAGTTTCCATTCCTAGGGACCACATAGGTGACTGCGGGGGGGAATACTTGTGGTACCTAAGGTAGACCTTGTATTACTTTTATTTGTACTTCTGGAGGGTGCCCTTGTGAAGCTAGGGTACTTTCAACAACAAAGGATTTTTTTCTGGAGGTCATCGTAACTATTTTTGCTACCTTCATTGGTAGGTTTGGTCCGTAATTATCGAAAACTATCTTCAAAATGTCCTTTACTTCAATTTATTGTGTTTTGGTGTCTGATCCTCATCACCCATAGTGGAAATACTTGGAATTTTCTTGATTGGTTGCATCTTTACGGAATTTATAGTGGAGTGATCTTTTCTCTTTGTACTTAGTTGGCTTTAGGTGGATTTGTCTTGTCACTTTTGGACCTTAGATTCTGAGTGACTGACCAACCACTCAACTAGTCTTGAAAGGCTTTTGAGCTTTCTTTTGAAAGTTATGGAGTTGCCTCCTTAAGGGAAAAGGTTTTATTATGCATCTCTCTTCCTTAGAAATTCATTTGTATGATCCCATAAGGGAAGGATCTGCGTATAAGTTGGTTATGGCCAATATTCCTGTCGAAGCCAACCAAGGGACCCTTCCAAAAGGGGATCCTTGTGCTTTTCCTTTCTTTGGAAATGTTGGTAACCCCTTGATGGCCACTTTGAATATTACTGGATTGAATGTTGGACTACTAGTTTGGCTGTGGTGTACTCCAAATATTCCAAATGTTCTTGAAGCTTCTCAGATGAATGTTTTATTTCAAGGGAATCAAATGGGTTTTAATTTTTCATCTTCTTCAAAAGATAAATTTACGATTCCTTTTTCTCCTCCCTATTATGATAAGATATCTAAAAAGAAGAGGAAGAGTAAGAACAAGGACAAGAATAATAGTTCTATCCATGAATCATCTCCAACCCCTCCAAGTCACGTTGGAGATGAGCTTTCAACCACTGCAATTCATACTAGCAATGGGTCACCTACCTCTGTGAGTCATATTTCTGATGACTCACTTGCTTCTGTAAGTAGGATTGGGGGCATAAGTCTAGTCACTGCAAGTCATACTAACAATGGGTCACCTACCTTTGTGATTCATATTTCTCTTGACTCACCTACTTCTGTGAGTAGGATTGGGGGCACAAGTCCTATCTCACTTGGGAAAGAGTCACAACCCTTTATGAGTCATGTTGGGAACTCTCCACCAACCACTGCTAGTCATGTTGGTAGAATGAATGTTGATCATAAACCTAGGCATAGAAGATTTAGACCAAAGTTCCCTTGTAAGCTAGGTAAGGGAGACCATCTTACTCATTGTGCCCTGGTATTTCGGTGGTACAAAGGTTATGGTTCGAGTGTGATGATTCTTCTACTCCTGAATATGTTATGGTTTATACATAGTCTAATCAACCATTGGTTGATGAAGTGGTCGAGCCAGTGCAATATTTGGCTGATTCCACTCCTCTTTTGGGGGGTAAAGTGCCTAAAAACTAATTCTTCTTGATTTCTAGTATAGAGTATTCTAGTATAGGGGCATTCCGGTCTCTTCAAGAGTACGCCCTCCAAGTTCTAGGAGTGTATCCTTTGATTAGGATAATCTTGTCGAGCCTCATCTTCCTTCTGCTTCACCTTTCCAAATAAGGGTTAGAGTTAATTCCGCAAACTTCTACCAATGTATGGTGGATGAAGGATCCTATGCACGTATTATATCCTCCTTGACTTGGAAATATTAGGGTTCTCCAAAGTTGTTAGCAACTGATAGTCAGTTGTTAACCTATGATAGAAGACCTAGTGATCTATAGGTATTATTCTTCAATTTACTATTACTTTAGGTGGGAAGAATGTCTTAATCGATATGGTGGTGGTTGATTTCCCTTTAGACTTTAATATGCTACTTGGGCATGATTTTGTCTATGTTATGAATGTTGTGGTGTCTTCACTCTTTCAATTGATGTATTTTCTCATAACGGAAATATTGTCACTATTGATCAACTTGCATCTAGCCATATTTCCATCATTAATAGGTGACTTTGTGCTCAACATCAATCAGTTTCATGGGTCTTTGACTAATTGGTTTCCATTATGTTTGATGTCAGCTTACATTATCACACATTGGGATTCATGCAGCAACTTGGTTTCCCTTTGACCCTTTTGGTGGATTCCTCGCCTCTATGCCAACTTTCATTATTGGTTGGTTCAGAGGGTTTCTATCATGTGCTAGCCACATATTGTGTATGTTAGAAACGTGCTTTGGTATGGTTACCTCATCTTTCTTTGCCTGATTCCTTCTAAATTATTGGTCTGAGGGTTGCACTCGCGCTGGATTGATGTGGGATGCCTTAGTGTTGTCCTTCCAGTAGATATTTTCCCATCAACTCCAACTCATTTATCTAGGAATAAGGTATAGAGTCCTTTGGAAGTACCTTAGGGTTTACAGTCATTAGTGGTAGACTCCTTCACTATCGACAGTGAGAATACATCAATGTCTCCTGATTGATAGATTCTCTCAAGTGTTTGACTGTCATCATCATTATAATAGGGTATCTTGACTGTCATCATCATTATCGTTGAGTTGTCTCACATTTGTTAACGATACACATAAATTATCGATAATCAAACGATTTCTCACATGGTCGAATTCAGCTCATTTATTCCCATAGTGTAGAAATGTACCATGATAGTTGGTGAAGACCTCAGGTTTCATCCACATTTTTTGGTTCACTTTTCAGTACCTCCAGTTTTCCGCCAGCGACACCATCCACCTTATATGTTGTTGTTCATCACAACATTATTTTATATGTTGGAACCAGAATTGCATGCAGTACTATTATTCCACTTTTTGACTTGGTACTTTGAGGATTAGTTATGTGACATCAATGATCTGATATCTCTTTCAACATCGTTGATCATTTATTTTATATGTGATATTGTGACATGGCCTTGATATGTACTTTTGTGGCTATGATCAGATGATCCACCATGCATTTATTAGTTTCCTTTCTACTTGTATACATATTGGATCCACTTTACCCTTGATATGCGGACATGCTTTACTATCTCTGAGCATGGGTATGCCCACCTCAGACATGAGATTTCTTTTCGATCTCTTCCATTGTTTTGGCATGTTGGAATTTGGTGATATCCTCCCAAATCCTCGCATGATTTTTTCTATACACTTAATACATTTCAACCATCATGTACCCCTTCTGATCTCATATATTAGGGGGCATCTGTTATAGCATCATTTATCACCCTTGAATACTTGATGCTCTAAGTCATGGCCTTCAACAACACTTTCCTTTCAAACTTGGTCCTTTTACTAAAAACTATTATTTTAAATTCCATACATGAATCTTCCCTTCAAAAAGTGGTTCCATCTATAAACAACCCGCAATTATAATTTGAAATAAAAAAAATATATAAAATCCCTATTTTATGGGCGGGGTTTATGGCTTACACCAAAAGCCCACCTAAAGGATTCTGTGGCCTAATTGTATCCCGACTGAAACAACTATTTTGAGGTGGTATAAATACACCTCATGGGAAGGCATAATGGGAGAGAAAGATAGGATATTGATATTATATCCAATTGGACCCTGATCAAGTCTGATTTATCCCTCCGCCTCCTACACTCCCAGCTATAGGAAACCCTTGTTTCCTCATAGAGCCATCCATATCCGTTATATGGCATCTATGTGTATGCATTTGAAAGAGGATTTTTGAGGCTTGGGTTGGACGGATTTGGAGGAAGGTTTCGCTTGGAGACATGGTCCAATCAAGTTATATTCTTCCACATTCTTTGTAGACATCAATAAAGAAGGTCTGTCTTGTTCCTAATTTGATGATCTTTATGCTTTAACTCATCCCTCCATGCATGCAAATGTCAGACTCGGTCCCACCAACAAGCCACGTCACCATCGCAATACTAATATCCCAAGAGAAATATCGGTGTTCCTTGTTGTTAAAACAACCCTGACATTTTGGTAAAGCTTTTCTCCAATATCGCAAAATAATCCATTGCAATTTCCTCATCGTGATACTAATATCGCACTGCAAAACTCAAATCAAGTCTTCCCTTAAGAACCTATGATGCGATAAACCCCACCATAAGTCTTTCAACACTTATTTTAATGATTATTAAATTGCATATCAACAAAGGGTTAATCTAGTAGATTGAAAGATATGCATCACAAAGAAACTTGCAATGTGAAAAATCTGATGAAGCACTCCCCTGTATAGTAGACCATGTGAACGCACGTTTTCTATTTATGATCAGTTATAATGGTATTTATGATTCTTGATAATGTAAATGATTTGATCATTATCATATATTGCTTCAAGGTTTTGTATTAATCATCAATTTTGATACTATTTGGTCATTCTTGCCATAAGTTTTGAGCTCTAAGTGTTTTCCCCTAATTCTCTACATTCTCTCTTCCGCGGCTAGTCTCGATAAGTAGAACCTAGGCAAAATGTCGAGAGATACTAAGAAGGACAAGAAACCTATGGTGCCACCACAATCGGTTCCTCCTACTCCAGAAGTAGCCAAGATGCCCATGTTATTCTCTGATAACACATGCACTACAAATTTAGGAAGTTCTTCTTGGGAAGCCATATATATACTATTCGAAGAGGAAGAACCTAGAGCGGTTACAAGACAAGTCATGGTGGATGACTCAACGTCAAATTCTGAAACTACTTGGGTAGACGTTGCTAATTCTCACAAACATTAAATTACTGCTTGGCCCAAGCTTCTACCCTACACTGATTTGGTCAAATGGGTCATCGACGAGGTGGACATTTCATATATTACCTTCCTAACCTTGAGGACAAGGACGCTAATTGGGTCATTCAGAGCTGAGGACTTGAGAAAGATGTACCATCTGCCAGAGCCATAAAATATATATAATAATCAGTTTCTTCAAAAGTTTGCAGCAGAAAAAATAGTTCAATAAGAGCCAATAAGTTAGTGGAGGCACAATCCCATCAAACACAAGCATGAAGACAAGGGTATGTATTCTATAGTTTCCCTTTCTGGTCCTCATTGCCAAGCTACTGCTATGTTGTGTAGATTGTTTGGATATCCCAATAAACAGAAATATATAGTTAAATGGGTCCCCCTGATTGATGCTGCCTCGGATACCTATATTGATTGGGCCACTATCTTATGAAATAATTAGCTTCCGAGATCCTAGCCTACAGAAGAAAGCACAATATTTCCACTAGGATAGTGCCCCCTTTCTATATAAGTGCATACATCATGGATGCAGTTTGTTTTACCTATGAGTTTCCATCTAAGGGATGGAAATGGACCCTAGAAGACCCTACTCCTATCCACAGTTATCATAATATCCTCTGGGAATACAATTTTCAGCCCCATTTTTAGAAAATTTGTCATGGAGTAATGTTGCCTTTATACCAAGATTGTTTTGATGAAAGACCTCCTAAACTTTCCAGAGAAGCTAGTGATACCTTACAACTATAGGTAAATGGTTTGGTGAGGAATATTTTACATATGTTAGGATTTTTGGTAGCCTAGCTACTCCACATGTTCTCCCCCTCTATGTACCTGATAAGATTTTAGTCCAAGAAGTTGCCTATCAAACTGTAGGCAATGGCCTAACTAAATCCCTCAAGGAAGCCAAAAAATTCCATCTAGTCATGATTTCCTATTCGTTGTGGAGAATATACTTTCGAAAATTTCAAGCACGCAACGCTTGAAATTGAAAATATTTAGTGCTTAAGGTTTCCCACTATCTGACCCACGCAATATGACCCAAGCAAAGTAGCTCAAAATTTCACCGCTCAGGTAAAAGTCAGATAGCTCCAACACAAACTTGATGATTTTGATGACTTATTTGAAATGGCTCGAGACTATCAGCAGGTGGAAAAGTTAGCCAAAGCTCACCTGAATCCTAAGGAATTAAATAAGTTAAAGGAATACAACAGTAAAAGGTTTGAGAACCTCCCTCTTGATGTATTAAGAATTTCGCAACGAGGCCTACAAGAAGAGAAAAATTTGGCCCAATCTTCAAAGGGCAGTGATACTAAATAGGGAAACAAGAAAGGTACAACATTAGCACAACAGACTAATGAATTGTTGTCTACTAGTGATTTAGATAAAGTTTGGAAACAATTCTACCAAATCATTAATACAATGTCACAAGAAGCCCAGACTCCAAATCCAGAAGAAACACTTAATACTCTTGAGATCACTAAGAAGATCTCTCTCATTATTGGGTCTTCAAATAAAGTTGTCAACATTGATGACTTGGAAGTCATCCTGACTCACCCTCCATCTGAAGTTGTGATTAGAGTTGAAGAGATACCTCCCCTCAATGTATCTTACAGTATGAAACACACGATGGTAATGAGTATGAAGAGGAGGAGAAAAACAACTAAGAAATCCTAGGCACTAGTTCCTAGACATATACCATTAGATGTTGTAGAAAATCTTTGCTGAGATGAAGCTTCAACATGAAGCTGACATCAAAAGGAAAAATGATCAGTTACAACAACTCTATCCTAGGATTGATCAATTGAAAGATAATCCTAAACTCGAATATTTCAAAAAAGAAGAAGGGGAACTTAACACTCTCCTTGCTAAACAACAGGTGGTATTTTGCTAGAAATTAACATCAGTCAATGATCTATGTTAAACAAGTGATTCACTGATGAATTAGTTGTCCAATCTGAGGACATATTTTGATGACATTGAAGAGAAATTTTTCTGATTATATTACATGGAAAGACAACACACATGGAAGAGCAACGAATCCTCCAAGGATTCAGGATTCACAAAAGGAAATCCTTTTTAGGGACTAGGATATGAAACTAAAGCAAGTTGAAGGAGCCATTTTTAGTGCGAGGGACATCACAAGCAACCTTACTGAAACCATCTGTGAGAATATTTTTGGTGCTAATCTAATTCGATAATTCCTATTTGATGCTTTTCTCGATGTCAAGACATTGATGAAATATTGGCAGGATTGGTCCAAGATAAAGGAAGATAACATTAAAAATTTATTGAGGTTAAATCTTGAACATTATTGGCAATAATTGGTCAAACCACATAGCCAATGGTTGATGTTATGGTGCCTAGCCAATACCACTTCACATATGCTCGCAATGCTCTCTGATGTTGTGTATGTGGGACAAATGCATTTAAATCTAGCTCATCCTCCTGAATTAAAGCCCATGGTGGATATCTGTGAACTAAGGCAGAAAAAGGGAGGGAAACAAGCTTCTCATTCCTGATGAATTGTTGAAATAGACTCTATTTTTGTCCCTTTTATTTTATATTAAGGATGGTTTGTTTAAACCTCCTCAACGTTTCTTGTATTTGCTATTATTACAGTTCAATTTTTGTAAAGAAGACTTAAGAAAGTTGCACTACTGTACTTTTTTCAATCATCTTAATAGAAAAGTTGAACCAAGACTTATTCTTATGAGCATAGCACCAATATATCAGGTACTTCTATATTTATGTTATTGTTGTGTTTATATATGATTAATAGTCATATTTTCTGAAATTTTTTTCTATATATGAGTTCTAAATACAGTTATACGCTTATTCACTATTGAAAGTACGAAATTGTTATCTTTGAATGTATGTGGAAAACAACGAGACCTTTTATGTGATAACAATTAATTTGATTAACTATTTAATCAAATTAATTATCTTACTTGTATTTACTTATTCAATTGTTAGATGATCTATATTATCTTACAGATTAGAGAATAAGGGGTTACCAAATGTTATGAAACCAGCTCACAAAAAGATAGAAAAGATAGATCAACGCCTTATAAATAAGCCTCTTCGAGGGGGAAACCTCCTTTACATTACACAAATGAAAAATTCTTGGATGATACAAATGGCAAGACCTCCTTTCTATATATAGGAGTCTAAGGGGTCATAATATAATCAGAGCTGATATAACAATAATAATGTAAGGGCACAATAATAACAATATGGGGACTACATGGGCACAACAATATAATAAGGGGGTTGTACTAATAACAATAAGGGGTTTCACTTTGATGAATGTTGCAAATTCATTTACGAATTATGTGAGCATTAAGAAGTTCTCTTGGTGTAGAGAAACAATGGGCGTTGCAGAGTTGGAGCAATGAGTAATCTCCTATGAACCCCTGTGTGGAAAAGAAAACAAAAAGTGGGAGAATGTTGGGTTTCCTCCCTACATGGGGTTTGGGACAATTCCCCAAGAAAAGTTTTTTGGACCCTATATTAGGTGGGCAGACCTACCTATGATATTTTGCATGGGTTTTGCACATGGTTTTGGGAGTGATGGTTTTCTTCCCATGGTATTTTGTAGATCTAGTCAAGGTAACTATGGTTATGTTCTAATCTAGGGTTAATGGATTGGGGTTTATGAATGCTTCAGCATGTATATATATTTATTGTAACATTGAAAGGAACATAATGAAAAATCAATCCGGTACTCCCGGTTTTGGAACCCAGATGAAAATATCTGTGTATATTAGTTTTATGTTTTATGATCTCATCATTGTTTATTTTCTCTTTTTAGAATTCATATGTAGGTAATTTATGTACCAGGTTAAAAACTACATTTGGTATCAGAGTTGTTTCGGCTTCAAGGGAACGCCTTTGCTGCTGAGGGGTTTTGTTTGGGCATATGGTAGACCATGCTTTGTGGGAGATCTATGAGATCGATTCTCGCAGTGAAAGAAGATGGCGAGCAGTGGAAAGATACAGATAGAGAAATTTAATGATCATAGTTTTGAGTTGTGGAAGCTCAAGATGGAGGATCTGTTGGTGGATAAAGATTAGTGGATCATGGTAGATCTGGGTACTAAACCAATGGAAATGTTAGATGAAGACTAAGTGAAGTTCGATTAGAAAGCAAAGAGAACAATAAGGTTTCCTAACAGATTCAGTATTGTTGAATGTATCAGGTGAAAAAAGTTTTCCTACGGAAAAGGTTGTATAACCTAAGGATGAAGGATGGAGATTCAATGATAGAGCATCTGAATGCCTTTAATACTATGGTAAGAAGGATTTTATCTATTGATATTAAAATTTCATATGAAAATGAGTGCATCAATTTGTTGTGTTCTCTACCAGATTCGTGGGATAGTCTGGGTTTTGCAATAGGTAGCAACACAAATACCTTCAACTTTGATGAAATAGTCTCTTCCTTGGTGTCAGAGGATATGAGATGGAAAAATATGAAGGGACAGAATGGAAATTCCTTAATCTATACGGGGAAGGTCCCATAATAAAAAAAAAAATAAGTCCTCGAGTGGGAGATCTACATCTAGAGGCAGATCTAGATCTCCAAGAAAAATTGTAAAGGTTTGTTGGAAATGCAGAAAGGAAGGGCACTTCAAAAAGGATTGTAGATCTAAATATCTTGAGAAAGGAAAGGGATGTGATGATTCTCCTTCTGCAGAGGCAAAAAAAACCTCATATGAAGGAGGGGATTTTTACTTGGCTTCTTCTTCAAGTACACATGCAGATCATTAAGCATGGTTGATTCACTCGGGTGCATCCTTTCACTTCAATCCTGATAGGGAGTGGTTCTGTGAGTATGATAAATATGATGGTGGTGATATCTTCTATTGTAACTCGTTTTAATTTTTTCCTATCAAGATGTCTAGAGCATATTTTTGTAAAAAAAATCAAATATCAAAGAAAACAGAGAAAAATATTGGGGTTATTTTATTAATGAAGTGTTTTTTAAATTAATAATCAAAGTTTAGCGTGCTAATCAAAATTGCCGCAGTCATAAAATATTGACAGTGGGTCATAGTACCAACAGTGAAAGGCTAAAGGAAAAGCATGTACAACAATAGAATGAATTTGTATGATGGGGCCCACACAATGGAGAAATCATGACAGCACAAATTGCCTGAAATTTAACGGGAGGTGTGCCTCCGCAAGGATTTTCAAATGATCCTATTGAATTTAGATGTATGGCTCATATTAACTACGGAAGCACTCCTCTGACGATGTCTCGTACTGGTGATTTCCCTCGCAATGTCATCAGCAATCGAGCACAATGTCATCAGCAAGAAAGGCCGCCCCCACCACTCATCTCTCCATGTAACATTTCCCTCCCCCACCGGTCACTCATGCATACCACTTCATTCATTTATTTCACTCTGCAAAAGGAATTAATATTCTACGTAAGCATTGAATTTTGTTTTCCCATCCCGTTCTTTTATTTAACCTATAAAGCCCCATTTAAAATCATTTTCATGTAATTTTTCTACCTTCTCTCGTTTTCGTGGCCTCTGAATTCACCAACAAACATCCCAAAAAACACTAGCTTCCACTTCCAGCCCACGTATAGAAAAATCACGAAATTCAAATTGGCCCATGTCAATTTTATTAACAACTCAAATGCAAAACTAGATATCTAGAAAAATTGCAAAGAATGGAGGTCACCCAGGCAGTTGATGCAGGAGGAGGACCTTCTTCTATTTTTGAGTCACAAATCATCCAATGAAAAAGAGTTTTTTTTAACGACAAAGTTTTATAATGTTTAGCATAAATGTTTTATTTCAATGTAATTTTATTTTCTAAATGTAATATTCGAATAGGAGGATAGTTGGTCCTGAAGTAGTTTAGAAGGTTGACAGTTTTATAACTGTCCTTTTTTAAATTTTGTACAAAAAAGACTTTCTAAGGCATTTTTGAGGTTCCGAAATTTTGGACCTCAGAGGAAAATACAATATTGTACTTTCACTTTTCATGTGTTGATGAATAAAGTTTTCACAATGATTCCAGAATTTGTTGGGTACGATAAGTCTTTCATGTTTCATCTTGTGTTAATTTTTCTTCTTAGAAAAGAGTAATGAAGTTGTTGGGCTTTGATTTTATAGTGTTGTGAGTTTGAGTTTCTGTGAATTAAAGTTAAAAACCCTTAATGATGCACTCCTCTTTTCTAAATTTCATTACATGCTAATCATATTTCTTCTAAAGTTGAAGATAAAATATTTTGTGCAAGGAAACCTATTATCTAAAACTTTCCACCATCACTTCTTTCTTCTCTTTCTTCATTTGTATTCAACATCAGAAGGCCACTTTGGAAACATTGTTCACATATGGAAATTTAAAGGGTTTTAATCAAATTTCTGGGGTTTTATGAAATGATGGGACAATCAATTAATCCTTTTACAGTTCAGAATAAATGTCTTGGGCACTGATCTCCTTTCAGCCAGAGATTGTCTCCCAAGGTACAACATTTTTTGGCACCATTGCCGGGGAATAGAGACACAAAGTTATTTTTCCCTGGGTTTTTACTTAGAATCATTTCTTTGGTTGGTGAGCGAAGAAAGTGATTAGGCTGAGTCTCTCACCAAGACAATAGTCCTGGCTCCAAAAAGACCACACATGAGGTCTAATACCTCACAACAGAAAACTCCTGCTCTTTCAGACCCAGAGAAGTTAGTTTCTCGAAGAGTTTGGAAGGATAAATCACCTGTTACCCCAAACCCCACTCTGTCTGCTCCTGGTACCAGTTCTGATCAACAGTTGTTTGGTGTTTGTTCAGAAGAAATTGTTAAAAATCTTGATTTTCTTCAAGAAGATTCTACATTTTCTCAAACTGTTTTTCCTCAACTGACTTTACAAGAAAAATCTTTTGAGTCAATTTCATTCTCTTTTCTATAATTTCAAGAAGTTGAAGTAGTTAATATTTCAGTTTCACATCAATATGTTTCTAGTATTAATCAACCAGATCCTATTTTAGTTCTTCCCCCTCAATCTTTTGTGTTTCAAGCAAGAATTTCTTTTGTGGTTAATCTAAATCCAAACATGGTTGTTCCATATTTTCTATTGAATATATATTCTCCTCTAAACCTTCCTCAACAAATGAATGCTCTGCCACAAGACTACCTCCAAATGCTACCCAGATTCACATGAGAGGATGAAATGACAACAAAAAAGCATGTTTCTACATTCTGTGCTTTTGCTGAAAATTTGAATGTTGAACATCTTGATGTAGTAATGAGATTGTTTGTTCAATCACTTGATGGAGAAGCAAGGAAGTGGTTCAAAACGCTTCCTGTACATTCTATAAATACTTGGGAAGAGTTAGAGAATGTGTTTATACAAAGATGGGGGGAGAAAAAGGATCACAGTTATTTTTTGACAAAATTTAATTCCATTAAGAAAAATCCAGAGGATGATGTAAGTGAATTCATTAAAAGCTTTAATAAATTATATACCAGTCTACCAGAAGAAATAAAACCTCCACCTACTGGAGAAAAACTGGTGTTTGCAGGAGATTTTGAGTTTGATTTTGGATTTATATTGAGGGAAAGGAGATCCCCTACCTTAGATAAAATCCAAACTGATGCCTTGGAAATTGAGGAAAATATGGCTGTTGCAGGGAAGATCAAATCGAAGCAACAAGTTGATGATAAAGAAAAGGGAAAAGAGGAAGTAAAGGCTGTAAACCAGCCTAAGGATTCACATGAACAAAAATTGGAAGAGATGGCTAAAGTTCTCAGGAATCTTTCAAACAAATTGGTAAAATTGGAGCTCGAAAATAAAAATCCTCCCAAACAACTTCAACAAGGTCAAACATAAATTTTAATCCTCAATTTAGGAGGAAACCATTACAGATAATGAAAAGGGATAGGAGGGATAAATATTAGATCCAAACTCCCCTGTATATAGAAGATGAACGGGAAGAGGTAGTGGAAGAGGCTCCTAAGGAACATGATAATCATATTTCTATTTTGTATGGGGAAGAATAAGATGTGATCAAAAGTGAGATTTGAGTTCTGAATTTCAAGTCTCTCTAGATGACGATGAAATTGAAGATTATTGCCAAAGATTCACAGATTTCATGCAATCATAATTTCACAAGAAGTACGATCTTAGATCAAGGAAAATTTCGAGGGCACAGGATGGTGCAGAATGACAAAAATATCAAATGCTTCAACACATGGTGACTCCACAGCAACCTCCAAAGAAACTTGATCAAGGAAAACAACAAGTCAGTTTAGTCCCAAAGGTTACATTTCAGCAGGCCGAAAGTTCAAAAGGAAAACTGGACACAGAGGTATTGAATAAATCTATTCAACCTCCTATGGATAGTCCTCATGAGGTTTCAAAACAAAAGGTGAGTGAAGAAGAACAAGAGAAGGTGACTAAACAAGGCCATTCTTTTAACTTGGTAAAGGAATTAGAGAAGATCAAAGTTCCAATCCCTTTGACTGAGTTGATTAAAACTCCATCATATAAGAAACAAGTCTATGATTTTATAAATCTTTCACAGGATAACCATGCAGCAGACATAGTTAATTTGCAGGAGGACAAACCAGTGGTAATGTTTGGCCCCCATGTGGAAGAAGTTGATTCTTCTACTCCTCCTTTCTATATTTCTCTATTGGTGCATACTTTTATTCTTCATAACTCTATGTTGGATTCTGGAGCCTCTCACAATTTAATGCCTCTTTCAGTTATGAAACAATTGAACTTGCAGATCACTAAGCCTTACAAGGATCTTTATTCTTTTGATTCTAAGAAGGTTAAGTGTGTAGGATTGATTAAAGACTTGGTGGTTTCTCTAGCTCAAATTCTATCTAGAAGAATTGTGATGGATGTAGTGGTTGCAAACATTCCAACATGTTTTGGAATTCTCTTATCTAGATCCCGGGGAGCCAAATTAGGATGAGTGTTGAAGTTGGATTTTACATATGCCATAATTCTTGTTTTTTGTGGTGAAGAAAAAAGATTATACAGAGAGACCAGGTTTTTCAAAACAATTACAAAGGAGGGTTCTAGTAATTCTCTTGTTTATAGCCAGGAAAAGGATGACTTTTCTTGTTTTATGTTACAAGAAATAGAAGAAATTGTTGAAGACACTAAAGTGAAACTCCCTTCAACAATTGAAAATAAGGAGCTAGCAGTCAGTGGAGTCTAGAAGCTATATTTTGATGGTGCTTATTCAAGAGATGGAAGTGGAGTAGGAGTGCTTTTGGTTTCCCCAAAAGGTCATTTCATGCCCTTCTCTTATAAGTTAGAATTTGACTCTACAAATAACATTACTGAGTATGAAGCTTTGATTCTTGGTTTGCAAACTGCTAGACATTTAGGAATACAATGCATTTATGTTTATGGAGATTTAGAATTATTAGTTAAACAGATCAATAATAAATGTCAAGCAAGGCATCCAAGATTGAAGAGTTACATAAATGAAGTCTTGGATCTGGTAGATAATTTCTTTTTTGCTTTCAATATACATTTTATATCTATAGATGCAAATAGGTTGGTTGACTTTCTAGCAGTTGCAGCTAGTACTTTCAAGCCTCCTCTGAATCCTGAGCTAAGATATGAACTAAAAATCAGACACATGCCATCTATTCTAGATAATATAAAACATTGGTAGGTGTTTGAAGATGAAGAGAAGATCAAAGATTTTCTGGAAATGATTGGTGAGTTTGCCAATTTGGAGATTGATCAGGAAGAAGAAACTGAAGGAGAACAAAAGGATGGATTGTCTTTTAAATATTTTATAGGAAATCAAAAGATATTACAGCTTAAGGACAATGTGATACCAAAAGGCTTAGTACCTTTGGAGAGATTGTTTAATTCGAATGATGTTGCAGTCAATCCGAAGAAAACAGACTTAGAAGAAGACCTTGAATATTGTAATCTGGGAACACAACAACAACCAAAGATGGTGAGGTTGGCTAAGGATGTTCCAGAGAATTTTAAACAGAGGTATGTAAATCTTTTCAAGAAGTTTGTTGATGTATTTTCCTGGTCATATGAAGATCTGAAAACATATGACACTAGTATTATTCAGCACAAGATTCCTTTAAAACCAGGGGTAAAAGCTTATAAGAAGAAATTAAGGCAAATAAACCCCTTGTTTCTCCCATCAATAGAGAAGGAAATAAAGAAGTTATTGCAAGTAAAAATAATTGTTCCTCTTAGATATTTAGATTGGGTAGCTACTTTAGCTCCTCTAAGAAAGAAAAATGGAGAAATAAGGTTGTGCATTGATTTATGAAATTTGAATAAGGCATCGTTGAAAGACAACTATCCTCTTCCTAAAATGGATCATATCCTATATAAAGTAACAGGATTAGACAGGATATCAATGATTGATGGTTTTTCTGGTTATAACCAGATTTCAATAGAGAAAGAAGATCAAAAGAAGACAACTTTTACAACTCCATGGGGCACTTTTATGTATGAAAATGTGCCCTTTGGACTAATGAATGTTGGTGCCACTTTTGAAAGGGCTATGGATATAGCCTTTGTAGGAGAAAAAGACAAGTTTGTGGTAATCTACTTGGATGATATTACAGTTTTCTCCAGATCAAATGAGGAGCATCTGGAGCATTTGATGCAAACCTTTTAGAAGTGTAGAAAGTTTGGCCTATCTTTAAATCCTAAAAAGTCTCATTTTTCTTTAAAGGAAGGAAGATTATTAGGCCACATTGTGTCAAAAGAGGGAGTTAAAA
The DNA here is from genome assembly GCA_031772625.1 of Pinus tabuliformis. Taxonomy (NCBI): domain Eukaryota; kingdom Viridiplantae; phylum Streptophyta; class Pinopsida; order Pinales; family Pinaceae; genus Pinus; species Pinus tabuliformis. The sequence continues at coordinate 595,413,331 of CM062811.1, read as the reverse complement.
TAGACCCGAAGAGAGTGGAAGCAATTAAAAATGTACCTCTTCCAAGGAGTAAAAAGGAGATTCAGAGCTTTCTAGGAAAAATAAATTTCCTTAGAAGATTTGTCCCAAATTATGCAGAGATTGTTAAGGAAATCATTGATATGTTGAGAGAAGGTGTAGAAGTTAGATGGAGCAAGGAGTCTTTCTCAAGGATCAAGGAGGCCCTTCAAGAAGCTCCTGTGTTGGTAAGCCCTGATTATACAAAGCCTTTTCAGATTTTTTTTGTTTGCTTCTTCTTCTACCATTACAGTAGTGCTTTTACAGAGAAATGAAGAGAAAAAGGAACAACCTATGCCATTCTTTAGCAAGGTGTTAAGGCTTGCATAAATGAAGTACAATATCTTAGAAAAACAAGCTTATGCTCTGGTCAAATCACTGAAGGATTTCAGGGTCTATATTCTTCAATCACAAATTATTTCTTATGTTCCTAATGCTACTGTGAAGGATGTATTGACTCAAAGTGATATTGAAGGAAAGAGAGGGGCATGGATAGCAAGGATTCAGGAATATGACATGGATATAAAACCAACTAAGTTGGTGAAAGGACAAGGCTTGGAAAATATTTTAACAGAAACAAATTTTCAAGCTATGGGAATAAACTTGCTGGCTGAAGTTGACGAGAATAATGTTGTTGCAGAAAAGAGTAAAGATATAGACCTTGATAACAAAATTCAGTATAAATATATTTGTTCTCAATAGTATAAAGAAATTGTACATTTTCTATGTTTTTTCTTTTTTCCTCCCAATTTAGATAGATCTAATTATAAATCTTTGAGAGTCAAGGCTCATAAATATGTGATAGTAAATGGGAAATTATATTGGAGAGATCCAGTTGGTGTCCTTTTACTTTGTATTACAGAAGGAGAAAATGTTGAAATAGTAAACAAATATCATTGTTGTCTTTGTGGTGGTCACTATGGATGGAAGGTAACAACTCATAAAATATTAAAAGCTGGTTTTTTTTGGCCCTCTCTATTTTCATATGTTTTTATATTGGTAAGGAGTTGTCAAAAATGTCAAATTTTTGCTGAGAAGAAAATACTGGCACCATTACCTTTAATTCCTGTGTTTGTGGAGGAACCTTTCAGGCAATGAGGATTGGATTTCATAGGGGAAATCAATCCATCATCTAGTGGGTAGTATAAGTGGATTTTGACAGGCACAAACTATTTTACCAAATGGGTGGAAGTTGTCCCAGCAAGAAGAGCAAATGATTTAGTGGTGATTAAGTTCTTGGAGGAGAATATCTTCAGCAGGTTTGGCTGTCCCAAAAGGTTAGTAGCAGACAATGCACAAGTTTTTAAATCTGCAAGATTAATTGATTTCTGTCAAAAGTATAATGTAATTTTGTCTCACTCTACTACCTATCACCCTCAAGGGAATGGGTTAGCAGAGTCTTCTAACAAAACTTTGGTGAAGATACTTAAGAAGACTATTGCAGAAAATCAAAAGAATTGGGATACTAAACTGAAGTTTTCTTTATGGGAAAGTAGAGTAACTCCAAGAAGGTCCACTGGGAAGTCACCTTTTGAGCTTGTATATGGAACAATTTCTTTATTTCCCAACCAATTAGTAAAACTTGTTGTAGCATTTGTCCAAGATGTTCAAGAAGAATCAAGTCCCATGATTAGAAGAATGAACCAGTTGATAGAGCTAAATGAAAATAGAGAGAAAGTCATGGAGAATTTAATCGGTTATCAGGAGAAAATGAAACAAATCTGACAAAAAATCCAAAAATATCCTTTTTCAAGATAGCAAAATCTAGAGCAAACAACACTTTTGTTATTGAAAATCTAGATGGTAAGATTATACAACTGCCAGTGAATGGGAAATACCCCAAACATTACTTCCAGCATTGACTTTCAATTATTCTCATCACTGTATATACTAGTGTGGCCATTTTTAATATTTTGTTGAGTTATCAATTGTAATGTGTTAAGTTGCAATTTGACTCCATGACCAAGGAGAAGGCACTAATCTGTGGTTCTTAGTGTTTTTCTTTTTGAAAAGCACTATCCCTAGGTGGAGCTAGATGTTGTAACTTGTTTTAATTTTTTCCTATCAAGATTTCTAGAGCATATATTTGTAAAAAAAAACCAAATATCAAAGAAAAAGAGAAAAAGATAGGAGTTTAAAGCACTTGGGGTTGTTTTATTAATGAAGTTTTTTTTTAAATAATAATCAAAGTTTAGTGTGCTAATCAAAATTAGCGCAATCTTAAAAGATTGACAGTGGGTCGTAGTACCAATGGTCAAAGGTTAAAGGATAAGCATGTATAGGAGTATAATGAATTTGTGTGATAGGGACCACGTGATGCAAAAAAACCTGACATCATAAATTTTCTAAAAGTTAATGGGAGGTGTACCTCCACAAGGATTTTCAAACCAGCCTGTTGACTTTAAATCTACGAGTCATATTGACTGCAGAGGAACTCCTCCGGAGATGTCTCGTACTAGTTATTTCCCCCGCGGTGTCGTCAGCAAGCAAGTGTGATGTTGTCAGCAAGCAAGGCCACCCTCACCACTCATCCCGCCATGTAAACTTTCCCTCCACCACTTGTCACTCATGCATGTCATTTCATTCATTTATTTCACTCTGCAAAAACAATGAATATCCTACGAAAGAATTGAATTTTTTTCCCCTCCCATTCCTCCATTTAACCTATAAAGCCCCATTTCAAATAATTTTCATGTACTTTTATTGCCTTCTCTCACTGTCGTGGCCTCCAAATTTGCTAGAAAACATCCTAGTCAACACTGTATACCATCGCCAACCTACGTATAGAAAAATCACTGAATTCAGAATGGCCCATGTCAAGTTTATTAACAACTCAAATGAAAAACTAGATATCTGGAAAAATTGCAGAGAATGGATGTCACCCCAAGAAACCAATGCAGGAGGAGGACCTTCTTCTGTTCGTGACTCATAAATCATCCGATAAAAAAGAGTTTTTTTAACTATAAAGTTTTATAATGTCTAGTAGAAATGTTTTATTTCAATGTAATATTATTTTCTAAATGTAATATTCAAATAGGAGGATAGTTGGTCCTATAGTAGTTTAGAAGGTTGACAATTTTATAACTGTCATTTTTGAAATTTTGTACAAAAAAACGTTCTAAGGCATTTTGGAGGTTCCAAAATTTTGGACCTTAGAGGCAATTACAATATTGTACTTTCACTTTTCATGTGTTAATGAATAAACGTTTCATAGTGATTCCATAATTTTTTGGGTACGATAAGTCTTTCATGTTTCATCTTGTGTTAATTTTTATTCTTAGAAAAGAATAATGAAGTTGTTGTGCTTTGATTTTACAGTGTTGTGAGTTTGAGTTTTTATGAATTAAATTTAAAAACACTTAATGATGTGCTCCTCTTTTCTAAATTTCATTACATGCTAATCATATTTCTTCTAAATTTGAAGATAAAATATTATGTTCAAGGCAGCCTATTGTCTAAAATTTTCCACCATCGCTTCTTTCTGCTCTTTCTTCATTTGTATTCAACATCATAAGGCCACTTTAGAAGCATTGTACATATATGGAAAGTTAAAGGGTTTTAGTCAAATTTCAAGATTTTTATGAAATGATGGGACAATTAATTAATCCTTTTACAGTTCAGAATAAATTTATTTGGAACTAATCTCCTTCCATCCAGAGATTGTCTCCAATGGTATAACATCTTCTTAGGGGATGGAAAGAAGGCTAGAATCATCAGACATGGAAAATTCAAGCTAAAGTTGCAAGGTGGAAGGATTAGAACACTTTTGGGTGTTATGCATATTCCTACATTGGCCAAAAATATGATTTATGTAGGAAATATGGAAGATGTAGGTGTAAAAACAGTGTTCTACCTACAAGATGGTTTGGGAAGCACTGCTACTGATGCAGGGAGTTCGGAATTGAAATCTGTACAAGCTTCTGGGTGGCACTGTTATTGATGGGCATAACAATTTTGTGGTTCCTGAAAGTGGAGCAGGAAAATCTAGTGGTATCTAGATTTAAGACCATGATATGGCATCAAAGGCTTGGACATATTGGAGAGAAGGGCCTTTGAATACTTCATGGTAATAGTATGGTAGAAGGTATGTCTATTTCTCTATGGATTTTAATTTTTGTGAACATTGTGTATATGGGAAGCAAAATCGGGTGAGTTTCCCCTCTGGTGCTAAGAGGGCGAAATGGATATTAGAGATTGTGCACAGTGATTTGTTTGGACCTGTGTCGGTTACATCACAAGGTAAGTCTGTGTACTATGTATCATTTATAAATGACTTCTCAAGGAATACATGGATATATTTCCTCAAGATGAAATTTGAAGTCTTTGATATTTCCTCAAGATAAAGTTAGCTATTGAATAGTCTCCCAAGATACAAGAAGAGGAAGAGGACATGTCCCATGTTCCATATGAAAGTGAAATCAGTAACATGATGTATGTAATGGTATGTACTATACCAGACATTACACATGAAGTGGGAGCATTGAGGAGGTTTATGTCAAAACCAGGAAAGGATCATTGGACAACAGTGAAGCGGTTTTTCAGGTATTTGTGTGGTACTAGTGATTATGGTCTGTGCTACTAAGGAAGATCAGGATTGGACAGAGTTTTGGACATTCGTCACATTTTTGATGGAGACCAGGCTAGATATCTATATGAGATAAGATCTACAAGTGGGTATGTGTTTAACCTATTTGGAGGAGCAGTTAGTTGGATGAGCAAGAGACAGTTTATAGTGGTACTTTCAACTATAGGGGCAGAATACATGGAAACAACTCATGCAGGCAAGGAAGTAATTTGGTTGTTGAGATTGTTTTCAAGTATGGGGTTAGTACAATGATCTATAAGGATATATTGCGACAGCCAAAGTGAAATTTTATTAGCAAAGAACCCTTCTTATCATTCAAAGACAAAGAACATTGATGTTTAGTATCACTTTATGAGGGATATGGTTGAGGACAAAAGGGTGTTGCTACTAAAGGTGGACACTTTGAAGATTGTTGCAGATGCATTGATGAAGTTTGTGAGCACTGATGAAGTTATCTTGGTGTACTAGAAAAAATGGACATTGCAAGGTTGAACCAATGACTAAGCTCTCTTGTGACCACCTGTGTGGAAAAGAAAACAACAAGTGGGATAATCTTGGGCAGCCCCCCTGCACAAGGTCCGAGGCAGTGCCTCGGGAAAATCTTTTTGGACCCTATATTAGGTGGGCAGACCTATCTATGGTTTTTTGCATGGGTTTTGTACATGGTTTTGGGCGTGATGGTTTTATTCCAATGGTATTTTGTAAATCCAGTCAAGGTAACTATGGTTATGCTATAATCCAGGGTTAATGGATTGGGGTTTATGAATGCTTCAACATGTATATCTATGTATTGTAACATTTAAAGGAACATAATGAAAAATCAATCTGGTAGTCACAGTTTTGGGTTCCCAGGAAAATCTTTGTGTATATTTGTTTTATGTTTTATGATCTCACCATGGTTTATTTTCTATTTTTAGAATTCATATGCAGGTAATTTTTGTACAGGGTTAACACCTACATTTGGTATCAAAATTATTTTGGCTTCAAGGGAACACCTTTACTGTTGAGGGGTTTTGCTTGGGCTTGTGGTAGACCCTGTTTAATGGGAGATATGCGAGATCGATTCTTTCAGTGAAATAAGATGACAAGCGGTGTAAAGATAAAGATCGAGAAATTTAATGGTCATAGTTTTGAGTTGTGGAAACTCAAGATGGAGGATCTGCTAGTGGTTAAATATGAATCGATCGTGGTAGATTCAAGTACCAAACCAACGAAAATGTCAGATGAAGACTGGGTGAAGTTGGATCAGAAGGAAAAGAGCACAATACAGTTGTGTATCTCAAATTTAGTATTGTTGAATATATCAGAGGAAGCTATGACGAAGTCTTTGTGGGACAAGTTAGTGATTTTGTACTAATCTAAGTCTTTGGTGAACAAACTATTCCTACGGAAAAATTTGTATAACCTAAGGATAAAAGATGGAGACTCAATGACAAAGAATCTGAACTCATTTAATACTATGGTAAGCCAGTTTTGATCTATTGATATTAAAATTCAAATGAAGACAAGTGCATCGATTTGTTTTATTCTCTACTAGGTTCATGGGATAGTTTGGTTGTTGGAATAGGTAGCAATACAACTACCTTGATGTTTGATGAAATAGTATCACCCTTTCTATCGAAGGAGATGAGATGGAAAAATATGGAGGGTTTATACGAGGACGGTCCCAGGACAAGAACAAAAATAAGTCCTCGAGTGGGTGATATAAATCTAGAGGGAGATCTAAATCACCAGGAAAACCTGTAAAGGTGTGTTGGAAATGCGGAAAGGAAGGGCACTTCAAAAAAGACTATAGATATAAATCTCCTGAGAATGGAAAATTATTTAATGATCCTCCTTTTACAGAGGTGAAATAACCTCGAACGAAGGTGGGGATGTGTAATTGTCTTCTCCTTCAAGTATACATGTAGATCATGAGGCATGGTTTATTTAATTAGGTGAATATTTTCACTTCACTCCCCATAGGCAGTGGCTTTGCGATTATGATAAATATGATGGTGTCGATGTCTTCTTAGGGGATGTTAGGAAGGATATAATCATCGGACATGGAAATGTCAAGCTGAATTTGCAAGGTGGAAGGATTATAACACTTACGAGTATTCTGCATATTCCTGCATTGACGAGAAATCTGATTTCTATAAGCAAGATGAATGATGTAGGTGTAAAAATAGTGTTTAAAAAATATACATGCAAGACGGTTTGGGGAGCACTGTTATTGATGTGGGGAGTTTGGATTCGAAATTTGTACAAGCTTATGGGTAGAATTGTTATTGATAAGTGCAATAGTTCTATGGTCCCTGAAATTGGAGCATCAAATCTAGTGGTTTCTGGAGAAAAGACCATGCTATGGCATCAAAGGCTTGGACCTATTGGAGAGAAGGGCCTTCAAATATTTCATGGTAATACTATGGTAGATGGTATATCTAATTTCTCTCTGGATTTCGATTTTTGTGAACATTGTTTATATGGAAAGAAAAATCGGGTGAGTTTCCCCTCTATTGCTAAGAGGGTGAAAGGGATATTTGAGCTTGTGCACAATGATGTGTTTCAACCTATATAGGTTCCATCACTATGTAAGTATGTGTACTATGTATCATTTATAGATGACATCTCAAGGAATACATGGATATATTTCCTCAGGAAGAAATTTGAAGTCTTTGACAGGTTTAAAGAATTTAAGGGTTTGGTGGAAGATTAGATAGAGAAGAAGATAAATGTGTTGAGGACAAATAATGGTGGAGAATTATGCAAGAATGAATTTGAAGATTTTTGTAAAAGTGTGGTATAGGACGACAAAATACTAATCCCTAAACACCTCAAAAAAATGGAGTTGCAGAAAGAATGAAAAGGACATTGATGGAAAAGGAGAGAAGCATGCTCACTAATGTCGAGTTAGGACAAGAATTCTGGGCAAAGGTGGTGGAGACTGCATGTTACCGGGTTAATAGACCTACCTTCATCAACATTGGAGGATAAGACTCCACATGAGGTATGGACTAGTAAGAAACCCTCTCTTTCATATCTGAGGGTATTTGGTTGTGACAAATATGTACATGTTCCAAATGAGAAAAGAACCAAGTTGGATAGAAAATCTGAAAGGTACATCTTTATTGGGTATAAGGATGGTTTAAAAGGTTATAAGCTTTGGAAACCAGAAACAAGGAAGGTTGTGTATAACCGAGATATGGTATTTAGAGAGGTGAAATATGTTATTAAACATGAAGTCCTACCAAAGGAACTTGATAAGATAGAGTTTGAGCTAAAGAGGAAGAACCAAACTCTACAACAGAACAAGAATTAGAAGATGAAGAGCCACAAACTCCAGTGGTGAGAAGATTAGTTCGAGAAAGAGGGTAGCTAGAAAGGTACAGTCCATCTATTTTTTGTTTAGATGTTGCTTTATATATTACTGATGATGATCCCAGAATAGTTAGGGAGGCAGTAGATTTATAGGATGGAAAACTTTCGAAAGAGGCCACGGTTGATGAAATGAATCATTGGACAAAAATGAGGCTTGCGATCTAGTGGAATTGTCAGCTGGAAGGAAACCCATTGGAAGAAGATTAATGTAGAAGGAAAGGTGGACAAATAAAAAACTTGGTTGGTATCAAAAGGTTATTCCCACGTGTCAAGAATTGATCTTGATGATATATTTTCTCCTATTGCCAAGGTAGCTTCTATTATATTACTTTTATCTATTGCTGCTAATTTTGATTTTTAGTTAGAACAAATGGATGTGAAGACAACATTTCTTCACAGGGATATCGAAGAAGAGATCTATATGAAGCAACCTGAAGGCTTTGTGGTGAAGGGTAAGAAAAAATTGGTATGCAGGTTAAAAACATCTCTTTATAGTTTAAAACAATCACCAAGGACGTGGTATCAGAAATTTGATACATATATACATGGGCTTGGCTTCACTAGAAGCAAAGCACATCACTACGTGTATTTTAAATTAATTGGTAACCGTGTTATTTATTTGGTCTTATATGTGGATGATATGTTGTTGATTAGAAATAACAAAGAAATTATCTAGGATTTGAAGACCCAGTTGTCCTCTAAATTTGACATGAAGGATCTTGGTGCTACAAACTATCTTTTGGGCATGGAAATTAAATGAGATCGAGCAAAGAGGAATCTCTGGTTAAAGCAGAGGAAGTATATTGAGATAATATTGTAGAGGTTTAATATGCAGTATAGTAAACCAGTGAAGGTTCCTATTCCTATAGGTGTAAAGTTATCTGTTGAACAATGTCCCAAGACACAAGAAGAGGAAGAGGACATGTACCGTGTTACATATGCAAGTGCAGACGGTAGCTTGATGTATGCAATGGTCTATACTAGACCAAACATTGCACATGGAGTGGAAGTATTGAGTCGGTTTACGTCAAAACCAGAGAAGGAGCATTGGACAATAGTGAAGCGGGTTTTCAGGTATTTACATGCACATAGTGATTATGGTATGTGCTACCAAGGAAGACCAGGATTGGACAGAGTTTTGGAAATTTGTGGCTTTGTTGATGCAGACTGGGCTAGAGATATATATAAGAGAATATCTACAAGTGGGTATGTGTTTAACCTATTTGGAGGAGTTGTCAGTTGGATGAGCAAGAAACAGCCTGTAGTGGCACTTTCAACTATAGAGGCAGAATACATGGCATCCAGTCATGCAAGAAAGGAAGCAGTTTGGTTGTAGAGATTGTATTCAAATATGGGGTTATTACAATGAGATATAAGGATAGACTATGACAACCAAAGTGAAATTTCTTTGAAAAGAACCATGCTAATCATTCAAAGACAAAGCACATTGATGTTCAATATCACTTTTTGGGGGGTATGGTTGAGGACAAAATGGTGTTGCTAGTAAAGTTGGACACTTTGAAGAATCCTACAGATGCATTTGCAAAGTTTGTGAACACTCAGAAGTTCTCTTGGTGTAAAGAAAAATGGGTGTTGCAAGGATGGACCAATGACTAAGCTCTCCTGTGAACCCCTGTGTGGAAAACAAAAAAACAAGTGGGAGAATGTTGGACAGTGCCTCGGGAATTTTTTTTGGACCCTATATTAGGTGGGCGGTCCTACCTATGGTTTTTTGCATGGGTTTTGCATATGGTTTTCTTGCCATAGTATTTTGTGGATTTAGTCAAGGGAAATACAGTTATGTTCTAATATAGGGTTAATGGATTGGGGTTTATGAATGCTTCGTCATGTATATATATGTATTGTAACATTAAAAGGAACATAATGAAAAATCAATCCAGTAGTCCTGGTTTTGGGATCTAGGGGAAAATATTTGTGTATATTTGTTTTATATTTTATGTTCTTGTCATTTTTTATTTTCTTTTTTTAGAATTCATATGCAGGTAATTTTTTTATAGGGTTAAAACCTACAAACACCACATCTTGAAATATTTAACATGTTTGCTAGGGTCTTCTACAAGATTACCTTCAAACTTGGGAATGTTTGAAGGAATCTTGGTGGGCATGGGAGGCCAATTCTGGTTATGAAAAAGAGGATCGTTGATGAGTTGCTTTAAGTCAGGGAGGATCAAACTAGCCATATAGGGAAGCAATGGTGCATTAGTAGCCATACATGTAGAGGTTCCATAGGTAGGGTTACCTTGGTTAAGACCTTTTTTACCACCTGGGTTTCCACCACCCCCATTAGTGCATAGCATGGTGGTGGTGCGGGGTTGGGATGATGCGAAATCAAAAGAAGAACTAGAAGAGTCAGAAGAACTAAAATCAGTATGGGAACTCAATGGAGGATTAGAATGACGGGTTCAAACACGATGAGCAGGAGTAAGATGTCATAAAGGAAACCGAGGGTGAAGGCCATGAAGTCTTCGTGACAAGACTCTGGGGGCACAATACTGTCAATAAAAATATGACTCAAGAGGCTAAATGGTGATGGTAGGAAAAAAGAGTAACAAAAAGAAAGAAAATAGCTAGTGCAATGGTTCCAAGTGTAAACTAACTATAATGATATGCTACTCTAATTCAAGAAAACACATCGCATCAAAGAAAAATCGACGTCTAGCCTTAAGGTGATCCAAATCCTAAAACCAGTCCTAATTACTATTTCAAATGGCCTTCCAAGAGACTTGTTACTTGGCATAATCTAATCCCCACAAGTAGAGTCTTCTAGAGAAAGGAGGGATAGAGGACCAACTCCTTTCCCACAACCAATCCTATAGGGTTTTTTCACAAGATTAGATACTAAGGTTACATCCGTCTCATAGGGGTGGTCGATTTTTGAGCTTCTTGGTGATAAAATATGACACAAAATTCCCTACCACAAGTTGGGTAGCCTTGACGAGAACCACTCGCACTATGATCTAGCCTAACCCCCTCTAAATCAGGTTCCTAAAATGCTCCAGCTTTGGACTGTGGGATGGTGAAGGATTTTAATATCCCTAATATGTCAAATTTATATGTCTCAATGTAAGGGGTCAAGGGGTGTTATTGGAAGTGTATCCCACTAATCCTACACCTAAATACAAGGATTTTTGTGGCCCTAGTGCCAAAGTGGTTTTAATTTATGTGAGTTAAGTTATTATGGTGGATTGTTTCAAGTCTTGGCTTGGTAGTCCTAACTAAGCTCATGTTTTCTTAGGGTGTGCGTGCATGAAAAATGTGTCAAGTGGAAGAGTTAATTATGCATTTTTTGATGATGCCAATGTTGCTGAAAATAAAGTGCATAAATTGTAAATAGTATTGAATATTAACAATAAAATAAATGGAAAACTGAAGCACTCAACCCCCCACCCAAGAAGAAAATAAAGAAGCAATAAAAATGAGAGAAAAAAGAAACTCAAAGACACCCTAGATGGATAAAAGATCTAATATTTAATGGATTTGGATCTAAAGGAAAAAAAATTGTTGAAGGTGGAGCAAAAAACCAACAAAAAATAGAGGTGAAAATGTTGGAAAAACTCAAAAAAGAGGCTGTAAAATAAAGGAAATATTCTAAAGGGAATAAAGTGTTGTAAGAACCTATATAAAATGACTAAAAAACAACTGACAAAACATAGAAAAATAGTGGCTGAAAATGTTGCTCACTAGACTCCTCAACTCAACAATTGTCTTCCAAAATGGTGGAGGTGTACTCTAAGCCCTAGGGGGATTTTTCCTTCCTCTATGGGATATTAATAAATGGATATAGGCCTATAAGTGACTCAAGAAATAACACAAACTCTTCCTGACACCCACAAAACAGTCTCGACAAAATCTAGAAAAATATGGAAAATTGCAGAGTGTAGAAACTGACCTGAAAAGTGTTTTCGTCATTGTTTATAGGATGAAAAGTTCATTAGGCGCAGAAAAAGGGCCAAAACGTGTTCTTTGTTCCTGCTTATCTCGCTCGAAATATCAGACCCAGATTGTGGCGTCTCGTGCTTGACTGGTACATGTGATCTGCGGAAAGATACGAAACCCCAACAAAAGTGTAAAATTTTCCATAAAATAGAAGAGATCTAAAAAAAAATTGAGAGGAATAAAAATTATGAAGAAACACTAAAAATAGTTGAAACAATAGTCACCAAGGTTTTGAATTACTACACCAGTGGAGTCTCCATTTGTTAGTATTGAATTTCTTAGTATGTGTACCAAAAATGCCTCACTTAAGCTGCAAGTGACATGCAACCCTAACAATGAAAGATGGTTGACTATTCTTCATATCGACAATGAAAAATGAAGAAAACCCTCCAAGAAAATAGATCTTGCAAACAAAAGCATATAACAACAAGAAATTAATTTGCAATAACCAAATGAAGGACTTAATCAAATGATAATTTTATTAAAACACCTGGTGAGGAGAAATTACAACATGGGTCTATAGTCCCCCCTCCATGGGATAGGTCCTTTTATTGTCCTTTCGCTTCGACTGCGTGCTTCTCTCTCAACTTGCAATGGGAAGAAAACAAAAAACTGGCTTGAACTCAAGTGGGATCTCAAATGTAATGAGACGATAGTGGTGACAATGAAAGTGGTCATGGTCAATAATGAATAGAAAAACCTCTATTTATAACAAAGTATTGAGCTAAATTAGGAATTAGAAAATAATAAAATATTATTGACCAAATCAAAATCTAGTCATTGTGAATACTTCATTATATTTTTTGAGAGGGAAAATATATTCAAAATGCTCAAATACCTTTATTTAGAAAGTGGTTGAAGTAATTAAAATGATTTATTAGTCACTTTGTGAGAATGAAGAAACAAATAATTATGACCTAGTTATTTAATAATTATCTCACAAGGCAAATATGGAATAAATAAGGAATAATAAATAAATAGTGATTTATTTAATTATTCCAAGGTGTTTAAGTCAAAAGTAATGAATAAATAATTATCAAATAATTATTTAAGAATTATTTCTAGAGAAAATTAAATAAATAGTGATTTATTCAATTATTCTCATGGGGTTTTTGAATTTTAATGATAAATAATTAAAGAAAAATGGTGTACTAAATTATTTCCCACAGTGAAAGTTCATTTACCATGGTAAAATTAATCGTACGTGGTGTATTTTGATCCACCTAGTAAGAAATAACTAGATGATAATTTTTCGGGTGATAATAAAGAGTAAGAGGATGGTAACATCAATACATGAAACACCATAGGATCATAATATTAATTGTCATAGACACTTTGGAGGGTCTTCAAAACCATTTGACATGGGCTAACTTTGTGGACATGGATAGGGAGGCCTTGATTGAAACACAAGCACAAACCCAATTAGAACTTGGAGAAGAATCAACAAAGAAGGGATCTACAGAAGAAAAGCTAAGAGAGAATAAGGATAAGAATATGCTAATTAAGAATAAGAAGAGGATAGAGGAGAAGGATATGAGCCCAATGAAAAACTAGAAAAGGAAGTCAATGAGGAAGAAGGAGAAGAAAAGACCTAAATTGTGCTAAAAACTAAAAGAACGGTACCTAGGAAAGACCTAATCAAGCCTCCTCTGACACAAATAGTGTAATAAAGGACTATATAGGCCATTGGGACATCTTCTAGGCCACAAAAGAGAAGGATAAGGGAGTAGAAGGAAAGTACTTCAGAGGGGAATATAGAAGAAGAAGTTGCTACCACCCTAGAAACCCTAATTACCATTGCTAAACCAAAAGGTGAGGAATCCAAGAAAACCCCTTATGTACTTCAAGTAAAAGAGAAGTAATATGATAAGGCAAGGGGAGCCTCAACCATGCTCAATAACCCCCATCACCATTGAGGGATTAGCCAACCATCAAGAGGGATAATTAGAGAAAAACAAGAAGAAATACGAAGAAATAAGCTGCACCAAAACTAAGGGAAAATTTAAAAAAAAAAAAAAAAAAACTTCACAAAAGAAACCAAGCGCTAGGAGGACCAAGGCTCCTAAATATACCATCAAGCTACAATAAGAATCTACACTACTATATGAAGGCAAAACATTGCTACAGGAAGGTGCTTCATAACTACAAGAAAGAGATAAGAGGTCAAAAGAGGAAAATTCAAACCTACAAGAGCTATATCCCCAACCAAACCTTGGGTCCTACTATAATTTTATTGAAGAAGGGTAGTTAATACTTTCCCAGTTTTTAGTTTCACTTCTCCTTGAGTTAGAGAAAGAAAGGGGTAGGACCCATAGGTGGATGCAAATCACGAAACCCAAGGGAGTGGAATATGTGGGGATCATGGAAAAGAAGGTGAAAAATATGGGGGAGGAAATGGATGCTATTAGAATAAAGGAAACTAATATGAAGGAATAATTGCAAACAAAGAATAGAAGGCTAAAGGCCTAGTTGTAGGAGAAAGTGGAGCAACATGCCACCATGGAAAAATTGGCCATGACATCTATTTAGTTCAAATATCCATTAAATACTTATTCAATGTTCCTAAAGGGACAATCATACCAATTTCAAATCAAGGTCTGAGAACAAAATGGCTCTCTCCCTTTCCAAGATTACAAAAAATTTATTGCATTTTATCATAAATCCATTGTTGAGAATAGAGCTAAGATACATAAATTTTACATGAAAAAATTGATACTAGCTAACATGAAATTTTAGGACTCCAACTCAATAATGGGGGATGTGCATTTAATGGCTTTAGGTTCATGGCTTACCCATGAAGAGGCTAGAGCTGAGGAAATCAAAAGGGTTATGGACAAGGAGGTGAATGAACCCTTATGGATCAAAGCAGAGTTAACATGACATCACCTCGTAACCAGTAACCATAGAATAATTTTTGAAGACCCCAAGTTGGCACTAGAGTACATAGAGAAACAAGAGAATACCATATTTCATGTTGAGGGTACCTTAAAGATACTAGGAAGTGAAAGCATGCAAGCCTATCAGAGGAGGTGGCATACTCTGCCACAATTTTAAAATAAAAGAATATCACTTTCCAAAAAGGCAAAGAAATGCTATGGATAGGACCCTTTTGTACAAGAGGATAGTCCAAATATTAGGGATCAATTGGATTAGGATAAATTTAATCCATCCTATATTATTGGTCTCACAAGAAAATAGGGAACATGCAAAGGAACAAAGAGAGTGGGAAGAGATTGAGAAAAATTCAAGTTTCCATCCTCAAGAAGGCATCCTTTCTGAGGTGGCTTGGGATGTTAGGGAGCCCTCTAGGTCCATGAATGAAGTGTAGCAAAAACACTAATTTTATCAGAGGATGAGAAACACTTTCAGTGTGGGGTATGATGGGCCTCCCAACTAGGTATAATTCAAGGCCCATATAACCATTGTTCAACAAAATATGACGTCTCTCTTTGCATTTGATGATATATTTTTGTGCTATAATTTGTTCACTTGGAAGGTTAGAGAATATTCTTCATATGTTGTAGCCTAATGCATTAAATATGAAGGAAAAGGATCATTTTTTGTGTAGGAGCACGTTGGAGACTAGAAAGATGAAATTTAGGAGGCTTGTTCCTTGCATCAACCCATCAATAACTCGACTGGCTTATTGACAACTATTAGCTCCCAGTAACTATGAGAATCTTAGGAGTCTAGATCCACTTTTATAGGATTTTTGGAGGGAAGAAACTATCCCTTCAAAGATTTTCCCCTAACGCATTTTTGTGTAAATAGAGGAGCTTTGCAGATGAGTAGGATTCAACCTTTCGAAGGAAGATAATGACTATGAGAGGTAGATCTTGCTACTTGTTATTTCATTTTTCATGTTAAGTATTTGAACAATTTAGAAGATCAATGAAAAGCATATATTTTCCTTGAGTCAGAGAGTTTTTTAAGGGATTTTAATTTCCTCTGGTTAGGGCACAACCCAAGAACTCAAGCCCCTCTCTTGTAAATTTTATATTATGCAATTATTTTTCTCACTTAGCCTAGTTGTATCTCTCTTTTTCAAATCGATTTAAATGCGAATTTTTTTTGTCTATGCAGGTTGATCAACCAACCCTCCTAAAAATATTGGATATAGGCCCTATGTAAACAAGCAAAAAAATATAGCCTTTATTTTATGAAATAGTTATATCTTATTTTAAATTCACCTCATCATTTCCTATGCATTTTGGTTTTCCATAATTATCTTTTTAGCAGTCCTTTAATCATGATGTATTTCCTAGCTAAATAATCACTTTGTGTGTAAGTCAGATCTATTAGTTTACAAGGAAGAATATCATCATTTTGAATCACCTGTACCATTTCCTTTAACACCCTCTTTCCCATTTCCATTCATTCATCCAAACTATTTGTCCACAAAAAAATTCATCATAGAGCTATAAGAGATCATTAGATAACATTTTTCCATTGTACAAGATGGGCTATTGTGTAGATCAAATATTGGCAAGGTCCATCACACTCTTCTACAACCTCCTACTACCTTCTCCCACATTCGGAAAATTTTTAAAACCCTTATATCACTCTCAGATGTAATCATGTAGCAATATAAGGAATCCTATACCACTCCTCTAACAATCGTGTATCACTTGATGGAATGGATTAGAAGTTGGACAAAGTTTTCTTTTAAGCCTATTTTTTGTTCTTAATCACTTTACAACATCCCCTAATCCTTGGAATCCAACTTGAATAGACAAAATACCCTTGGTACATCATCCTTTTGTTAATGTAGCTTTGAATATGTAATTAGGGTTTACTATTTTGGTTAAGAGTTAAGTAGCATAGAAATGGTTGACGATGATTTCTTTTGAGAATTTTATGGTTTTTAGAAATATAATAGTGTTTACTTTGATAGAAATAATGTAGGATTGATTCTTTTCAATATATATTAGAGCCACAACTTTTGTGGAATTAGATAGGGTTTATTTTCTTGTCATTTATCTTCGGTACATAATAGATTAGGATTCCTTTTACAACCTTTGTTTCCATGTAATTATATTAATGTTTCCTTCATGTATTAGGAAAATTAATGCTTCAATGATTTCCTTTTCTTTCAAAGTTAAGTATTTTGTCTTCTTCAAAATTATGCAAAATGGTCTTTGTACACTTCAGTTCAATCCAATTCTTTAGAGAAACCTAGGTAGAATATTGCTTACTATGCATATAGAATTCTTGTTGCAGTACCAAGACTTGTCAGATGTGTCATGATGATATGGCATAAAGGGAGGTCTTGGTGGTGTGGCATGCTAGTTTGGTATGCAGTTGTGTCATGATGATGTGGCACAAAAGTAGGTTTTGGTGGCATGGAATGGTGACATGGTGCCAATGTGACTTGATGATCTAGCAAGCACTGATAAGGAACAAATATTTTGAGGTGCAAACCTCATTTAGAAAAAAAAATTGAAAAAGGTTGCCCCTCGAGACAATTGATCTCTCTAAACTCTAGTTGAATCTATGATTGAGATGCATCTAGAACTTATTGGTCTAAATATTTTGAAGAACTTATTTTTAATCCCATACATATCTTGAAGCACTTAGTCCTAGATAATTTTAGAATTTTTTTGAATTAAGGTAAAATCTATTTAATGGTGAGAAGGACATGTAATTCCCCATGAGTTTCAAATTGGTTTCATTCTTATCTTTTCTTGTGAGTTTTAATATGGTATCAAATTAGGCTTAAGCCTCTTCATAGAGTGGAGCACATATCATGAAGAAGGATATTGAGGGTTTGAATGCATTAGATATATGGGTTGTTGTAGTGCAGATGAGAGGGATTGAACCATTGTTTTAATGTATAGATATATAGTCTATCAAATGTCATAATAGAGGAGATGAAGAAAAAAATGAGGAGAAATTTCCACCCATTGGACCCTTGAGAGAATGATTTGGATGCCCTAGACATCATTTACTAGTGCACAAAAAAAAGGAAAAGAAGGGAAAATATTTTTTATATATTCATGGATGCCACATGATACGGAATCAAACATTACTAGTTCCAAGAATGTTCTCTAACTATTATGAGCTGAGAAATATACAAGACCACTAATAGAAAACATCATATAATTTCAAGGTAGAGAAGAGTTTTTTTTAATAAACATTGCATTGGGTTGGTACTAAAAAATTGTCATGATAGAAATTACATATTACGTGGTTTGAGTAACTATCAATTAAAATAATTTTATTTATAAAGTTTGGCTTGGAAAATTTCAAAGAATGGAAGGTCACAACTTTATGTACGCTCTTAATATTTATTTTAAAGATCTTAGTTTTATGTGGTAAATTTTATTATTATTAAAAATAAGTTTTATTTATTGTGGAAAGAAGCTTGATTAGTGAAAAGGGTCTTGAGTTCTTTTTGGTTAGGCATTTTTTACTTAAAAAGGTTGTAATTATAGGGATATTAAGGAGATGAAAAAAGCTATCTTTGGTTTATGAGATCTTTTAATGGCTTCTACAACTAATGCTAGTCAGATATAGGGACTAGTTCTTGTTGGAAAGAACTATGAGTTATCATCCATGATAATTTTGAACTTTTTGTATGAACAGAATGTTGGGAAGTATTGGAGAATTTCTTTGCAAATCTAAGTAAATCTACTCTATAGGACATATCTAATGCATAGAAAATTCGACTTGCAAAAATGAGGTAAAAGAAGAACAAGACCAATTTTTTGATCTAGAGTTTGATCGATGACTAAATCTTTACCAATATAATGGGAGAATCTCATGTAAAGAAAGCTTAGAATATTTTAGAGTTAGCATATCTCCATAATTACAAAATGAAGACTGTGAAGTTTCAAACCTTGAGGAGAGTGTTTGAAACTTGAAGATGAAGGATGCAAAGAACATTTACCCAAGTCATAACGAGAGTGATGGGAGTTTTCAACCAACTCAAGACTCGTTGGGAGATGATTGAGGATTAGAAAATCATGAAGGTTCTTAGAATCCTTCCTAAGCAGTTTGATATGGTTTTAATTTCCATAGAGTAGTCCAAAGATCTATGCAAACTAATGGTAGAAGAACTATTTGAATCTCTTTTTCTCCATTAGTAAAGAATTAGCATGGGAGAGGAGTCCTTATAACATTCCTTCAATACTTAGACATCCATTGGTAGAATAATAGACAAAGAAAGTATAGGAAAATGCCAAAGAGTTAGAGGGAATCATCAAGAAGAAGGAATAACTAAACCAACATAGCGAGAGAAATTAGTTAAACCTAGACAGTCTCATAATGAGAGTGCAAGAGGTATAATATGGATTGATAAATCCAAAGTATTGTGTATTACTGCAAAAAAATATGGACTCTATGAAAGTGAATGCAGAAAGAAGCAATTACATTTGAAAGCATTCACAAGATGCCACTAAAGTTACCATAAAATTTTCACATAAATTCCATGTCATAATATGTAAACCAATCAAAATCCTTTAAATTTAAGAAGAGGTGCATGTCCTAAATACTTTTAAATCCTTTAATTTGGGTATCTGTGAAATATTATATTATGAATTTGAGTATACGTAAAACATTTTATTATTAATTTAGGTATTTGTGAATATTTTATTAATTTTATTTACCTACCTTACCAATATGAATTAGAATATCAGAAAAGTTATTAATGCATTGTCAATCTTGATATTAGTGAAAAATATAAATGAAAAACGTGGTCCCACTTGACATTACTAACCATGCCAAAAAAATAGTTAAATATAGACAATTATAGTTAAATATAAAATAGCTAAAAAAAAACATAAATACAAAATATTAAATTTTAAATGTATAATAGTGAAATAGTTAAAAATAAAATATAGTTATAGCTAAATATAAAATAGTTATATAGCTAAAAAATGTTTTCCACAAAAGGAAAAATTGCCATATTCTGGCCAACAAATATATCCTGAGTGAAATTGTGGCCTCAATAGACAATATTGTTTAAAAGACACCAAAAAAGTACTTAAATATAAAATATATATAGACAATGAAATATAAAATATAAATATAGATAGTCAAATTTAAATATAAAAAATATATAGATAATTATTTTAATAAAAGTGTCATATATTGAGGGATTTCAATAAAAGTAAAAAATTAGATTTTTTTTTTAATTAAATCTCATGCTAATAAATATTGTGAAACATAGATGAAAGTCAAGTAATATTAAAAACAATTTTACATGGTATTTTTTATTAATTTTTTTATTTTCCCTTAGGAAACCACTTTTAGGTTGAAATTTCCTCTAATGTCCTTGGAAAAGATGAAAGAGCTAGCTTTCCAAAAATCTCCTATAGAGCCAAAGAGTATCTGTAATGTGTCCATAGAAACCTGTGTGGACCCATGCAAACTTAGTATATTGGTGGATGATTCTATTTTATAACATTTATTGATATTTTAATAGGAAAATTTGGGTGTATATTCTCAAAAAATAAATCGGATACATTTACGAAGTTCAAATTATTTAAAGTTGTAGAAGAATATAAAGATGGTAAATATGTCAAAGTGCTTAGATTAGATCGAGGAGGAGACTGTGTCTCAAAGGAGTTATAATTTTTTGTAGAAAATATAGAATTAAAAGGTAGTTTTACACCATATATACTCCATATCAGAATCGAGTGTTTTAATAGAAGAATAAGGCCATTATGAACATGGCAAGGAGTTTGTTCAAAGCTAGACAATTTCCCAATGATTTTTCATTTTTAGTTGTTACTTGTTTAGTCTACATATTGAATAAATCTCCAACAAATAGTGTGAAAGTTAAAGTGCGTCATGAAAAATGGAGCAATACAAATTTGTGTGTATCTCATTTCAGGGTTTTCGGTTGTATTTCATTTGAAAATGTCCCCAAAGTGGTATGCAGTAAACTTTAAAATACTAGTGAAAAACACATTTTCATTGGTTATAGTAAACTGCCAAAGCCTGCAAATTGTATAATACAATTAATGAGAAGTTTTTGGTTAGAAAAGATGTCAAATTTTTGGATTAAAAAAATATTGGAATGATAAAGAGAATGAAGTAATGGATATTAGACATAAGACATTATTAAGTTTTTGTTTATCGAGCATATTTTATTCAAAATCAAGTTCAAAACATAGCAATTTAAACATCAATGCATACTAGGTTTTATCTTGATTATTTTTTATCCCCACACGACATTAATCTATGGTTGAATCCAAGTCTTGTGATCATGCTTCCAAACCAACCAATTTATCCAAACCTCTCTTGGATCAACCTCTTTGGCTCCTAGACATGGAATACTTTGATATCAAATTCTTCTACCCCTTGTGTCTAAAACTCTAATAACATAGCACAAGTCTTGTAGCTAAATCCTTAGCCCTAATGCTCATTCCTCAAATTTTCTCCAATTGATAGAGTTTCTCCCCATGATTGTTCCCTTCCCCTCTCCTAATTTCCCATGCCAAAGTAACCCACAAGGAACCCGCTTCATCTCCATTTAGATTTCTTTAAAAAGAGAATATTTTCTTCCCACCAAATAAATCCCACTTTGACCTTATCCATATAAATGTATATATTAACACCTAAGTGTGCCACATTTCACTTTAATTAAATATATGTATTAAACGATCTCTTAATTATTATCTGAGTTGGCTATTGGTCCTTTGAATTAAATATATATTAATTAGATGAGCTCATATTTATGATTTAAATCCGTTACAAGTCCTTTCAATTAAATAAACATTTATTAGACGCGCTCTTATTTATGATTTAAGTCGGTTACTCGTCCTTTAAATTAAATATATATTTATTAGTTGAGCTCCTATTTATGATTTCAATGGAGAATCTTTTGAGATCCCTTATGTATTTCCCACAAATTTCATTGATGGATATTTCTGTTGTCTAATTATAGTAATAGTTTATTATTTAATTAAATTTTGAATCTTAACATAATATATTTTATTATATTCTTTGATAATTAGGTATTAATTAATACTTTTAACAAATAATTGATTTACCCCACACTTAGATATTTTTATATAAACAAACCATTATGTATACTAGTGCAGTGCATGTGATGCTTGCATATATAGTTATCATGTGCATGCCTTGTATGAATGCTAATCTTCTGTAAGTAATTCAAGATGGATCCTTATAATAGAAATCCATCTATTGCAATAGGTGAACAATTTGAAAGTTCAAGACAATAAAGTCATCCACCAAGATGGCAAAGGTTACATGTGCAAAACAAGAAGATTGATTCCTCTTTCAGCCAAGATTGAACAATATTCAAAGAGAAATCATAGAAATAGTCCTAATTATAGTGGTGACCTAGAAGATTTGTTGAGAAATGATAAAAACAAGGAGTTTGAATGAATTATATGAGGAGTTCCACGACATAGATCAATAAGCTATTTTTTCCTTATTATCTTATCAGCCTACTTACTTTGAAGAGTAGGTGAAAGGAGAGCAAAGTGTACATGCTATGAACGAAAATATTGAATCTATTGAAAGGAATGAGACGTGAGATGTTGTTGATATCCTAATAGATAAAGCCAACATTGGTTTTCAGTGGGTGTATAAAGCAAGACTGAATGAGAAAGGAAAGATAGAGAAATATAAGACTAGGCTAGTTATTAAAGGATTTTCTTAGCAACTAGGTATTGACTATGGAAAAACCTTTTCTCTAGTAGCAAGGTTGGATGATATTCAAGTTATTTTAGCCATTGTAGCCCAATGGTGATTTTACCAAATGGATGTGAATTCAACATTCTTATATCTCAAACTAGAA
Source organism: Pinus tabuliformis (assembly GCA_031772625.1). Classification (NCBI taxonomy): domain Eukaryota; kingdom Viridiplantae; phylum Streptophyta; class Pinopsida; order Pinales; family Pinaceae; genus Pinus; species Pinus tabuliformis. The sequence goes on along the minus strand of CM062811.1, from coordinate 595,390,622 downwards.
GAGGAGGTGTATGTTGATAAGCCACCAATATTTGAAGTAAAGGGCCACCAGTACATAAATGTAAAAGTTGAAGGAATCCTTTTATAGATTAACACAAGATCCAAGAGCTTGGTACAATCAGATTGACACTTATGTAACAACTAATGAGTATAGGAGTTGTAGTGATCCCACTCTCTATACCAAGTTAGATCAGGGTAAAATCCTTATTGTTTGTATTCATTTTGATGGCATGTTATATACTAGAAATATGATGTTAGATGAATTAAAAGTTCAAAGTTGTAGTGAAAAGAGAATTCGAGATGACAAACCTCAGTCTCATGAAGTACTCTTTGGGAATTTAAGTCAAACAATCTACCCAAGGGATTTTCATATGTTAACAAAAGTATGTTGTGAATATCTTTTAAAAGAGGTTTAGAGCGAATAAATACAAACTAATAGAGAGACACATATTGCAATAGGCACAAAATTAAACAAATAGGATGATAGATCAACCATCTATTCAACATTTTGTAAAAGGATTGAAATAAACCTCATTAACCTTCCTATAACTAGACCAATGTTATGTATTGAATTAGTTACATTTCTAGATTTATGGAGTCTCTCAAGGAATCTCACTAGAAAGTTGGAAAAAGAATTTTGAGGTATATTGCACTGACAAATAATTATGGATTGTGGTATACACGATCTCAACATAATATACTTACATCATACACATACACATACACATACAATGATGTTTTTAGCAATATTGATGGTAAGGAAAACACTTCTCGATATGCTTTTCATTGGGGCACAAATTCGATCTCTTAGGCTTCTTAGAAATAATATATTGTCTCAATATCTTCCACAGATGGAGAATATGTAACAACTACTATAGCATCATGCCATGCAACATGGCTAAGAAGACCTTGGAATATTTTGCACATGTTGAGAAAGAGCCAACTTTTATTTTTTGTGACAACAATTCAATAATTTCATTATCAATGAACCATGAGCTCCAACAAACCACATAATTGAATTGTTTTTGAGTTTCAGTGACAACGCCTATGCATTGTTAGATATGATGAAGGAAACCCTTGATATTAAGGCATAGTGTTAAACGGTAATCCCTTCTATTAATTGAGATAGTAAGACAATTAGTTGTCAGCCTAAATGATTTCTTGAATGATAATTATGGAAATTATTAATCTATATTTTTTTTATAAATTTCTTGTTCATCTTATTAGATATGTCTTAATCCTAAATAATTGTAAAAAATCATAATTTATTATGAAATCTATTTAATATTGAAAAAGGTTTGCAATGCCCTCTTAGTTTTTAATAACCACATAATTGAATTGTTTTTGAGTTTTAGTGACAACACCTATGCATTGTTAGATATGATGAAGGAAACCCTTGAGATTAAGGCATAGTGTCAAATGATAATCCCTCTTGTTAGTTGAGATAGTAAGACAATTAGTTGTCAATCTAAATGATTTCTTGAATGATAATTATGGAAATTATTAATTTACATTTTTTTCTAAATTTCCTTTTCATCTCATATATCTCTTGATCCTAAATAATTCTAAAAGATCATAATTAATTATGAAATCTAGTGAAAAGGGCTTGCAATGTCCTCTTAGTTTTTAATTGGTTTTATGAAATCTAGTGAAAAGGGCTTGCAATGTCCTCTTAGTTTTTAATTGGTTTCATTGGTTATTTCTACTTGAAAGTTTTAACAAAGATATTAGGTAAAAAAAAGCATTAAAATAGACACACTTACTATTTTGAGTGTGAGACAAAAAAATCAATAATTTTGATGGAATATTTTTCATAAATAATCTCATCAAAGTTAGAATTTCAAAGTAGGGACACTCATTAAATTTGAAAGTTTTTACACACTAGCGTCTGAATTAAAAAAAAAAAAAAAAAAACCTTTAAAGGATTTGCAAATTCTAGCCGTTAATGCAAAAAATAAAATATTCGGTATGAATGGCAACAGATATTGCAAATCTCCTAGAGCATATTTGAAGTGACTTCAAAGAGCGAGCTCACATTTAATGCGCAAAATATGTTTAATAACACGCAAATAGCTTTTGATGGTGGGGGTATGGGCTTGCACCTAATGCCCCAAATATGGTTAATAACCTGCAAATAGCTTTTGATGGTGGGGGTATGGGTACTAATAGTAATGTTAAATAAAATAAATGTGGCCAGTAACATCCAACAACTTTTGGTAGTGGGTAAATTAATGAGCAGATCAACGGAGTTGTTCAGCGGATCCAATCATTCCGAAAAGTTATTTTTGTTAGAAAAGACGCTTCAAGAGATTTTTTCTGTCCTCCTTTTTTTTCTCATTATATATTTTAGCAAAATGGTTCACAATTTTTTTCCCTTGTTAATTATATTTTAGCAAAATGTTTCACAAATAAAAAAAATTATACGGTCCAAAATAATGAGCTAAAACATTTTGTAAACTTTTACGTTTCCTTTTTCTTCTAGCTCATAACATATCGTTAATGAATCAAACAAACTCCAACATTACCTAGAATTCGACACTAAAGAACATTTGGTTTCGGATTAATTATATTGTTGATTAATTAATCCAATTCATAGATGGTCGTATGGTTTCTCAACCTCCTTTTCCATCGAAGTAAGAGAGGAAGAGAGTTGACCTGGAATTATATGGTTCTTTTGGATGAGCGGAAGGACATGCAGGGGGCATGAGAGCTCTTCGATCAATGACTTATGTCTTTCATATGGTTTTTTTTTTTCAATCATAAAAAGCTATCTATTTTTACTTTTTTTTTTATCAATCATAAAAAGCCATCTATTTTTACAGATCTAGCCATTTATTTTTACAATATCTTAGATTTGTGTCTCCAATCCTTCTTTGATACCAGCTTCTGCAAGAGACACATTCTACCAGCAAAAGTGGAAAATATAAACTACTGACTGAAAAGTCTCAATCGATCTATAAATCGCTCTGTTTGTCCGACAGAGAGCCTCATACAAAAGACAAGGATTATACTACTAATACCCAATACCCAATAAGCAAAAATACTACCAATGACCCATGTATTTCATATATTTGCTTTTATGAGATGAAGATTTAAATCAAAAGCCATTCTGTTTAATTTGTGGAAAGTTGAATGTGTCTAAAGCATTAGCGACAGACAGTACATGCGTGGTACAGTAAGGAAGGCGCGAACTTTTGTTTCTGAACCTTGCCTATTATTAAATAGTAATTCATAAAGGATTGTAGATGGTTCACATAATTTAACATTTAATTAAAAAAAAGCTGTCCCATCCACGCCACATGTGTTATTAAATTCGAAAATCTGTATTGGTAAGCAAAATTTAAAATGACGGTTGTTCGCATCAGTGACGCTCGAGGGATGTGCCACGGTGCCACCATCGTCGCCTTTAAATAGAGGTCGATTTCTTCTTACTAACATCAGGACTACTCTGTCATAACGTTTCCCTTCAAATCTGAGGCGATCAGAATGTCAAGTAAATATTTTCCTTCGATGGCAAGTAAAACTGATCGTTGCATGAATCTAAGGCTTATGGTCAACAAGAAAAGTGGAAAGATATTGTATGCAGAGGCAGGAAAGGATTTTGTAGATCTTCTCTTCGGCTTTCTCACGTTGCCGACCGCTTCTGTTATCAAATTGCTTTCAGCGTTGAATCGCGGGAAGAATATCGGCTGCCTCAAAAACCTCTACACTAGCGTAGAGAAGCTCCAGAGTGTGTTATTAAATACCGAGAAATCCCATTTACTGAACCCAACTGTTATGTTTTCCCATCCGAATAGCATCTTTAGAATCGAGTCAGCTCCCACTCTCTACTACGTTTGCAGTGCTGACCGTAAACGTTACTGGGATCTCCACGATATGAGTTCTCAGATTAGTGCCATCTGTGCCTGCGGCGAACGCATGTGTTGGGAGGTGGAATTGGAGGATCCGTCGGTGGGAAATAACACTAATAGCGCAGGGACCAGTGGAGGTGGAAGCAGCGGGGGTGGTTATGTGAAGGAGACGGTTACCTTCACGATCACCGATGACTTACAGATCTCTCCCTCTTCGGCCATCACCAGCCTTAACTTGCTGAATAAGCTCAATGTTAAGGGTTTATCGGATTTGATGGAGCGAAACGCGAGTGTCGGCCCCAATGAGGTGATGAGATACTATACTTTTCTATACTTAGTTTGTGTTCGTGATGTTGTTAAATAGTAGGAATTCATAATGCTGTTAATGACAAGGGGGTCACAACTTTTTTTTTTTAGGCACTGGAGCTGCTTTGGGCTTCTCTCGTTTCCACAACACCTTTGAACGACGTTTTCGGTGCTGCCGTCCGCGCAAGTTGTCATTTGGCGTTGCCGCGTGGAGGATGTTCCAAGTAGCATGGACAAATAATGGACACGGAATGACTAATGCGCTACAAACATTTTGAATATGATTGCTAGTAGTAGGCAGTGTAATCATAGTTAGCATATGGAATAAGGTGCACTATGTTAGAGTAGCTACCGTTTTTGATGGAGGTTTAATAGCTGCTAGTATTATTATTTTCAGTTTAGTTGAAATTTCGAGTTTTGTAATCACTACGGTTCTACCTGGTTATATGAGATCGGACTCTTCTGTCTTTTTTCTAAGAGTTATCTAACATGTTAAAGCGCTACCTTTAAAGGACTATGGAAATTGACATTGTGCATAACTATTCGGGCTCATTGGTTCAAACTACTAAACAAAGTTTGCAGGATGGTAATATAGTTTTATTATTGATAGTACGATTAACCTTAGCTTTAAATTGATTTTCTTAATTCTATTTGATATTAGAATGAACCATTCCCTTAATTATATAATATCATCTAAAATTATGATTACCATTTTTCTGTGAATCCAGCAATGAAACCAGCAAAAAGATGTCGACAATTGATTAAATCTCATTAATTTTTTTCATAAATATAAATTGTAAAGGTTATAAATTTCAAACTACCAGTATCAATATATTTTGTATTGTTATTGCTGTAAAACAGAAGTGTCAATCTATTTTTGCAATATCATTTATATATAAATGAATCTCTTGAAAAAAATTAATTCGATATATGCTTGTATGTGAAGCTAATTAACGCTAAATACTCGACAGATATCTGTGCATGACAAAATTTGTTTGGTCATGAACGGAAACAAATACAAATAGATGTTTCTGGTGCAAAGGTACAAGGAAAGAACGAGGTTAAAGTAAATTATTTAAATTAATTTAAACGAAATAATATATAAATATATAACTGTTAAAAAATTAATGAAATATAAAAGTAAATTAATTGGATATTGATGTTTAAATTTCAGATTTTATAACTTTGTATTCAAATACAATCCTCCAAATATATTATAAATTGAATTTTAAAAATGTTGATGTCATGGACAATGTCTTGTGCTATCACTTTTCGATATAACACATGCACACTGAATGTTCCGGAGATTATAATGGTTCTGACTGTGACATAAGTACATTGAATGCTTTGCAAATCTATAATGGCTCTATGCTTTTCTTCGATAGCGCTTGCTTCGTATACATAGAAGGGTCATCCCTCCACTGCCTCTAGGTTCTAACCACTTAAATCGTTTTGCATGTGATTTGAAGTCATCATTTAAAGATGTGGTTTAACTATTTCAAATATATCATGGACATGTAATTCCAGTCATCGTTTGTTTCCGAAATTGGTTAGTTTTTATTCTTTAGGAAATTGTCTTAATTATACATAAAACCATTGTCTCTATCATATTGATTTTAGAGGTTACATTTCATTTTATTAAAACTTTGATTAATTTGTGAAGAAGATGAGTTCATTTTCGAGGGAAATACTCTAGGAAGGTATTTCGATATTCTGTTTTTATGTAGAAAAACGTTCTTATTAGGAATAAAATACATTGTTAAAACATTATCTAAAAAAATAGACATCTAAGAGAGGAGGAATTGTTGATTATAGAAGAATTTTTTATATTATAAAAAAAAATTAATTACATTTAACACTTCAATACTAAAAATAGACATCTAAGAGGAGGAATTGTTGATTATAGAAGAAATTTTTATATTATAAAAAAAAATTAATTACATTTAACACTTCAATACTAATAATGAAGGGAGGGTCATTTTTATTTCATGAAAATGGTTTTTAAATATATAAAATAAATATAATATTTTTTATATAAATTTTATTAATATAAATGTAATATTGTTGTATTGAAGAACACCTTATTATGAGTATATGGGAGAAGATGTGGGATAATATCAAATTAAAAATAATAAACAAATATTTATTCATTATTTATTTAATTTTTTTTAATCAATTTTATTAATTCTTAAGAAATTTACATGAGGTATGTTCATTTTCATTAAATTCTATGCTTTACTCCTATCATATTTGTTCTTCATCAAGTATAAGGAAGAGAACATTGACATCAACAAAAGAAAATTATAAGACCCCATATCGGTGGCCCAAATGGACCAAAACTGATTAAAAAACAAATTATAACCCACTAGTATAATTAATATTGACACCATCTTGAGCATTATTGCCACCCTCACCAGGGTGGTAGAATTCATGGTGAACATGAGATTCTATGTGTGCCATGTGCTATTTCAAGCTATCCATTTGCTCATGGAGACTTTTGATTTCTACCAAGTGAACCCTGATAACGATATCCCATTGATTTTGTTGACTGTCATTCATAAAATTGATGACCTTGTTTTTGTCAATTTGTCCATCATGTGCTATTTAATCAACCATCAGTTGCACTTAAAGGATTTGAGCCTCCAAGGAATCAAATGGGGGTGGTAGATCCACCTGCTTAAGGAAAAACCCATTAGGTTGCTCTAACTCTCCCTCTTCATTTAGTAGAATAATTTGGGGCCTTTTGCTCTACCCTCTTGAGCCCCCACCATACCTACGCTAACCCCTTTTCCATTGTATGTGGATTTTGTTCAAGGATTCTCAGAGAGAGCCTCCATTCTTCGAGCTAGTAATGATGTTTCCCACACCACAAATACAACCACACACCCACACAGTAAATGGGTGGATCTATGTCTCCCCACTCACTCACTGAGGGGTGCTCACATAAACACCAACTAACACACAACCATTATTGATAAGGAAACTTGATTATTTTCCCATCACCTAGATGCCCCAAAACATGAAATTCCAATTCCCCCCAATTAGATTGCACCTCAACACAAAAAGAAATACCCCACTTAAGAGCTCCTCATTTCCTTGACTACGAACCATGACAAAGAGGAGCTCCTTGAACATGCTTCCAACCTTCTTACTCTTGTGTCCTCTTTTATCCAAGACTTGAGAAGGTCACCAACCTTAGACTTCCCACTAGGCTATAACCACTGCGGACCTTTGAGCCACAAATGTAAGAGAAGAATATGGGAGACAATTGCTAGGACCACCCACACAAGTCAGAGGGCCTCTTCTCTAGCTTCACTAACTCAAAATTAACTCATTGAATTGTGTACACCACAAATCTAAAATGCGAGAAGACAAGTGACATGCAATTATCTGGAAAGAGATGTAAGTAGAGGCTCCATCACTCACTTCACTCCATAAGGGAACCCCATGCTAAATAGGAACCCCTCTCTAAAGACCACCTCTCGATGAACCAGTCTCACAGTTCCTACTGTTGCTATATTATGTGCAAGCTAGGGTCTCAAATTGAATTTTGCATTACTATTGTAGTCAACACCCCATCACACTTCCTCTCTCCATCATCGAGAAAGTGAAACCACTGGTAAGGAATAGGAGTGGCTCTTGTGTTAGGCCTCACTTAACTATTAAACACTCAATTCCCCCTAAATATCAAACCCTTATCTCCCAATTATGGTAAATGCAAACAATCACCATAACCAACTTTGTTATATTTCCAAGGAACCTTGAGAATGTTCTCTTGGAGAGCACGAAGCTCTGATTTTCCAAAATACTTCATTATCATGGATGTCCCATGGATGGGCCATTAATTCATATGTATTGGACATCATTACCCTCATTTTCCACCAACATGTAATATTTACTCAAAATTAAACAAAAAAAAACTTGTAAGTAAATTTTGAAGTGAAAAATTACAAATCAATTATAAAGTAAATTTAAATTTATGTTTTTGAATTAGATCTAAAATACAAAATAATAATATATTCATATGCCATTAACAATAATAAGTATTTTATCCCTAAGGGTTAGCTCAACCAGTCAAATCAGTGCCTCCTTGATCGGGAGGTCACAGGGTCAATTCTCCACGAAGCCCTTGGGGTTAGGCCTAGTTATTAGCCGCGGGGCTCAATTCCCTTCTAGGTTAATCAGCCTAGATATTTTCGTGGACATAGCAGCCACCGAATGAGCAGGCTGTCCGTGAACCATCCAAAAAAAACAATAATAGGTATTTTTTAATTATTCTATTTTTTGGAGTGTCTTGCAAGAATTCTATGAGATAATTTTTGTTCACATTCTGATTTTTTTCTATTTAAAATGCACTTTTGAATACATAAATGAATACAATGCCTTTGGAAAACTTTAGGGTAGTCAAACATTATAGAGTTCGCAATTTTTTATGATTCCAACAAATTCATGGTGCATTTTAGGTAAATTTGAAAGGGAAATATGCCCAAAACCCTTCAAAAATGTTGAACAAATACATTACTACATAATATGGTACAATCGTGGGGGCATGAGGTGAAATTTTATAATATTGACACTCCTTATTCAAACAATTATATTTTCTAGTAGAGGAAGGGCTATTTTCAAATTTAGGGTCAATTCTAAGTGTTGATCTTAATATTAAAAAATATACAAGGTGTTGGAAAACCACATTAAACAAGAAAAATTATGTTCAACCATCTCTTAAATAATTCAACAATGCATATATAAATACATGAATGCTTTGTCTGAAGATAGAAAAACTATCATGGACACATAATCAATTATTTGAGGGAATATGTGAATGAGACACTAATCTTGGAAGCTAACTAGTTGGACAGAATCTCTCACATTTAACTAGGTATACCAACTTTCTAGAGATCTAAAATAGACTCTTTCAATGTACAAAACTAACTATACCTAATAAATATCATAATCCTAAAAGTCAAATTGATCATACACATAAGACAAGAAAGAGTTGTATGCTCCAACACTTCCCTTCAACAATTACTTCTTTTAATCAAATACATATTTCAAGTTTCATTTATTAAGGTCTTTAATGTCTTTTCTTATTTAATAAATGATTCACTATGACTTGTAGAACTCCTAAATAAAATACTCCATATCTTGTCCATCTTTGTACAATCATTTTGTACATCGATCATGCATACATCACCAAACTATGGATGTCAACATAAAGGAATAACCATATACCTAGATATCATGGTGCCATTCGATGTACTTTTTAATTCTTTAAGATTTTTTTCTTCCTACATGGTTCATAAACATGTTAAATTCTCTCTAAATTGGTCCAATATTTTTCATAATATGAGAGTACTCATTCAACATTCTCCCTTTAATTGAAAACTAAACCTTTTTTATTCCACATCATGCTCGCATATGAGTACCCTTGCCAACTTTATACCTACTTAGCGGTTAATTACACAACTTGATATTACATCCACAGTATATGCATAAAAATATACATACTGCATGATTACATATGTTTTATTACATAATATTATTGACTCATTAGAGATTACAAACAACTGAGGAGATCAATTGTCCTATGGATGGACTTTTACTGGACTACATTAACTTTTAATAAACATTACTTTAAATATATCATTTAACTTTTAATGTGAATCATTATAACATTTAATGAACTTTACTTAAAATATATATCCATTCACCCATGTAACGAAACACAAAGGAATGGTGTCAACCATTGACCAATGACCATTTAAAACTTCACCATGCCATTTTAGCATCACATGTAACTTTATTTAGCATTGCATATAATAAAGCCATTACTTTAGGCTTTAGTAACCTTAATTACTTTTTTTCCTAAAAAATAAACCGAAAATAAACTTGTTAGTTGTACCGTTCAAGTGGGCATGTGATATTGAGTACTATTTTATTGCTTTCGATGTGTTCCTGACTTCATGATTTTTAGTCCATAAAATTATCCTCATGGTATCACTTTGGTGAACAACTTAAAACTTAAGTGAGGTGTGGAATCCTTTAATTTTTTTTAAATCATTTAAATCTTTGTAGTTGTCAAATACTTCACACCTTGTGAATGTTGACCTTATCCCTTTAATTTCAGCTTCAAATAATATGTGTGGGTAGATGCATAGTGATGCTATCCAATTTTGGTGCAATAAGACCACACTCGTGTAAATTTTTAAGAATATGCACAACTTCCTCAAATGCATGCATGTGTTCATGTTATTTCACGCCTAGTGCTTATCAAACCTCAATGTTCGCTAAGTGACAAGGAAAGAGAATGCACACACCTTTTTTTTTTAATCATGAACGTGTCTGAAACCAACATGTGTTTTTGAAAAACGCGTATGCACTTTCATATGCACATTAAAAAATAAATTATAGGGTCGCATTATTCTCCATATACACTATGAGCGAATTGGAAACCAAAATGTGTGTGCACTCATTAGAGTATCCTACCCAAGGTAGGGTCTTCTAACTTCCTCTATTTTCTTTTTGTTATTATTTAAATGTAAAAATAAATTTTAAATTTGAAAGGATTTTTTTTTAAATGCAAATTGGTTTAAAAAAAATAAAAATCACTGGAAATATGCAACCCAATTAACAAATCAAATCCCCATTAAAGTCACTTGGAAACATGAAATCATAGGAAAATCCTAAACCATAAGCCCAAGTTACACATGAATTAATAATATTGATTGAAGAATGTATGAACATAAGGGAAACACCATGAATTTCATTATCCACATCCCTTAACTGCATTATTTCCTCCATTAATCATGCCCATGGTCAATTGCCTAATATCACCTGATATAGGGTATGATGAGAGAATTCTACTCCACTAGTATTAGTAAAGAACAAATTAAAGAATTAAATATCACATAAAAAATGATTTGTTGGATTATTTATTGTCCCGAGAACTAACTAAACCCTTAACTTGAGAAAGAGGTGTCCTTGAACAAATTGATGCACATTTGATCTATGGAAGGAGAATTGAATGAGTCATTGGTTTATGTTTTTTGATAAACCTCCCTATAATAATAGGGAGGTTTCATTATATTTCCTTCATAAACTTATTTCAAAGTTCATAATTGGTCTCCATGTTAACATGATTGAGCTCAAGGGGGTTGTTCTTGACCCTACCTAGGATCGACCAAATTTTAGGCATAATCCATTGAGAGGACCACCTAATCCTAGGAATATGACCATCCCATCCAAAAAGGAACCTTATATTTCATATATCTATAACACCCTCCTCCCACATCTACCCCTATGATATGATTCGACTCCCTATGTGTGAGTTAAGGAAGTGGAACTGGCATAACATATCACAAAGACCTTCCACATCAACAACAAAATTCCCATGAGTCATCCCAACCACTCAGGTAACTAGCCCCTAAATCCCACTGAGTTTTTTGACCATTAAACCCCTGGAGGCTCCCTTGATATGGACAAGAATGCGTCTAGGAGGCTCCATACACTCCCACAACATGGGTAAGCATGCGTTTGGGGAATTTTCTCCTCAACCTTGTGCCCTCGACTCCGAGATTTGTGCCACTTTTTCAGGCCGACAACCCGGGTCACTGCCCAAAACTCAATGACAGGTTCATAAATGAATTATCACACCGGAACATGATGCATCTACAAACACATTGACAAGGACTAAATTGGACCCCTACTAGCCATGATAGGAATTTCGTCAAACATATCACAAATATGAAAGCTACAGGTCTTAACTGTAGAACTGAGCATAGGGGTCTCATACTTATCTGAGAATCGCTAAGAAGCATTGATGCCTCAACACATTAGCTGAAATTTCATCTATTAGGCCATAGATACATTTTTCATGCATTTACAAATCAAAACATGATGAGATCCATACATCATTACTATCATAAAACATGCTCATAACCAGCATATAAACAACAACATAACAATGATAAAACAACAATCAATATATCATAATAAAAAGTACACTTACCCATCAATTAGAAGATGAAAAGAGCTCTCATTAACATATGAAAAATGCAACCAGGTTTGGGACTTCCATGTACCACCTGACCATAGACATGATTGAGCCAAATCTCTCTTCAGCCAATCACCCCCATGCTATATTTCAAGCATGAATGTGGGATCTCATAAAACACATTAATCAAAACCATCGAGGGCTTCCAGAGGCAAAACCACCTTAACCCATCGAACAATGATTCCACCTCATGGTTAGACATCACAAACCATCACTAGATTGGTCTCTCCTAAGTCTTCCATGGCTCCAGAGCGTTTGTTCCCACCGAGGTTTCTAAGACTAGTAAATCAACCCACAACATCCTCTATGTTTCTAGAGTGTTTGTCCAACTAAGGCTTCCAGGACTAGTAACTCAACCCACAACTTTCTTCGGGCTTCCAGAGTGTTTGTCCAATGAGGGCTTCTAGGGCTAGTAACTCAACCCACTAAGGGCTTCCAGAGCGTTTGTCCAACCAAGGCTTCTAGGACTAGTAAATCAAACCAAGATATTATAGGGCTTCCATAGTGTTTTTCCAACAAAGGATTCCACGACTAGTAACTCAACCCAAGCTGTTACAGGGCTTCCAGAGTGTTTGTGCAACCAGGGCTTCCAGGAATTAGTAACTCAACCCAAGCTCAACGAAACATGAGAAGCAATTAGAAAAAAAAAGAAATGAACCCACAACACCATGGTTATCTTGAAAATGGCAAGTCTAGGCAAAACCACTGTCAATCCAGGCAATCCTTCATGCCAATGAAATATCATAACAAAGAAAGCACATGAATGTGCCATGCATTACAAAACTAGCAAGGAAACCATACATGCAACTCAATACTTGCAAATAAATTGAGTTGTAGCCACTAGTCCTAATCTTCCTTGCTTGATATTTGCTTTCCTTGACTTATTTCTCCAAATCCCAATTATGCCACACTCCTCCAAGAGTGCTCCAAGGAACTCTAAGTGTCCAAGAGTATAAGAGAGAGAGAAAATAGAAGAGATCTCCACCAAAACCTGTCCATAAAAACTTGCCAATTGATCCTCAGAAGCCTTTTTATGAATGAAGCATCTATTTTCTTCAATTTCCATTATTTTCCTTCAATATAATCCTCACATGAAACATGTGACCTTTCACCTTCCTTTCCTCGTAATTTCCTTCATTTTCATAAATAAAATGCCAATAAATATTTCTTGCCTTTCCAAAGCCTTTTTCATTTCCTTTGCTAATTTCCTTAGCCATAATAACTAAAATGAACACACACTAGGATGTTTTTCCTACCATTTAGCTTGGAATATGTGTCCCATGATCGTGGTCTTATATATTTTTACATGGAGTGATCAGATATTGATCAAGGACCTTAACTTCAGTTAAGAATAAGCTTGCAAACAAGGTTGAAAACAATGTACATGCGGTTGTAGTTCACATGACTGCCAGTCCTACGTGAATTAGCGTTAAAAGGTTAATATTGGCTTTAAGCGCTAAAACCTTTATTAAGCGCCTTTTTCTTAAAATATGAATTAAGCACGTGGGTGGTCTTGGAAAGACGGTAAACGGTTTCTTGCGCGGGCGAAAGGCTGGAAGCGGTATTCTACCAAAAGCACACGATTAGCCTCAGCAGGCGACACGTAGCAAGGCAAAACTACTTTTCTCGCGCGCCCTCGATTTGATATCGGTCGTGCAGAAATCTGTGCGAGATTTCACAATGTCCGTTGGATCGACCAGGGTCACATCAATAGTGGAGATTGTCCAGGCTAGCTGGCCAACAGATGATGTGACAACCGTTGGATGGGCGGGATAGATCGACGGTTGAGAGTTAGCCCGATCGCAAGCTCTATGGAGGATTATCCCTAACCTCCGGGATTATATTGCACATATGTGCGCCCAACAATTAAGGTAATGCTAATGGCTACCTCCGACAGTGAGCTTGGCTGAGTAGCTAAAGTTTAGCAGATATGCTAAGTTTAGCTGGAGATAAGTATAGTAGCCAAAATTGGTGGAGTATCCCTAGAGGATAAAGCATAAATACACTCCAGGAGCAGTTTTCAAACAAAAAATGCAAAAAACAAAGAGAGTCTAGAGAAGAGACAGAGAAGCTCAGAAGACCAGCGAGAGTGAAACAAGAGGCTTGCTAGGCTAATTAGAGCCTTCTGAAGCCAATGGAATAATCCAGAGAAGCTGAAGAAGTCATCTTCATGGAGAATTTCATCCAGGAAGATTTATTTTGAGCTCAGAAGCCACAAGAGGTTGGAGGCCGTTGTAGGAGCTACCAGTACTCATTCTTAGTGATCCAATAGTCAATTATGACTGTAAAGGACCTTTTAAATCAATTTCAGGGATTTTGCAGAAGCATTTGGGGACTTATAATGGCCAAGAAGCTATAGGGAAGTTTCAGTAAGCAAATGAACCAATGATCAGTCTGTTGTAGGTGTCTGATATGTGCTGGAGACAAAAGAAGAAATTCCAGAGGCAGTTGAAGAATTATGAGGGAGTTAGTGCCATAAAGAAGGTCAAGACAACTCAGAGCATTGATTGAAGGAATCAAGTACAAGGAAGCATAGATCTGTTTGCAGAGTGAGGACAACCAGCGATATAGATGGTATTCTAAGCCCATTGATTCAGTTCAGTAACCTTTGGAGTTAAGTGTGGAACTTGTAAAAGAAGTTTTACCATAATCCCAAAGAGCCAAGTCAAGTTGACAGGAGCTCAAGGAGACATAGCCCATGATATTAGGTTGAAATCTTAGATTAAATTTGTTGTTATGCGTGTGTTTCTTATTTGTTGCATTATATCACTGTTGTATGTGTTTTATATCAGTAGAAACACTTAAAGCACTAAAACAATTAAAAACAAACAAAGAAATAAATCTGTTTCAAGTACTTAATTCCACAATTGTCAATATAAGCTAGATCATATATTTGTTAAGATTTGGTGTGGGAGGTTCTTGTAAGTATAACAAGATGCTAAACCCTCATTTCAGACTAGGTGGTATCAGAGCTAGCTACTTGAT
Organism: Pinus tabuliformis; assembly: GCA_031772625.1. Lineage (NCBI taxonomy): Eukaryota > Viridiplantae > Streptophyta > Pinopsida > Pinales > Pinaceae > Pinus > Pinus tabuliformis. Next base: position 595,375,428 of record CM062811.1, on the reverse strand, counting down.
TAACAGAGCATGATTGCTTGATTGACAAATCATAGTTGCTTGAATGACAGAGCAATAGGATGCTTGATTGACAAAGCATAACTCCTTGATAGACAGAGCAATAGATTGATTGTTTGAATTGATAGGTGTTTAAACAGTACAAAGGATTTCATTGTTTGATTGTTTGTAAACTGACTATTGCTTGAGTTTTCAAAGTTGAAGGGAAAGCTACAGATAGCTAAGTCCAGGAGAGGACAAGAAGGAAGAAGGGCTGAAGGCATTTTCCTTACCCCAAGGACCTCAAGGCAATCATTGAAACACAATAAGGTTTGTTTGCAAAAGGTTGCTTGAATAAGCTCTTGGTCAATTTTGTTGAAGTTATTTTGTTCATTTCTATAATGATAACTTCTACAAGTGAGTTCTCAAAATCTTCCTCCTTCACAAGATTCTTTGATGAAGACAAGAAGCAAGATTTTTTCATCATGATGGATATGGTGAGGGAAATGTATGAGGATGAAAGGAAGAGCACCAAACTTTGAGAGAAGTTGAATTCCATGAAGGAAAAGAAGCATTTTCTTTCTGACAAATTGCAAGAAATGGAGAGCCAACTTCATATTGCAAATATGAGCTTGGAAAGGATGCATGAGATGGAGACACAACTCCTTGTTGCCAAAGAAGCCTTAGTCAAGTATCAACTTGAAGAAGAGGTAAACAATCATAGTTTGTCTTCAATTTACTCTAAGAATGTTTATGTTGGTTCTTTTGAAAAACATAAAAGAGGCATGGGGTCCAAGTTGATGTCAAAAATGGGCTATGAAGGAAAAGGATTGGGAAAACATGCACAAGGAATTGTTGAGCCAATAATGGTTGAGGAAAGGCCTAAGTATTTGGGTCTTGGCTATGGACAATCTTATGGAGAAATTTCCAAAGCAGCCATGAAGGCAAGTGAAACAGTTCCTAGAAGGAGTTTCATTTCAGGTTCTCTACCTCAAGTTTGTAAAGATTGTATTCATGGGGAATGCAATAGTTTGAAACATACTTTGCAAGAAGAAGGTGTTCATAAGCATGCACTCAAACACGAGAATTGTGAAAGCTCAAAAACCATTGAAGAGATTGATGGTGTTCCAAAGGGAGCCACTTATTCATTCGATTCACCTCCTCATGAAGGTAATAAAGGTGCAAGAGAAAGGTATAAATCTGATTTCAATCATATTTCTTTTGATTATGTAAAGAATGATAAAATTCCACATAAGCATTGGAAAAAAATTGCATGTTCCTTTTGTGTTTTGGATAACCATAGTGTTTCTAGATGTTGGAAGAGAATGACCACATACATGAAACTTTTGAAGAAAAGGAGGCAAGAAGCCAAAGGTCCATTGGACAAGGAAAATCATGTTGTCAAGAAGATGCACATGTGTTGCACTTACTTCCATAAGCAAGAGCATATTGCTGCAAAGTGTTGAACTCTGAACATCAAGGAAGTGATGTTCAACTACCTTTTGTAATCTCCTTAACAGAAATTCTGAAGGAAAACCATTCTTAACAGGGGGACAAGCGCATTCAAGAAGGAAAGTGTTGACTACCTTCGAGTTTTGGTTCAGAGGCACTAGCCATACAAGGAAAGTGTATGGAGGCTAAAAGAAGAGGGTGCTCATACTCCCATCTACTGTACAGATTAGTATATCAGTCTTTTGGGGTCCAAAATATTCTCAATGGGGAGGAGTGATCAGATATTGATCAAGGACCTTAATCGCGGTTAAGAATAAGGTTGCAAACAAGGTTGAAAATAATGTACATGTAGTTGCAATTCACATGACCACCAATCCTACGTGAATTAGTGTTAAAAGGTTAATATTGGGTTTAAGCACTAAAACCTTTATTAAACGCCTTTTTCTTAAAATATGAATTAAGCATGTGGGTGGTCTTGGAAAGACGGTAAATGGTTTCTTGCACGGGCGAAAGGGTGGAAGTCGTATTCTACCAAAATCATGCGATTAGCCTCAGCAAGCGACATGTAGCATAGCAAAACTTCTTTTCTTGCGTGCCCTCGATTTGATATTAGTCATGCAGAAATTTGCACGAGATTGCGTGATGTCTGTTGGATCAAGTGGGGTGACATCAATAGTGGAGATCGTCCAGGCTAGTTAGCCAGCGGACGACGCGACAGCCGTTGGATGGGCAGGATAGATTGACGGTTGAGAGTTAGCCCAATCGCAAGCTCTATGGAGGATTATCCCTAACCACCGTGATTATACCGTACATATATGCACCCAATAGTTAAGGTAATGCTAACGGCTACCTCCGATAGTAAGCCTGTTGGAGTGGCTAAATTTTAGCAGATATGCTAATTTTAGCTGGAGATAAGTGCAGACTCCAAAATTGGTGGAGTATCCCTAGAGGATAAAGCATAAATACACTCCATGAGCAGTTTTCAATTAGAAAGGGAAAAAAACAGAGAGTACTGAGAAGAGACAGAGAAACTTAGAAGACCAGCGAGAGTGAAACAAGAGGCTTGCTAGGCTAATTAGAGCCTCTTGAAGCCAATTGAATAATCTAGAGAAGCTGAAGAAGTCATATTCATGGAGATTTTCATCTAGGAAGATTGATTTGGAGCTCAGACGCCACCAGAGGTTGGAAGCAGTTGTAGGAGCTACCAGTACTCATTCTTAGTGATCCAATAGTCAATTATGACTGTAAAGGACCTTTTGAATCCATTTCATGGATTTGAAGAAGCATTTGGGGACTTATAAGGGCCAAGAAGGTACAAGGAAGTTTCAGGCAACAAATGATCAAACGATCAGTCTGTTGTAGGTGTCTGATATGTGCTAGAGACAGAAGAAGAAGTTCCAGAGACAGTTGAAGAATTCTGAGGGAGTTAGTGCCATAAAGAAGGTCATGACAACTCAAAGCACTGATTGAAGGAATCAAGTCCAAGGAAGCTTAGATCTGTTTGCAGAATGAGGACAACCAGGGATATAGATGGTATTCTAAGCCCATTGGTTTAGTTTAGTAACCTTTGGAGTTAAGTGTGGAACTTGTAAAAGAAGGTTTACCATAATTGCAAAGAGCCAAGTCAAGTTGACAAGAGCTCAAGGAGACATAGCCCATGATATTAGGGTGAAATCCTAGATTAAATTTGTTGTTATTTGTGTGTTGCTTATTTGTTGCATTCTATTACTATTATATGTGTTTTATATCAGCATAAACACTTAATGCACTAAAAAAATTAAAAGCAAACAAAGACATACACCTGTTTCAAGTACTTAATTCTGCAATTGTCAACATAAGCTAGATCATATATTTGTTAAGATTTGAAGTGGGAGGTTCTTCTAAGTATAACAAGATGTTAAACCCTCATTTCAGATCAATTTTTAACCAGGGTTGTTACAGAAACCCTCCCACTTAGGGGAACATTGTCCTTGGTGTTTAATTACGCCTATAACCAACAAGACCGCTGAAAACAAAACATGCTTCCCATGGAGCTTTATAACATAGCTCGTTGTAGTATTACAATGACCATCTGCTAGAACATGAAAAACATAGTATTTACTAGAGATTTATAACACAAATCATTCGATATTTTCAATAATAACCACATATACACACATACACATTTTCTCCAACTAGAAAATAGCTATACTGTCTATGGAGCTTTATAAATCCAGCTCGATACAATATTTATAATGATATTCACATATACACATATGCACATTGTTCATCCAACAAATAAAATGATACGATGCCTACATCCGCAATAAGGGAATCCAAAGGCTCCCACCTCCACCCTCAAATTAATACTAGGATTCACCTCCTTTCGAGGAAGTCCAGAATCCACTGCAAAGTCAAAGTTACATCGAATGTCTAATGCTATAATGCTGCGCCACTTGTCCTCTCAATGAAAACAATTATTGACTCGTTTTTCTAGGGCACACTCCCAGTGTGAATTTGATTCTATTTGTAAATGTTAATAACCAAAACAGATATATCCCCGACCTTTCCTTTTCCGCTACCCAATCACTTAGGAATTATGGTCACCCCGTTTGGTGCAATAACACAACTTCCGAGTTCCACTAGCACCCCCATCCCAGGCAGTCCATCCCTTGGCAAGGTTTCCTCACATCATAAGTTTCGACAACCAAGGCATATACCTACCTCAAAAATATCATACCAGTCATAACATGTTGATGGAAATAAATGGATACTATTGGGTACTAGTGTCCCACAATGACCCTTTTCCTGAATGTTTTACCAACATAATGTTGTCTGTTTCAATTTCTTTCACTAACGATGTTAGTTATTGCAATTGGTTTCAATCATCCAACCAGACATTTCACATTTTTCTGTACCAAGCACATAATTTCATTAGATTCAAATTAAATTGAAATAACTTCAAATAATACCTCATTGGTGGCCTAATAACAAGGCACAGTTACAATTTTGTTCGCTTCTTATCACTACAAGTCAAAAGAGAATCTTTGACCAAATCATCATGTATAAACATGTCACATCAGCTTAGCACAAAACACAACCATCATAGATCAAAATCATAAATCACATGTAACCATCATAAACCGAAATCATAGATCACATGTAATCATCATAGACCAGAATCATAAATCACATGCATAATAAAACTAAAATAAAATACTCATCCTTATCCTTTAATAATTTCTTAACTTCTACCTTTGTCCTTATTTTGTATGCACTCTGGATCAGTTTCCACACATGATAAACACTCATTGCCTTCTCCTCAACCATGTGCACATACACATAGTGTGCATCACACACATACAACCACACATGAAATACAACACCATGCAATAGATGCACCTACACCTGACGTACCCCACATACACCTACACCTACTGTACAACACAACATAATACATACTCCTACATCTAATGTACACCACAAGACAATACATATAGCTACACCCGTCGTGCAATACAACACAAGTATGTATGCAGAGTACAACACAATGAATACATATGTAATGATACCACGACTTCACAATGAACATACATAGTACGGCATGCCCGCAACACAATATGTAGGACATGCACAAAATACGACATGTACACTAGTACCATATGTACAACATGTACACAATACCACCTGCACAACATATGCACAACATCACATGTACATGACACCACCTATACAACATGTACACAATACCACATGTACACCACACCACCTCTACAACATGTACACAACACCACATGAAAATGTACATAACACCACATGTACACAACGCCATATGCATAGGTGGTCTTTGCAAATTCAGGGTAACATGAGATTCTACAGACTCAAGTGGGGAAGAGAATTCATGAAATTGAACATCCATTCTCATTATCACACTTTGATTAGAAGGATCAAACAACCTGTAAGCCTTGTAATTCTCATCATAATCAATGAAGACACGCTTGTTAGATTTGGGTTCTAACTTTTTCTGTTTTTCATCAGGAATATGAGCCCAACGTTCACAACCAAATACCTTGAAATTACTAATATCCAATTTAAGTCCATTCCATTTTTCCTCAAGGGTAACATGCTTAACAACTTCAGTGGAAACTCTATTTAAAATAAAATTAGAACAACAGATCGCTTGAACAACCCAAAATTTCTTATGCAGTCCTTTAGAATAAAGCATACATCTAGCCATTTCTACTAAAGTTTTGTTTTTCTTTTCAACAACACCATTTTGTTGAGGTGTGTAAGGAACAATATTTTGATGTTGAATACCATTTCTAGATAAATATGCATCAAATTCTTTCTTAAAAAAATCCCCCCCTATTATCAAATCTCAAGGTTTTAATACTCTTACTAGATGAATTTTCAACCATGGATTTAAATTCTTGAAATTTTACAAATGTTTGACTTTTATTTTTCGAAAAATAAACTCAAGATTTTCTACTAAAGTCATCAACAAATGCAAGAAAATAAATTGCATGAGATATTAAAGGAACTTCAAGAGGACCACATATATCACTTTGAATTAATTTCAAATGTTCTTTAGCACACTAGGCTTTACCTTTATCAAACATTTCTCTATGATGTTTACTAAGAACACATCCTTCACAAACACTAGTAGTAGAAGAAATATTAGGCAAACCATGAACCATTTTAATTAGCATTTTCATTTTACCTTAATTCAAGTGACCCAATATTTCATGCCATAATTGACTTAGTTCATCAACATGAGCAATATAGGAATAAAATGGTTGTCTCTTAGTTGAATTAAAACCCACAAATTTTATAAACTAGTTGTATGATCAATGGGACCAGAAGAGACTACTTTATAATTTCGGTTGATGTCTTTAAGGACATATTTATCAAGCCAAGCTTCAAATTTAAAACCTTTCTGACATGCACGATAAATAGAAAGTAATTTTATGGGCATGTTTTGAACATGAAAAGCATCTTCCAATTGACCATTAGCAAAATTAATATTACCAAAACCAATTATGGAAAGTTGTTTACCGTCACCAACAGAAATTTTTTGAGATGAGTGCTTATTAGTGTCATAAGATGTAAATAAAGATGCATTACCAATCATATGTTTAGAAGCATTAGAATCCATTATCAATACCACATTAGAAGAAGAATTACTAGACGAAACAACATATGCACATAAAGCTACTTGAGATTGATTAGAATTTTTCTTGTTAGCTTTAGCCATTAAATGTTTCGCTTTAAAGAAATTATTTTTAGGATGGTTAGTTTTACCACAATGCTTACAAGGATCATACACTTTTTTCCTCTTACTAGTTTCATGATATGCATGAGAAGCATGACCATTATTGTTAGTATGATTAGAAGTGTGTGAATAAGAACCTTTAGCATTATAAAAACTTTTCTTAGGATTCTTATTATGTGCCATAATATTTTTATTAGGTGAGACTTGTCCTGAAGCAATCAACCTTTCTTGCTCATTTATCAACCCTTTACAGAAATCATAAAAAGTAGATTTCGTGGTACTTTGAGACAATTCAAGAGCCCTATTCCTAGTTTGGATGAACATGTCAAAACAAGATGGAAATTTTTGTTCTACAAGAATGATAAGAGCAGTGTTTGTCTTCTTGTAATCTTTACCACAATTACTTAACTTTTCATTTAAGGTTTTCAATTCAGCGAGATATAATTATACTCTATCGAAATTAGTAGGATCTATCTCATGAATCTTATTTTCAAGGTAATAAGTAGAAACATCATCAGTTTTATCAAACGAAGAAGCAAGAATTATCCATACCTCAACCGAGTTGTCTTCTTCCTCAATACTCACCTGAAGACTATCTAAAATCGTTTGACCAATGAGCCCTCTTGCTCGATCACACTTTTCTTCCCATTTAATCAAGGCTTTAGTAGCTGTGGGTTTCCTGTGTTCACAATTAACCAACCTCCATAGAGTCTTACTCCGGAGAACATCATTCATTTTCCTTTTCCATGCAAGATAGTTAGAACCGACAAGTTCAGGATCAAAAGCTACCTCTGAAGTCATAATGATAGTAATTTTGACTAGAAATATAAACCCAAATGCAAGAAATTAAAAGAGAAAAGGTGGATAGAAAACTATAAATTTCTACAATTCGTTTTGTCGTCATGTGAAAAATTGAAGAAAATTTCAATATTAAATGAACGATAATTTTTCTTCTGGTACTCTGTTTGAGCTTATTTGTTTTTCAAAATTAGGTAGCTTGGCAAGATGAACCCAAATATCTACTCTGTTCTGGGAAATTCTATACAGAAGGTAACAAATCTGACAAAAAAAGTCAGGTGTCAAAACAAAAAACACTAAATGATGCTCCAAATGCTTATTATAACCAATTTTCGGAAATGGCGTAGCCACTATGCATCCACTTATGCGGCCAAAATTCTGATCTGAACCCTTGGTCTACCAATCTTCTTCCCTGCAAAAAAAAAGAACCAAAAGATTGGGCGAGAATCATAGATCTTATAACTAGAAGATAAATATCCTTGAGGAGAATCCAAAAACCATATAGATCTTATAGAAAAACAATCAAGAGCACCTTGAAAATAAAATATGCAAAAAACTACATAACAAATTTAGGGTTATGAGAAAAAAATCTCAAATATGTAGAATCATGCCTAGATCTGGATAGAATCCTAATGGCGACAAGATAGAAAGCAAATATACAAAAAATAATGAGTGCCCAGATAACAAAAAATGAAGATACATGCTGATGGTTAATATCAAAGAAGATGCTAGATCATAGTAGCCATGGCTCTCATACCATGTTAGAATATTATATCTACTAAACTAGGTATCTATCTAAGAAACCAAAAATATATAAACATATAAATAAGAGCAAATAAAGAACAAGGAAACAATACAACAGATATATGTGGTTTACCCAATTGGGCTACGTCCACGGGAAGGTTATCTTCTATTATCTCGAGAAATCTCCTACAATCTTAGAAAGATAGCAACTACAAATAGCCTGATACAAATGACAGTATGTTGTGAGCACATGATAAGATCTGATGGTATCACATAATGGTATATACCTTAAGAGGTTCCCTTGAACCTATTATATAGCCAAAGATGTGGAGGAATTACTCTCACGTATTAAATGTGGGATAATATAATTCTCCAAAATAACACCTCTTTATGTAATAAATGGATACAAGAGTATATTATGCCATAATAAATATGGGATATAATGTATTACTCTTTTACATATGATTGTGGACAACTTTTGGAATAAATAAAAAGACATTATTACCTTCCAAGGAATATAATATATTGCAACAATAATATGCTAGGTATTGGGAAACTTAGTTAACATGGTTAATAATGATGTAAAATTCAATGGCTCTGTGAGAAAAGTCATAGATAAGTCCCTTAGTAGTATACTTGTTCCAAAGTTCCAAATGACCTAGAGTAGAATATTCCCATTGAATATACGAATTGTAAATATGTCATAGTCACATGAACAAAATTTCTCAAGAATAAATGAGAGTTGGTTGTGGAATATTAGGTAGGGTAACCTATATTTTATAAGTATTAGTATCTTCTAGAAAAAATCAATAATTAAGGGATTTTCCCATATTGAATAAGAAAACCAACACTTGTGAAGTTTCATATCTCGAAAGCATCAAAGACACAAATTTATAGAAGTATCTTATAGAGACAAGGATAATATAGGCCTTGTTCACATAGGTGTATATGAACTAATGCAAACTCATTCCATTACTGGAATATTTTATTTTCCAACATTTATTGAAGAGTTTAGCAAGAAATTTCGGGTGCATTTTTTATCAAGGTGGCTCCAAAAAGGCTTAATAATCAAAGGTGGTTTTGGAAAGATCAAAAACAAAATCGTTTTATTACCATGAAAATAGGATTAGATCGAAGAGCTCATCGCAATATTTCTAGTGGTGCAAATGACACCTCAATTTGACATCGTACGCAAAAGTTATGACTGGTCAAAGTTTTGGTCAACATGGCCCATTAGCTAAATTTGACAAAGCACCAACTAAATTTGGAAGAAACTTAAATCTAGAGGAGCGCTAAATTTCATGACCAATAACTAGGCAACAATTTGGTGCTTCACGGTGATGGTTTCCGATGGTCGGAACTAGCGAATTTGTTGCCTCCTTAATTTTTCGGTGACTCTTAAAAATTTGTTTGGTAGTTTTGACTCATTTGTTTGAAAATAATATATATATATATATATAAGTGTTAGGGCCAATGAACCACCCAATCCCTAGTGCCAATTATTAAAAAATAACAAATATCACTCGTGGGAGGTCAAACCCTGCCAACTCATTGATGAGCCCCAAATTTGGTAACATTTTGGGCTCATTTGGCCTAACTACCCTTGTTCAATCCTTCATTTTTCATAACTTATGCATTATTTTTTAGTATGTTTATGTCATTTGTACGAATAAGGGTAGTCACTATTCCTAGGTGGCTAACACGTGCTCATTTCAGGATTTTTTGACACATGTTGGAGCAAAACTGAGCAGACATGGGCTAGGAGATAGCCAAGTTTGGGTTGAGGATTCGTAGGGGGGTTGTCTATGGCATTAAATAGCCTCCCTTGGGATATTCACCCCCAACTCTAAGCTCCAAAGGCCACCAAAACCGGATCTAGAAGGCAGCCAAACAGATTTCTTGGAAGGAGTTGTTCACTCACAGTTTTGGCAGACAAGTCCCATAGATTTAGGAGGCCAGCTAGGGCCTCGTGGTGTATAAATGTTAAGGCCTCAACCTTCGAAAAGGACTTTTGAAAAACTTTTGCATATTCTGCACTACAAGCTGCTAGCTTTGTTTTGTTCTTTTGTAGCCATTATTGGCATAACTCTTGACTTATGATTATTTTTTGATAATGGGAAGCAGTCAGATTTGATATCAGCTCTGAGTTTTTTATAGGAGCCATAGCTCTCGGGGTTGGGCCCAACCTGAGAGCCTAGGGCCTCCTTCTTTGTATTGTTATCTTTCCTTTCAGCACTGTGATTTTCCTTTTATGCATTTGAAACGTGGTTTTGTTGAGCTAGATTTAGTTGTGTTGGTTAAGTAGGTCATTGTTGAGGAATAGAATTGCTTCAGATGTGTAGAATAGATTGATAGGATAATAATTGATGAAGCTCTAGAAAAAAGGGTTGCCTGCACTCTCAGTTTCACCTCTCCCTTATTGGATCAGGGGTTGGAATTGTAGAAACAATGCTGCCCAACAAAAACACTAGTTTGCTTGACCATGCAATCTTTGGTGTAATGTCTTAATTTGTAGAAGTTAGTCATGTGTTCAGAAATTTTTAGATGTTTCTTTGATTAAGTGTTGTACATGGTTCTCTTTGGAAATAAAGCTGCTGTTCATTTGTTTCGTTGATAGTTCGGATAGATTAGCTAAGATTTTGATTGTATGCAGGATTTCGTTGATTCAGTTAAGTATACACCGTGCAGGGCATATCCATCTTTCTCTCATCCACCTAAGTTTCATCCAGGCCAGCTGCTCCATCTCCTAGTTAGCTTCTTCGTCTCACAACTGCTCTTCTGTCCACGTAACCCTACCTTCTTGCCCTTCCTTTACCTTAGCCTCCTTTAAGCCAAGTGAGCTGTCCACACCCTCTCATCACTTCATCCATCAGTCATTGGGCCATCTCATACCCCTACCCTACCTCTCTATCCATTCATACATCCTCTTTCACTCACCCATCCTTTAAAATCCAATTTTAGAACATCCTGTAGAAATTTCTGAACATCCTGTAGAAATCCCTAAAACATCCTGTAGAACCCCTGCAGACTTCCTGTAGAAGCTCACAAGTGAGGTTTCTGGATAGAAAAACTTTGTGAAACTCTCTGGAAGGGTGTTAGGGACTCCTTAGACCTTCTCTGCGCCTTCCCAACCTTTTCCAAGCATTCCCCTCCCTTGATCCACCCCTGCACAATGAAAAGCTAGTTAAAAGCACATGTATGATAATTCTGATAACTTAATCAAAAATACAAAAAGATGTGTTCTTCAGATAGAGATAGCATAGGCATGTGCATTTTACCTTTGTAGAAGTAATGACATCTTTTCAATAGTTTGCATCCTCTCCTCTGCATCAGTAGGACTAGCTGGTAGAATTAGGGTTTGCTAGGGTTTATGTTACTCTTTGGCTTTCAGTTTCTTTCTACAAAGTAGATCATCTTCCTTTGAGTTAGCTTCCATCCATCAGTTACAAAGCTTCTTCTACGAGCTCATAGAATTTTGCTTGAGCCCCTAGCGGACTTGTGCCAGCTGACCAAGTGACAGTTGCAGCAAGAGCTAGTACTTGTGCATATAGCACCGTTGCTTCCAAGTTTGTTACGAACTACTGGGTTGATAAGAGTAAAGAAGGGAGTCCCAGGAGTTGCAGCATTATTGCTGCAATACTGGAGCCCACCATCTTTTTGGCGTCGTTTCCAGGGAAGCGTCAGAGTATTGGTGATTTTTTTTAATTTATTTATTTATTTTTTTTGAATCATTAACCAGAGAATCCATAGTTAGAACATTTTTGCACCAACGTTTCAAATCCCAAATGGGATCCATCATCAGGATGTGAGAATGATGATAACAGAAGAGCAACAAAGAAATAATAAATAGTGATGAGGAATCTGCTGCTCTTCTTGCTATCCTCACTCTCGATTTTTCGAGTAAAAGGATATCACTCCAAGTATCCCCTCCGTACTGGGACAAGATTTTGGATTTAAGAGATCTGTGGCTTGTATCTTTTGAATCATTGACCGGAGAATCCACAGTTAGAACATTTTTGCACCAACGTTTCAAATCCCAAATGGGATCCATCATCAGGATGTGAGAATGATGATAACAGAAGAGCAACAAAGAAATAATAAATAGTGATGAGGAATCTGCTGCTCTTCTTGCTATTATTCTATTTATCTACACTCGCCTTCTGCTAAATAGTTTATTTCGTTTCCATCCTGAAATTTCATTTCCGCAAAAGTAAAATAGATGTTTCCTGCTTTCATAGATGAGCATTTCAATTATGCAAGCGTAGATTAGCAATTTCAATTCTGCAAGCGTAGATTAGCAATTTCAATTCTACAAGTGTAGACTAGCATTTCATTCCTACAATTTCATTTGAGCAATGTAGCTTAGTCCTTTCCTGCTTTCATTTCAATTCCTCATCTTCATTCCAGCAAGATAGCTAGTTGCAGTTCAATCTATTTTAGTTTTGCAGGTACAAGCAGAAAAAGCAAAAAGCAATCAAAAGCCTTTCCATTTCATGCCTCGTAGGAACAGAGATAAAACCGGAAAATTCTTACCCAACACCCCCACCACTTCACTAAGTCACCCTTCTCTCTTCTTTGGTGACAGTGACCCAGAAGAACCTATTGGCGAGCCTCCAGAGATATACGAGGATCCTATACCAGAAGAAGAGTTAGAAACCACTCCACCTGAAGCCATGGCTGAGAATGGAAGAGAAGATGAGAGAATAGAAGGTGCCTTTCCCATCCGAGAGACCAATGGAGACATGAAAATGAAAAACATAAGCCCCTCCGCTTTACCTCACTTCCATGGATTGACTACTGAAGACCCTGATACCTTCCTGTTTGAGTTTGCTGTCCTTTGTCGAACCTATGACTATACAGAAGATGAGCAAAAACTGAAACTCTTTCCCTCTACCCTCAAGGATGCAGCATTACACTGGTTCATGGGATTACCTGGAAACAGTATCACCACTTGGGCTCAGATGCAGCAAGCTTTCAATACCAAATACCGGGACTACTGTAGGTCCAAGGAAGCCAAGGGAGAGATCTTTCGGATGACCATGGGAAATGATGAGTCTTTAGAAGATTATGAGGAAAGATTCCAACTTAGCTATAAACGGGCTAGGTGCACACTCGACCCTGAATTTCTCAAGTTGGTCCTGCTCCGAGGAGTCCCTAAAGACCTTCTAGATACCCTTCATATGCTAGCTAGAGGAGACATTTACCAACTACCTTATGAGGATATAAAGACTATGTTTAGAAACCACTCTAGGGCAGCCCGGAAAAGAGGTAGGGGAAACCCCCTTTCAGCTAGTGCTACTTTCTCCAAGCATGAGTTTGTTAATCAGCTGGAGGACCTCAAAAGTGAGGTGAGACAGACCATTGCCATGCAACTTGATACATTCTGAATCCAGCAAAAGAAAGAGGAAGCTGAGAGGGCTTTGGCCATCTTCTATCCTAGGTTTACAAGGAAGCACCTTAAGAACGAGTGTCCACTACACTCGGTAGAGGTATGCTTCGTTTGTGAGGAGGACCACCCCACAAACCAATGCCCAACCTTACCTAGGTTTAAGGCCATGTACCAAGGAACTGAGGCACCCACTAAACCTATCTACTTCCTCAACCAGAGGAGGCCGCATGGACCTAGACCTTACTAGCAGGGGATGCAAGGGACATCCCAAGCCTATTATAGCCCCAACCAATCTGCTCCTATGCCTTATTGGGCTCCCCCTGCTCATCCTCCCTGGTCTGTGCCTCCTCCATGGTCTTACCCACCTCAATACCATACTCAGCCCATTACTCATTCGTTTCACTCACATGTCCAGCCACAACCTTAGTGGAATGCATCTCAACTGGGGTGGAGGCCCAAATACAACACTCCTCCCACCATTTTGCCTCCACCACCAGCTCAACCAAAACCATTACCTCCTGCTCCTCTGAGACAAGCCCAGATGCCTGCTCAACCGAACCCGAACCCCAACAACCGACAGGCCCAACAGGTATATACCGGGGAAACAACCTGCCCTACCTATGCTGTGGAGATCCAGGAGATCAACCTACGATCTGGGAAGACTCTTCCGGATCGCCAACCTACTCCCCTAGAGGACGAGGAAGATAAACAGTAAAGTGAACCCAAGACCACTCCACCCTTTCCTGAGAGACTAACAGTAACCACACAACCCGACCCAGAGGAGAATGAGCTTCTGGGAGAACTCAAACAGTTGTGTGTTAGAATACCACTTCTCCAAGCCATCAAAGATGTACTGATATACAACAAATTGGTTAAGGAAAAGTGTTTCAGGCACCCAGGCAGGCAAAAAAGAGATGCCTCAACCATCAATGTCATAGGACAACTGTCTGATCTTATGTTGGGGCAAGTAATCTGTCCAAAGTATTTGGATCCTGGGAGTCCTGTAGTTGATGTCCACATCAATGGCACAATCATACCCCACACTTTGATTGATTTAGGGGCTGCCATTAATGTGATGACCAGGGATACCATGCTCAAACTCAACCTTCAGGGTTCCTTAAGGAAGACCTCGACGGTCCTGCAGTTGGTAGATCGCTCCACCGTGACTCCCGAAGGGATTGTGGAGGATGTCTTGGTCTCTGTTGACTCTTGGGAGTATCCTGCAGACTTCTTGGTTCTTCAGCCAAAGGAAAAGCTTACCGGATACCCCCTTATTTTGGGAAGACCTTGGTTAGCCACCGTGGAGGCTTACATAAGCTGCCAAGCAGGAAACATGACCATCGAAAATGGTCCGATGTCCAAGCAGCTAGTCCTATACCCTCCTGCCCAACCTCTATTAGAGCATGACTTACCAATTTGGTTGGAAGAAGGAGAGGAGGATGAGGTGTACTCTGCACCCTTGTGCACCTTAGAGACCACCAGGGGAGGTCCTCAAACTGAGGATGATTTGATTGAGACCTTGATTCAGAATCCGCCTCCCAGTGCATTGTCCTTAGAGAAATTGGTGGAAGATACCCAAGCCAGCACCTTAGTGGACCTTTGTGTGACCGATCCACTCTCTCCCAGAGTAAAAAATGTGGAGTTTGGCATCGAGAGAACGTTAAAGATCAGCTCCTCCCTATCTCCTTCACAGGAAAAGGAGCTGTATAGTCTGTTGGCCAGTCATCAAGATGCTTTCACTTGGAGCTATAAGGAGATGAAAGGAGTCCATCCTTCGGTCTGTACCCATCACATCTACATCAAAGAAGATTGTAAGCCAGTCAGGCAACCTCAGAGGAGAATGAATCCAGCCCTTAAGGACATTGTTAAAGAAGAACTGCAAAAACTGTTGGATGCAGGATTCATCTACCCCATCTCGGATAGCGAGTGGGTGTCCCCTCTGGTGTTGGTACCCAAGAAAAATGGAGAGTGGAGAATCTGTGTGGACTACCGAGAACTGAACAAAGCCACCAAGAAAGACCACTTCCCTCTGCCTTTCATAGATCAAGTGTTGGATGGACTAGCGGGGAAGAAGTTTTTCTCTTTACTAGATGGGTTCAGCGGGTATAACTAGATCCAAATCAGCCCGGAAGACCAAGATAAGACCACCTTCACTTGTCCTTGGGGTACCTTTGCTTACCGAGTCCTTCCCTTTGGGCTATACAACGCTCCTGCCACTTTCCAAAGAGCAGTATTGAGCATCTTTTCTGAGTTGGTCCATGATTCGGTGGAAATCTATATTGATGACTTCACTCCCTATGGGTCCAACTTCGAAGAAGCATTGTCCAATCTGGGAAAAGTCCTAACCAAGTGCATTGAGATGAACCTGTCCCTTAGTCCTAAAAAATGTGAATTCTTGATGACTGAAGGGACCGTGCTAGGACATGCCATTTCTCGCCAAGGATTGCAGGTGGATCCTAATAAAATTACTCTCATCAAAAAGGTTCCACCTCCTCAGAAAGTAAGATATGTTCGGAGTTTCCTAGGCTTAGCAGGATATTATAGAAGATTTATTAAAGACTTCAGTAAGCTAGCCTCGCCACTGTTTGGCCTCTTAGCAAAAGATGTTGAGTTCAAATGGACGGATGACTGTCAAAGGGCTCTGAATGAATTAAAGGATAAGTTGGTGTCCGCCCTGATATTAAGAGGTCCAAACTGGGCCCTACCTTTCCACATCCACACTGATGCCTCGAACAAAGCCATACAGAACTGAATTATACTGTAACTGAGAAAGAGTTCTTGGCCGTGGTCCATGCCCTGAACAAGTTCCAACACTACATCACTGGCTATCAAACATTTGTACATATTGATCATGCTACAATTAGATATTTAATGAATAAACCAAATGTGAATGCTCGTATTATTAGATGGTTACTTCTGTTGTAGCAGTTTGATTTGACTATCGTTGACAAACCAGGTAAAGAAAATGTTGTTGCTGACTTCTTGTCTAGACTAGATTTCCCTGCAGGTGAAGATGGAACAGTGGACGACCAGATGCCAGATGAACATCTGTTTGCTATCTCAGTACTCTCTCCATGGTTTGCTGATATAGCAAACTATCTGGTCTCAGCACAGTTCCCTCCACATCTATCTTCCAAAGAGAAAAGCAGAATTGTAAGGAAGAGTGCCTCATTCACTTGGATGGGGGGCAACCTGTTCAAACTTGGCCCCGATCAGATCTTAAGGCATTGTGTAAGGGAGGAGGAAGTCTTTGACATCCTCCTAACCTGTCATGACGGGCCTTGTGGAGGAAATTTTGCAGCCAAGAGGATTGCCTTCAAATTCTACAGGCAGGCTACTATTGGCCTACGCTTCATCAAGATGTCAAGAGATATATCAGCCAATGTGATTGATGCCAAAGGATGGGGAAGCCAACCCCAAGGGATGAAATGCCTCTCCAACCTCAAGTGACTCTTGAACCATTTGAGAAGTGGGGCATGGATTTTATGGGTCCTATCAATCCTCCTTCAAGGCAAAGGTCTTACATCATTGTGTGCACAGACTATCTGACAAAGTGGCTGGAAACCAAGGCAATCAGAGCAGCGATAGAAGAGAAGGTGGCTGAGTTTTTAAGAGAAAACATCTTCTACAAATTTGGCTACCCAAGAGAGCTAGTCACCGATCAAGGAAGCCAGTTCACCTCCAACTTAATTGAAGACTTGCTTGCTCATCACAAGATCAAGCATAGGACTTCCACCCCCTATCATCCTCAAGCAAATGGGCAGGTGGAAGTCACCAATAGAGCATTAGAAGAGATTTTGACTAAGGTGGTAAGCAGCAGCAGAAAGGATTGGGCAAATCGCCTGGTTAAGGCCACTCGGGCTTACAACACCACTTGGAAGACCACAACCGACTTCACACCTTATGAATTGGTCTATGGGAAGAGAGCTTTGCTGTCAATTGAGTTCGAGTACAACACATTGAGGATGGCAGCCCAGCTGGACCTAGATCTCAGCCATGCCCAACAAGAAAGGTTATTGCAGCTGAATGGGCTAGATGAACACAGAATGCAGGCCCTTCTCCACTCAGAAGTGGTTCAACTTCAGAGGAAGATATGGCATGACCGGCACCTCAATGACAAGCAATTCCAACCGGGAGATTGGGCGCTGTTGTATGATTCCAGACATAAGGATTTCAAGGGGAAGCTGAGGACAAGATGGCTAGGACCATATGCAGTGGAGAAGTGTAATGATAATGGGTCTGTTCTTATTCGGACCATTGATGAGGAAGCCATCCCCATGCTCGTCAATGGGCATCGACTAAAGATCTACAGGAAACCTCTTTCGAGGCAAGAGTTCATCAAAACTGTGGAAAAATCAGTGCTAGTCATAGAGAAGGGTTCTGCCTCTGTTTTGGGCATACCCTGAGCATCAAAAAAAAAAAAAATCATAATAAAAAGATCCTTGGGTGAAAACCTTTCTGAGGCTCCCAAGGCAGATGGTAGGGGTGAAAACCTCATTGAGGTGCCCCTGCTGTCTCTCTAAAAAAAGGTGAAAAAAGATCCTTGGGTGAAAACCTTTCTGAGGTGCCCAAGGCAGATAGTAGGGGTGAAAACCTCATTGAGGCACCCCTGCTGTCTCCTCAAAAAAAAGAAGAAGAAGAAAAAAACAAAGAAAAAGAAAAAGAAGGAGGCAGAAACAGAAAAACAGGCTCAGGCTTTGGAAATTAATGCAGGATGCAGGAATTCCATGCAAAAAAAGGAGGCCTCTCAACTCAAGGACAAGGGTCCCTACCATGCTACTAAGTGACCTCACCAGCACTCCCTCTAGAAACACTCATCTCTTCCAGGGTTTGGGCATGATCTGGTCATAGTTTAGCCTCCTACAGGAAGCTACAGGACTTTCTATAGGAAGTTCTGTATTTCTATAGGAAACTTCCTGTAGAATCTTGGGATGGGCCAGGACCAACTATGTAGAAGAATTTGAAGCTTGAAGTCCAATAAGGAGGCATGCAACCAATGTTTTTCTCCATCACCCACTGCTGTCGCCTCCTTCCACCACCATTGCTGCCATACAATTGAAATACCTGCACAGTCAAACCAGAACGTTGGACTCTCAGAAGAAATAATTTTCAAATGGAAAATAAAGCATGCAGAGGCCCAATGCGCTACCTGTCAAGGCAATCCGAGGACCTTGCAACCGTGAACGTGACTCCACCGTTTCGGCATGCACCCTAGGAGGAGAAACAACTACAGGATGTCCTACAGGAATCCTGTAGCAGTTGATCCGGCTAGAGCACACACCATGAAGATACCTGAAACTCATGAGCCGGCGCATGCACCATCCACAGCCAGGCAACCGGTCTCGTAACCAGCAGCAGTCAGCGAAAAGGAGCTCCCGTGCCTGTGCATGAAGCGACAACAAGCGGATCCGTCACCCTCGTCCTGAAGCATGAGAAAAATAACGTCCACGGCCGCACAGGTAAGTGCCTCACCCTGTTTCGTCAAATTACATGAACAATGCTCTAAAATGTGTGTAAATATGAAAATGAATGGGTTGAGCAAGTCGAGTAGCCATTCAGCTGGCCACCACAACCATCCTGACGGCCTCGTCCGATCCGAAAAGCTTTGGGTGTGTCGACGAGACAGGAAATGGACACGTGGGAAGCGTCCAGTCGGAGAGAAGCGGCGATCTAAAAGGAGTGGCGGTGGTAGATATGTAGGGAATGATTCGGCGGTTAGGCAGACATACAGTGGAATGATAGCAGGTGACGTCGGTCAACGGGGACAGCTCACCCCCGCGCCACGAGTTCCGCAAAGATTCGAATCCACCGGCTAGATTGCATATGGCGCACTACACTCATTTATTCTCAACTGCTTTGCATCCGAGTACGCATCCGCAATTTCCTGAAGGCTATTACTCTGAGTTCTCAGCCTGTTCAAATGTCCTGTTGTTGCACAGAAGGCCCAGAACCACTGAAGCGATCCCCGAAACTCGTGCACGACTTCTACAGGAAGCTGCACTACAGGAAGCTCAACGTTAAGGAGCAAAATTAAATTGTTCACGTAAAAGGTGGCAATTCTGGAACGACATAAGCCTGAACATAGTCCTCCCATACAATTGGTTCGAAAGGTGGTGAAGTCGACATATTAAAGGGGTAGAAAACCGTAAATTACAGTCTGTGCATGAACTTGCAAGCGTCTTCTTATTTCTGCATGAGAATTGTCGTCGTAGTGTGTATGCGGGATTTTCTACAGGGTTTGGTTCATAATTGAGCCACTGTCAAGGCTCACCTGTAAACAGTCGTGAATATATAAACTGTGTGCATGATAGAGGCGTAACTCTGCGCTCTGTCTAAGGAAATCCCAAAGATCCATCTTTTTATACGCGCCAACCAGCTCAGGCCAACACAGCAAGCTTTTACCATGTCGGGTGAGTTCATTAGGAAGGAGCCTACAGACTCAAAGAAGCTACGGGAAACCCCGGAGGTGGTAGACCTGTTTTCTCGTGCACGGTGGATGTCATTCTGTGACAAGCTTCAAGGTCACGATGACGAGGTTGCAGAAGAATTCCTCCGATCCTTGCAGCCAAAGTCAAAAAAATTGGCTGTTGTCAACTTCAGAGGTTTGACCCTCAGACTCACCCCACAGTTCATTAGCAGAGTCACTGATCTACCGATGGGGATACCTTGGGATAAGGAGGAGAGAAAATTGGGCCAGAAGGCTAAGAAGGAGTTCTTTTTGCCGGAGGAGCAATTCTCAGAAGATAAGAATGGAGTTCGAAGAACTAGCCTACAACCATTCTGGAGTGAGGTCAACCTCCAAATTATGAAGTATATCACGTGCGAGGGGCGATTCAGCATCGTGTATGGATATCATTTTCGGCTGCTCACAGAACTTAGGCACCAAATGGACCTACCCTCAGAGAAAAAGTTGAGCATTCCTTACTTCCTCCTGCAGTCCATGACTGAGTATGCCACTAAATTGAGAGAGGGGACGCTAGACCAGATATCCCATCATGGTCTCATTAAGCTTCTCGTGGAAGATGCACTCCACATGTACATCGTCCCTCTCTCCTGGGAAACCTTTCGAAATTTGACTAAGGATGATGACATCCGAGTGCTGGCTGAGGAGCTCACCTCCTCTAGCAGCGAGGAGAAGGAACCAATTCAAACAGAGAAGAAAGGAAAAGGCCAAGAAACCATGGCCAAAGCACCAAAGAAAGAGCATAAGGGAAAACAAGAGAGAAACCAAGCTGCCAAAATAGAGGGTGACAAAACCACACTAACACCCAAGGAGAAACGACTACAGAGCAGGGTAGAAATGACTGAAAAATTCCATGTCAGTGAGGGCACCTCTAAGGCAGCCTTAGCAAAATTGAAAGAAAAAGCACCCTCATCCAAGCAGGCTAAAACGGTGCCATCTGATTCTACAGGAAAATTAAAAACGACTTCTACAGGAAGCCAGAAATCAGCCACTACAGGGCTTTCTACAGGAAGTCCTGAGAAAAGAACACAGAAGGAGAAGACGGCCAAAATTCTTGCTCGGGAGGCAGCAGCTGTGCTGGCCACCCTAAGTACCTCTCCCAAGCCAAAGGAGAAACGCAAAAGGGAGACTCCTCTATATTTCAAAGCGAGGAGAAGTGTAAGAATTAAAACCGGCAGGCCCCAACCTCCATCTAAAGACCCAATTACCATCAAAGACACCCCTACCTCACCAAAGGAGAAGTCCCCCTCCAAAGTATCAGTCACTTATGAGCGGGGGAGCCCCAAGACAACTACCTCGAGGGAGAGAATGGAAAGGTCAGCTTCAAAAACCCCTCTACAGGATGCTAAAGCAGTTCTACAGGAAACATTAGCCAGGCTCAAGGAGACTAAAAGAATGGAGGGGGAGGCAGCCACCTCACCACAAAGGGAAGAAGAGGTAGAACACATTATGGAGCCTAGCCCCCAGCCCAGCTTGAGCTCTTATTATAACTTTTTGGAGGTTGGGAAAATTATCCCACAAAAATTCACACTACCGCTTTTCTTTACATTGGAAGAAGAAAGAGTGTGGACCCACACATGGATGAGGATAGCTAAATCTAAAGGAGTAGCAGATATAGGCCCCTTGGAGGAACAACTCAAGGAGGCAAGAAGGGAATTAGCTATGGCAAAACACATGGGAAACTGCCAGCGAGTATTTCTACAGGAAGAAAATGAGAAGCTCAAACTGCAGCTACAGGAATAGAGGAAAGAAAGGGGCACAGCATCAGAGGACACTACAGCAGAACCTCAAGGCAAAGAAGGAATGCAAGCTGGTCTTGAGGAACTAAACCAGCATCTACAGGAAAGGGAATTGCAAGCAAACATAGAGATACAAGCTCTCAAATAGTAGTTGCAAGAAAAAGAGGCACAACTGGCCTGCATGGCCAGTTGGGCTATGGATGCTCTACAATGTAGGCAACCGTCCAAATCTTATGGCCTATACCTACGGGACCAGTGGCTGCAGTTCCAAATTAATGCATTAGCACAGAGGGGTATCTCCCAGATCCAAAACCCCCAGCAGTTCACAGATTTATGCAACAACAGCTCCACAGAGGACAAGGCCAAGCTATCAGAGTTCTACCTCCATAATTTGGCCCTTCCTAATGTAACTTCATGGGATCCCAACACAGTTGTGGGAGATATGCAGCTGATGGCATTTACCTCATGGTTAAACCACGAAGAAAAGAGAGCGACAGAGGTCAAAGATGTTATGAACCGAGAGTTACATGAACCACTGTTAATCAGAGCAGAGCCAGGGGACCCCACTGCATTGATATCCACCCACCAACACCTAACAACCAACCCTCAGGCTTTACTAAAATACATGGATCAGCAGGCTCAGGCTATAGCACATTTCGAGGATATGGAGCGATTATTAGGGGACAATTGTGTTCATGCTTGCACCCGAAGGTGGAACACATTGTCCCACAACCTCAAAATCAGGGAGTATCACACTCCAACTAGAATGAGGGAGGGCCTAGTATGGGTACCTCTCTACAAGAAGTCCATGCAGAACCTCCAGGCTAGCTGGATCGGCCTCAAGCTAAGCCCACCTTTGCTTTTGGGATTGGTAGAAGGCAGCACGGAAAAAGAAGAGCATAAGCAATGGGAAGAGGTGGAAAAGAAGGCCGGGTTCCATGACAGTGAGGAGGAAACTACTTCAGAAGCCTGGGATGTGAGAGTGGCGGTTAAAGAAATGAATGACGAGGAGCTGGATTAGTTGCTCAGGGATGAGCAATCATTTTAGCAGGGGGGTGATGATGAGCCCCAAATTTGGTAACATTTTGGGCTCATTTGGCCTAACTACCCTTGTTCAATCCTTCATTTTTCATAACTTATGCATTATTTTTTAGTATGTTTATGTCATTTGTACGAATAAGGGTAGTCACTATTCCTAGGTGGCTAACACGTGCTCATTTCAGGATTTTTTGACACATGTTGGAGCAAAACCGAGCAGACATGGGCTAGGAGACAGCCAAGTTTGGGTTGAGGATTCGTAGGGGGGTTGTCTATGGCATTAAATAGCCTCCCTCGGGATCTTCACCCCCAACTCCGAGCTCCAAAGGCCACCAAAACCGGATCTAGAAGGTAGCCAAACAGATTTCTTGAAAGGAGTTGTTCACTCACAGTTTGGGCAGCCAAGTCCCATAGATTTAGGAGGCCAGCTAGGGCCTCGTGGTGTATAAATGTTAAGGCCTCAGCCTTCAAAAAGGACTTTTGAAAAACTTTTGCATATTCTGCACTACAAGCTGCTAGCTTTGTTTTGTTCTTTTGTAGCCATTATTGGCATAACTCTTGACTTATGATTATTTTTTGATAATGGGAAGCAGTCAGATTTGATATCAGCTCTGAGTTTTTTATAGGAGCCATAGCTCTCGGGGTTGGGCCCAACCTGAGAGCCTAGTGCCTCCTTCTTTGTATTGTTATCTTTCCTTTCAGCACTGTGATTTCCCCTTTATGCATTTGAAATGTGGTTTTGTTGAGCTAGATTTAGTTGTGTTGGTTAAGTAGGTCATTGTTGAGGAATAGAATTGCTTCAGATGTGTAGAATATATTGATAGGATAATAATTGATGAAGCTCTAGAAAAAAGGGTTGCCTGCACTCTCAGTTTCACCTCTCCCTTATTGGATCAGGGGTTGGAATTGTAGAAACAGTGCTGCCCTACAAAAACACTAGTTTGCTTGACCATGCAATCTTTGGTGTAATGTCTTCATTTGTAGAAGTTAGTCATGCGTTCAAACCTTTTTAGATGTTTCTTTGATTAACTGTTGTACATGGTTCTCTTTGGAAATAAAGCTGTTGTTCATTTGTTTCGTTGACAGTTCAGATAGATTAGCTAAGATTTTGATTGTATGCAGGATTCGGTTGATTTAGTTAAGTACACACCTTGCAGGGCATATCCATCTTTCTCTCATCCACCTAAGCTTCGTCCAGGCCAGTTGCTCCATCTCCTAGTTAGCTTCTTCGTCTCACAACTGCTCTTCTGTCCACGTAACCCTACCTTCTTGCCCTTCCTTTACCTTAGCCTCCTTTAAGCCAAGTGAGCTGTCCACACCCTCTCATCACTTCATCCATCAGTCACTGGGCCATCTGAGACCCCTAACCTACCTCTCTATCCATTCATGCATCCTCTTTCACTCACCCATCCTTTAAAATCCAATTTTAGAACATCCTGTAGAAATTTCTGAACATCCTGTAGAAATCCCTGAAACATCCTGTAGAACCCCTGCAGACTTCCTGTAGAAGCTCACAAGTGAGGTTGCTGGATAGCCAAACTTTGTGAAACTCTTTGGAAGGGTGTTAGGGACTCCTTATACCTTCTTTGCACCTTCCCAACCTTTTCCAAGAATTCCCCTCCCTTGATCCACCCTTGCACAGTGAAAAGCCAGTTAAAAGCACATGTATGATAATTCTGATAACTTAATCAAAAATACAAAAAGATGTGTTCTTCAGATAGAGATAGCATAGGCATGTGCATTTTACTTTTGTAGAAGTAATGGCATCTTTTTCAATAGTTTGCATCCTCTCCTCTGCATCAGTAGGACTAGCTGGTAGAATTAGGGTTTGCTAGGGTTTATGTTACTCCTTGGCTTTCAGTTTCTTTCTGCAAAGTAGATCAACTTCCTTTGAGTTAGCTTCCATCCATCAGTTACAAAGCTTCTTCTACGAGCTCATAGAAGTTGGCTTGAGCCCCTAGCGGACTTGTGCCAGCTGACCAAGTGACAACTGTGGCAAGAACTAGTACTTGTGCATACAACACCGTCGCTTCCAAGTTTGTTACGAACTACCAGGTTGATAAGAGTAAAAAAGGGAGTCCCAGGAGTTGCAACATTATTGCTGCAATACTGGAGCCCACCACTCATTATATATCCACTATATATAATATAAGGGGGTCGACGGGGATTGAACCCGATGGCGGGTCCGGACGTTCTGCCCCATGGGAAGCCCCACACACATATTTCAAAATAAAGTGCCAAAATATTGTAACAACCACACACCAATTCACTGGTCCCACGAGGTTTGACCCTAGGACCTCCCCCAACTGCTATGCCTTAATATAATTCCCCCAACCCTGTGCCCAACGGGCACGACTTTCATTTATCTACCCATGATTTAATATATAACCCATTTCATTATTTGACCAAAAAAACATATAAAGGAGGTTGGGCGCAGAACCATGATCTGGCACACGGAACGAAGAAGAACCATGATGCGGTGGAATCATGAGGAATCTTAAATACTAATATTGAAGGGATGGTAATTTTTATTTCATGAAAATAGTTTTTAAATATATTAAATAAATGTAATATTTTATATAAATTTTATTGATATAAATGTAATATTGTTGTATTGAAGAACACCTTATTGTGGGTATATGGGAGAACATGTGGGATAATATCAAACTAAAAATAATAAACAAATATTTACTTAATTTTTTTAATCAATTTATTAATTCTTAAGAAATTTACACAAGGTAGGTTCATTTTCATTAAAGTCTAGGTCTTTCCTATCATATTTGTTGGTCATCAAGTACAAGGAAGAGAATATTGACATCAACAAAAGAAAATTATCACACCCCATATTAATGGCCCAAATGGACCAAAACTGATTAAAATATAAAATACAACCCACTTGTACCTTTAACATTGACCCGATCTTGAGCATTATTGTCACTCTCACGAAGGTGGTGGAATTCATGGTGAACATGAGATTCCATGTGTGCCATGTGCCATTTCAAGCTATCCATATGCTCATGGAGACTCTTTTGATTTCTACCAAGTGAACCTTGATAACAATATCCCATTGATTTTGTTGACTTCCATTCATAAAATTGATGACCTTTTTTTGTCAATGTGTCCATCATGTGCTATTTAATCAACAACTTGTTGCACTTAAAGGATTTAAGGCTCCGAGGAATCAATTGGGGGTGGTAGATCCACCTACCTAGGGGAAAAGCCATTAGGTTGCTCTAACTCTCCCTCTTCATTTAGTACAATAATTTGGGGCCTTGTGCTCTACCCTCTTGAGCCACCACCATACATAAGCTGACCCCTTTTCGGCTGCATGTGGATTTTGTTCAAGGATTCTAAGAGGGAGACTCCATTCTTCCAACTAGTAATGATGCTGCCCACACTCCAACTACAACTACACACCCACACAATAAATGGGTGGATCTTTGTCTTCCCACTCACTCACTTAGGGGTGCTCACTTAAACACCAACTAACACACAACCATTATTTATAAGGACACTCAATGCTTTTCCCATCACCTAGATTCCCAAAAACATGAAATTCTGATTCCCCCCCAGTTAGATTGCACCTCACCACAAAGAGACATACCCCACTTAAGAGCTCCTCATTTCCTTGGCTACGAACCATGACAAAGAGGAGCTCCTTGAACAAGCTTCCAGCCTTACTACTCTTGTGTCATCTTTTATCCAAGAGTTGAGAAGGTCACCAACCTTAGACTTGCTACTAGGATATAACCACTGAGGACCTTTGAGCCAAAAATGTAAGAGAAGAACAAGGGAGACAATTGCTAGGACCACCCACACAAGCCAAAGGGCCTCTTCTCTCACTTCACTAACTCAAAATTTAACACATTGAATTGTGTACACCACAAATCTAAAATGCCAGAAGACAAGTGACATGCAATTATCTGGAAAGAGATGTAAGTAGAGTCTCCATAACTCACTCCATTGGGGAACCCCATGCTAAATAGGAACCCCTCTAAAGATCACCTCTCGATGAACCAGTCTCACGGTTCCTATCGTTGCTATATTATGTGCAAGCTAGGGTCTCAAATTGAATTTTACATTTCTATTGTAATCAATACCCCATCACACTTCCTCTCTCCATCATCGAGCAAGCACAATGACTGGTCAAGGAATGGGAGTGGCTCTCCTGTTAGGCCTCACTTATCTATTAAACACCCAATTCCTCCTAAAGATCAAACCCTTATCTCCCAATTTGGGTAAATGAAAACAATCACCATAACCAACTTTGTTATATTCCAAGGAACCTTGAGAATGTTCTCTTGTAGAGCACGAAGCTCTAATTTTCCAAAATACTTCATTATCATGGATTTCCCATGGATGGACCATTAATTCCTATGTCTTGGACATCATTACCCTCATTTCACACGCCCAACACGTAATATTTACTCAGAATTAAATAAGAAAACTTGTAATTAAATTTTGAAGGGAAAAATTACAAATCAATTATAAAGTAAATTTAAATTTATGTTTTTGAATTAGATCTAAAATATAAAAAAATAATAATATCTTCATATGCCATTAACCATAATAGTTACTTTTTAATTATTCTACTTTTTGGAGTGCCTTGCAAGAATTCTATGAAACAATTTTTGTTCACATTCTGATTTTTTTGTTATTTAAAATGCACTTTTGAATACATAAGTGAATACAATGCCTTTGGAAAACTTTAGGGCAGTCAAACATTATAGAGTTCACAATTTTTTTATGATTCCAACAAATTCATGGTGCATTTTAGGTAAATTTGAAAGGAAAATATGCCCAAAATTGTTCAAAAATGTTGGACAAATACATTACTGCATAATATGGTAAAATCGTGGGGGCATGAGGTGAAATTTTCTAATATTGACTCTCCTTATTCAAACAATATATTTTCTAGTAGAGGAAGGACTATTTCCAAATGTAGGGTCAATTCTAAGTGTTGATCTTAATATTAAAAAATATGCAAGGTGTTGGAAAACCACATTAAACAAACAAAATTATGTTCAACCATGTCTTAAATAATTCAACAATGCATATATAAATACATGAATGCTTTGTTTGAAGATAGACAAACTATTTTCGACACATAATCAATTATTTGAGGGAATATTTGAATCATACACTAATCTTGGAAGCTAACTAGGTGGAGAGAATCTCTCACATTTAACTAGGTATAACAACTTTCTAGAGATCTAGAATAGACTCTTTCCATGTACAGAAATAACTATACCTAATAAATATCATAATCCTAAAATTCAAATTGATCATATGCATAAGACAAGAAGGAGTTATATGCTCCAACACTTCCCTTCAACAATTACTTCTTTTAATCAAATACATATTTCAAGTTTCATTTATTAAGGTCTTTAATGTATTTTCTTATTTAATAAATGCTTCACTATGACTTGTAGAACTCTTAAATAAAATACTCCATATCTTGTCCATCTTGGTACTATCATCTTGTACATCAATCATACATACATCACCAAACTATGGATGTCAACATAAAGGAATAACCATATACCTAGATATCATGGTGCCATTCGATGTACTTTTTAATTCTTTAAGATTTTTTTCTTCCTACATGGTTCATAAACATGTTAGATTCTCCTAAATTGATCCAATCTTTCTCATAATATAAGAGTGCTCATTCAACATTCTTCATTTAATTGAAAACTAAACCTTTTTTATTCCACATCATGCTCACATATGAGTACCCTTGCCACCTTTGTACCTACCTAATAGTTAATTACACAACTTGATGTTACATCCACTGTATATACATAAAAAGATACATGCTACATTATTACATATGTTTCATTACATAACATTATTAGCTCATTAGGGATTACAAACAACTGAGGAAATCAACTTTCCCTTTTGTTGAACTACATTAGCTTTCAATAAACATTACTTTAAATATATCATTTAACTTTTAATGTGAATAATTATAACATTTAAAGAACTTTACTTAAAATATATATCCATTCGCCCATGTGACGAAACACAAAAGAATGGTGTCAACCATTGACCAATGACCATTTAAAAATTCACCATGCCATTTTAGCATCACATGTAACTTTATTTAGCCTTGCATATAATAAAGCCATTACTTTAAGCTTTAGTAACCTTAATTATTGTTTTTCCTAAAAAAATAAACCGAAAATAACCTTGTTAGTTGTACCTTTCAAGTGGGAATGTGATATTGAGTAGTATTTTATTGCTTTCGATGTGTTCCTGACTTCATGATTTTTGGTCCATAAAATTATCCTCATGGTATCACTTTGGTGAACAACTTGAAACTTAAGCGAGGTGTGGAATCCTTTAATTTTTTTTGAAATCATTTAAATTTTTGTAGTTGTAAAATACTTCAGACCTTGTGAATGTTAACCTTATCCCTCGAGTTTCAGCTTCAAATAATATGTGTGGGTGGATGCATAGTGATGCTATCCAATTTTGGTGCAATAATACCACACTAGTGTAAATGTGTCAATTTTTAAGAATATGCACAACTTCCTCAAATGCATGCACGTGTTCATCAAACCTCAATGTTGGCTAAGTGACAAGGAAAGAGAATGCACACCTCAATGTTGGCTAAGTGACAAGGAAAGAGAATGCACACACGTTTTTAAAAAAATCATGTCTGAAACCAACATGTGTATTTGAAAAACGCGTATGCACATTCATATGCATATTAAAAAATAAATTACAGGGTCGCATTGTTCTCCATAGACACCATGAGTGAATTGGAAACCAAAATGTGTGTGCACTCATTAGGTAGGTTTCTATCTTCCTATATTTTCTTTTTGTTATTCTTTAATTGTAAAAATAAATTTTAAATTTAAAAGGATTTTTCTTTTAAATGCAAATTGGTTTAAACAAAATAAAAGTCATTGGAAATATTCAACCCAATCAACAAATCAACCCCTCATCAAAGTCACTTGGAAATATAAAATCATAGGAAAATCCTAAACCGTAAACCCAAGTTACACATGAATTAAGAATATTGATCGAAGAGTGTATGAACATAAGGGAAACACCATGAATTTCATTATCCACATCCCTTAAATTTATTATTTCCTCCATGAATCATGCCCATGGTCAATTGCCTAATATCACCTAATATAGGGTACCATGAGAGAATTCTACTCCACTAGTATTATTAAAGAACAAATGAAAGAACTAAATATCACATAAAAAATGATTTGTGGGATTATTTATTGTCCCGAGAACTAACCAAATCCTTAACTTGAGAAAAAGGTGTCTTTGAACAAATTGATGTACATTTGATCCATGGAAGGAGAATTGAATGAGTCATTGGTTTGTGGTTTTTGATAAACCTCCCTATAATAATAGGGAGGTATCATTATATTTCCTTCATAAATTTATGTTAAGTTCATAATTGGTCTCCATGTTAACTGATTGAGCTCAAGGGGGTTTTTCTTGACCCTACCTAGGATTGACCAAATGTTAGGCATAATCCATTGAGAGGACCACCTACTCCTAGGAATATGACCAACCCATCCATGAAGGAAGCTTATGTTTCATATATCTATAACACCCTCCTCCCACATCTACCCCTATGATATGATTCGACTCCCTATGTGTCAGTTAAGGAAGTGGAACTGGTAGAACATATCACAAAGATCTTCCACATCAGTAACAAGACTCCCATGAGTCATCCCAACCACTCAGGTAACCAGCCCCTGAATCCCACTGAGTTTTTAGACTGTTAAACCCCTTGACGCTCCCTTGATATGGACAAGAATGTGTCCAAGATGCTCCAGACGTTCCCACAACATGGGTATGCATGTGTATGGGGAGTTTTCTCCTCAACCCTGTGCCCTTGACTCCGATATTTGTGCCACTTTTTAAGGCCAAGAGCCTAGGTCACTGCCCAAAACTCAATGACAAGTTCAGAAATGAATTATCACATCGGAACAATGATTAATCTACAAAAATATTGACAAGGACTAAATTGGAACCCTACTATCCATGATAGGAATTTCATCAAACATATCACAAACATGAAAGCTATAGGTCTTAACAATAGAACTGAGCATAGGGGTCTCATACTTATCTGAGAATCGCTAAGAAGCATTGATGCCTCAACACATTAGCTGCAATTTCATCTATTAGGCCATAGATACATTGTTCATTCATTTACAAATCAAAATATGATGAGATCCATACATCATTACTATCATAAAACATGCTCATAACCAGCATATAAACAACAACATAACAATGATAAAACAAAAATCAATATATCATAATAAAAAGTACACTTACCCATCAATTACAAGAGGAAAATAGCTCTCGTTAACATATGAAAAATGCAACCAGGTCTGGGGCTTCCATGTACCACCCGACCATAGACATGGTTGAGCCAAATCTCTCTTCAGCTAGTCACCCCGATGCTATATTTCAAGCATGAATGTGGGATCTCATAAAACACATTAATCAAAACCATCGAGGGCTTCCAGAGGAAAAACCACCTTAACCCATCGAACAATGATTCCACCTCACGTTCGTACATCACAAGCCATCACCATATTGGTCTCTACCCAAGCCTTCGAAGGCTCCAAAGCATTTATTCCCACCAAGGTTTCTAGGACTGGTAAATCAACCCACACCCTCCTTCGTGCTTCTAGAGTGTTTGTCCAACTAGGGCTTTGAGGACTAGTAACTCAACCCACAACTTTCTCTGAGCTTCCAGAGTGTTTGTCCAACGAGGGCTTTGAGTACTAGTAACTCAACCCACCAAGGGCTTCCAGATCGTTTGTCCAACCAAGGCTTCTAGGACTAGTAAATCAACCCAAGCTATTATAGGGCTTCCATAGTGTTTGTCCAACCAAGGATTCCAAGACTAGTAACTCAACCCACGCTGTTATAGGGCTTCCAAAGTGTTTGTCCAACAAGGACTTCCAGGAACTAGTAACTCATCCCAAGCTCAAGGAAACATGAGAAGCAATTAGAAAAAAAAGAAATGGACCCACAACACCATGGCTATCTTGAAAATGGTAAGGCTAGGCAAAACCACTATCAATCCAGGAAATCCTTCATGCCAATGAAATATCATAACCAAGAAAGCACATGAATGTGCCATGCATTACAAAACTAGCAAGGAAACCATACATGCAACTCGATACTTGTAAAGAAATCAAGTTGTAGCCACTGGTCCTAATCTTCCTTGCTTGATATTCATTTTCCTTTGCCTTCTTTCTCCAAATCCCAAGTATGCCACACTCCTCCAAGAGTGCTCCGAGTAACTCTAAGTGTCCAAGAGTATAAGAGAGAGAGAGAAAATAGAAGAGAGCTCCACCAAAACCTGTCCATAAAAACTTGCTAGTTGATCCTCATAAGCCTTTTTATCGGTGAGGCATATATTTTCTTCAATTTCCATTATTTTCCTCGAATTTAATCCTCACATGAAACCTGTGACCTTTCAGCTTCCTTTCCTCCTAATTTCCTTTATTTTCATAAATAAAATGCCAATAAATGTTCCATGCCTTTCCAAAGCCTTTGTCATTTCCTTTTCCAATTTCCTTAGCCATAATAACTAAAATGAACACACACTAGGATGTTTTTCCCATCATTTAGCTTGGAATATGTGTCCCATGACCATGGTCTTATATATTTTTACATGGATTTTAACCAGGGTTTTAACAGAAACCCTCCCACTTAGGGGAACACCGTCCTTGGTGTTTAATGACACCTATAACAAACAAGACCGTTGAAAAGAAAACATGCTTCCCATGGAGCTTTATAACATAGATCATTGCAGTATTACAATGACCATCTACTAGAACATGAAAAACATACTATTTACTAGAGATTTATAACACAACTCATTCGATATTTACAATAATAGCCACATATACACACATACACATTTTCTTCAACTAGAAAATAACTATACTGTCTATCGAGCTTTATAAATCCAGCTCGATACAATATTTATAATGATATTCACATATACACATATGTACATTGTTCATCCAACAAATAAAAGGATATGATGCCTACATCCATAATAAAGGAATCGAGAGGCTCCCACCTCCACCCTCAAATTAATACTAGGATTCACCTCCTTTTGAGGAAGTCCAGAATCCACTGCAAAGTCAAAGTTACATCGAATGTCCAACGCTATAATCCTGCGCCACTTATCCTCTCAGTGAAAACAATTATTGACTCATTTTTCCAGGGCACACCCCCAGTGTGAATTTGATTCTATTTGTAAATGTTAATAACCAAAACAAATATATCCTTGACCTTTCCTTCTCCACTACATAGTCGCTTAGGAAATCCGGTCACCCCATTCGGTGTAATAACACAACTTCCAAGTTCCACTAGCACCCCCATCCCGGGCAATCCATCCCTTGACAAGGTTTCGTCACATCGTAAGGTTCGACAACCAAGGCATATACCTACCTCAAAAGTATCATACCAGTCATAGCATGTTAATGGAAATCAATGGATAGTATTGGGTACTAGTGTCCCACAATGACCCTTCTCATGAATGGTTTACTACCATAATGTCGTCTCTTTCAATTTCTTTCACTGACGATGTTAATTCTTGCAGTTGGTTTCAAACATCCAACTGGGCATTTCATGTTTTCCTGTACCAAGCACATAATTTCATTAGATTCAAATTAAATTTAAATAACTTCAAATCATACCTCATTGGTGGCCTATCAACATGGCACAATTACAATTTTGTTCGCTTCTTATCACAACAAGTCAAAATAGCATCTTTGACCAAATAATCATGTATAAACATGTCACATCAGCTTAGCTCAAAACAAAACCATCATAGACCAAAATCATAAATCACATGTAACCATCATAAATCAAATCATAGATCACATGTAATCATCATAGAATAGAATCATAAATCACATGCATAATAAAACTAAAACAAAATACTCATACTTATCCTTTAATTAATCCTTAACTTCTACCTTTGTCCTTATTCTGTAAGCACTTTGGATCAATTTCCACACACGATAAACACTCAGTTCCTTCTCCTCAACCATGTGCACATACACATAGTGTGCATCACACGCATACAATGACACATGCCATACAACACCATGGAATACATGTACCTACACCTGACATACTGTTGAAGCCCCGAAAATCGGGTCTACGACAAGGGGGATACCCATCCGGTCCAGACCTTGGTTAGCAGCTCCTTTTCTGTTTAGTATAGTGGGTCCAACTGGGGATATGGGACCAGTTACCCAATTTATGTGTGTGTGTGTTGAGATTTGATATTTCCTTTCTAAAAGTTCCTAAGTGAAATGCTTTTGCTTTAACTCTAATCTAATAACATGCAACTGTATTCTAATAAAGAAAAATATCTAATTATACACTAACCCTGGGTGTAATATTTACGTTATGCGATCTAAAATGATTTCGAATAACAATTGGTAATAAAGATCATTCCACTGTTATGAGAAAAGAATTCAATAGAGATAAACTACTTCGTATAGAAAGTTAGATGAAACAGTTGTGAAAAACATATCGCATAATAAGCTACTCATACATTAAACATAAATAAATAGCTATCACTGTACATAAGTGCCAAATGATAACTCAAGCATTCAGACATCAATATATAAATAACTGAACATAAATACCACTTTAACACAAAGGTAGAAATAGTTAAGAGATAGAAGTACCATTTATAACTAGTTCTACTCATGAGCTTCAAGCGATAATGATTTATCTCTTCTTAATCCAACATCCACTAAGAGTCAGAAGTGCAACATTAGTAGCAGATATTAAATGTAGATATCAATAAATCTTGTTCCATTCATTCATCAAAATCTCCTCGGAGGGTGCAAAAGTGCATGTTTTGAGGACAAGTTTTTGACAAATTTCAAGACCCTTCTCTAAATGCATGAGAAGGGTTTAAATACTACTAACTAAATCTAAAAATAACTTATTACAAAAATGTAAGATACAGTTTAAATGACTGTCCTCATTTCAGGCAAAAATAAAGCAAAATTAATACTAACATTGAATCTAAAATTAAAACTAGCAACTAACTATTTATGTATATCTTCCTTGAAATCGCAAGTGTTCAGCATTTGTTTAAGAAGAGTCGACTGGCGGACTTCCGACTTTAATTGTCCTACGAAAACGGCATCGGCAAGAGCTGGTGCCATCTTCTCAGCAGAATTGATGATACATTTGAGAATCATGCACTGGCTGTGTGGTTTTACCAAATATGCCCAGTAAGAATCCCAATTCAACTTAGTTAATCTTTTGATTGATTCTGCCTTTTCTTGAGCCTTCTGTCTCCAGCCTATCTGCAGTTTCTAAGTATATATATGTACCCTTTTGAATATATTTCTGATAAATACCATTGGTTTTAGGATTCAAGTTTTACTTTTTTTTTTTTTTTTTTTTACCTCTAGCTTTGCTTTCTTACAAATTTCTGGGCTTACAAGTGACTGAGCAATTAGAGGTTTTCCCTTTCAAGAGGTTTTGCTCAGCGATGCGCGATTAGGTGCTAATAATGCATCGGAAACTGCCTCTGTTTCTTGATCCGGGCTTCCCTGGTGCAATTTTTTTCCTCTTGCACGCTTTTTGTTAGTGGATATAAAGCTTAAATTTTGTGAAAATAATGATTTTGTAAGTTGCTGACACTGAGTCTTAAATTGTCTGTTTGTGATGTCAGCACTGTCCAGTACCCATTTAACCATGTCCGTGTATGGAAGAATTTTGGGCCTCGCCGCTATTCGGTGTAAGAATGAGCAAGCTAGCTTTGTAATAGATGCCTCATAAGACCCGTGTGATCCTGCAGTGGTTGTAACCTCCATTATTTTGGGATTCTCTTCCTCGAGTAGTAATAACAGTGTCTCTGTTACAGGCGGTGTCTGTATACAAGGGCATCATTTATTGATCTTCAGAATTTGGAGCTTTGCCTTTCTTTCCCATAGTATCATGAAAATTGCTTTGTATAATTCTCTGTTCTTTGTTCCCGCAGTTGAAAAATGAGGTGAGAATCATGATAAGGAAAAGGTGATGGGAAAGCTTTAAATGCCGAAGACATATAAAATATACCACCTTACGTGAAATGGCTCTTCGATAAGCACGAAACCTTATTTCATTAATGATTGGCAACTAACTCATTAATTAGCATTAAAGCGCATAACCAGGTCTCGATTTATGGAAAATACCTTTTTGAACAATGAGCCCAAAAGATTTGCGATGAAGCGATTTTGCGATTTTCTTCGCAATATCGCAGATCGCAACATCGCAACATCGCAATATCACTCTATCGCAATATCGCAACATCACTGGAGTGTAGCATATGACAATCATCCGTTAATGTGTTTTCCGCGAAATGCAATTTGTGATATGCGCCATCGCATATTGGCAGTTTGAGTTTTTTCAGCATAAGTGATATTTGATGCATGCGATGCGATGAAGTTTCGCATCGCGATCTTGCAACCTTAGAATTGTGTTTGTAAGGAGGTATCCATTATCCTTTTTGCGATGCGATATTTCTTAAGGAGTGATTTTATTCTACCTTATCATAAAACTTAAGCTTTTTTAGATTTTTCAAGGGTATTCTCCTAAGTTTATGAAGGTAAGTTTTATTGAAAAAGGAAATTCAAGCACAAATTGATTTTTTTTTTTTGACTAAGGGTCCCTACTTATTTAGTATTAGTAATAACACTAAATAAGAAGGGGGTTGTTGCTGGCCACAACAATTGGCGATTCACTTGGAAGAACCAGTTATCTCTGCTTTTCTTTTGAATTTTCTAAACTTCCAAAATAGAAAATTTTCCAGAAAATCAAACTTTATTATAGAAAGACAAAGTACATTATGCTTTTACCTATCAATGATATTTCGTTTCTTCTATTTTTAATTTTGATTATTTACTCCCTCAAGCTAGTCCTTGTATCTACATCAGTCACTACTTGGTTTATAAAGATAAAAATAAAGCCTTCTTTGTAAATCGGTTTT
Organism: Pinus tabuliformis; assembly: GCA_031772625.1. Lineage (NCBI taxonomy): Eukaryota > Viridiplantae > Streptophyta > Pinopsida > Pinales > Pinaceae > Pinus > Pinus tabuliformis. The sequence continues at coordinate 595,338,570 of CM062811.1, read as the reverse complement.
AAATATGCTCATTTATCGTAGGTAGAGCCTCTGTGCTAGCAGGCGTTTATAGCCTTGAGAGGGTTACCTGTCACCCATCAATGATCTTGTATCCCACTTAGAGAAATATACAATTTTCAAAGAGAAATCCATATTCACACTTATTGCTTTCATTTTTCTTTTTACCCTTAAAGAACAATGTCTTGGTTTGGTAGCCAATTTATGACAATGCCATTCACTTGATTTATAACTTTGCTGAACAAGTTGGCTTGTGATGAGACCCCTTGTCTTTTGATTGCAACAATATTTGAGTCATTGCCCTGTTTTGGTATGCAGTATTGGCAAAGTCAGCAAGCTATAATATCTATGATCATGATAAGTCGGCTCGTGATGAGAGCTCTTACTCTTTAAGTTAAAGTGTATCATTGGATTATTCCTTGAACGATGTAATTTCCTAGGTGGGGAGGAAGTCATTGTTTCCTTAAGATAGCTCTGGACAATAATGGTAGATTTTTTGGAAAGAGCTTTTCTACATAGAATCTTCGTTTTGTTAGTGATACCTTTCATTGGACTGATATAAAACAATTTCCCACTAAAGGTTGTTTTTCATCAAAATTTACAAGGTTGAAACTAGTATCATTTCTAGGCCTAGAGCCTTTGACTATATCTTTTAGTGATAACGATCAATTTTCTAAAATAATTCTCTTTATACAAGTGAAAAAACAAAATCTAAAAGAGAATTTGTGTCCTTTTCATGAATTCCAAATTAACCATTTACAACTGGTTTTATTATGAAAATAAAAATTAAAATAAAAAAAACTAATATATAAGATAGAAGAATTATCTCATATGGAAAATATTTTTTGAGGATCTGTCTGTTAACAGGTAAAGATTCTGTTTTTCCTGTTAAATCCTGTAACATAAAAGTAGACGGACCTATGACTTTTGCAATTTGAAAAGGGCCAAGCCACATTCGTTGAAATTTCGTATGTTTTCCTTTTTCTTCATGAGCCTTGTCCCATTTTAGAACTAGATCTCCCATCTGAAATTCCTTTCTGGATATTATGTTTGAATCAAAAGAAGCTTTTATTAATGCTTGGTGATGAGCATGCGTTATTTTGGCATGTTCTCGTTTCTCTTCTAACTTAATTATTTCCAGTTGCCTTAGTTGTAAGGAAGAAGTTGGTGCTTCATCAATATATTGAACTAAGGCCAAAGAGGGAATTGATAAATGAGTTGGAAGAACCACTTCTTTCCCATAAACTAAATTAAAGGGAGAAGTGCCAATGGAGGCTTTCTGCGTTATTCGATCTGCCCATAAAGCATATATTAAGGACTTGCGCCAATTTTTGTGATTTTGATCAATGGTTCGCTTAACGATTCTGATTAAGTTTTTATTTGTAGATTCAGCTAACCCATTCCATTGTGGGTAATAATTGGCAGAGTATTTAAGATTGAAACCCCTTTTGAGTGAAAATTCAGTCATCGCATTACCAGAAAAATATGATGCATTATCAAACATTAAAGCAGAAGGCAACCCAAACCTAGTGATTATGAACTGATCTATGAACTCGATGATGTGTTCGGCATTAGCCGTCTTGAGAGGAACTGCTTCTACCCATTTAGTAAAGTACTATGTTGCTGTAACGATATATCTATGCTGTTTAGAGGAGTGAGGAATGATCTCACCTATTATGTCCAATCCACATTGATCAAAAGGCTGCTCAATGTTGACCAGTTGCAGCGGCAATGATGGTTTCTTTTGTCTCCCAGCGGCGGTTTGACAAACTTGACGTTTACTTACGTAGTTATATGAGTCTTTGAATAATGTGGGCCAGTAATATAGCCTGCGCGTAAGATTTTATGTGCAGTAGCGTCTCCAACATAGTGTCCCCTGGCTGGCCCATCGTGGAGTTCCTGCAAGACTTTTTCAGATTCAGATTCCTCAAGACATCTAAGGAGAACAAAATCATATTTTATTCTAAAAATAACATCGTTCACGAGCTGATATTGTTTAGCCTTCAACCTTAGAGCTCTTTTCTTGGTATGTGGTGAGCCCCAGTATTTCAGCAATAATGTTGCAACTCCTGGCACTCCCTTCTTTAATTTTATCAACTCGGTACTTTGTAACAAACTTGGAAGCGACGGTGCTATATGCACAAGTACTAGATTTTGCCGCTGCTGTCACTTGATCGGCTGGCACAAGTCCTCTACGAGCTTAAGCCAACTTCTATGAGCTCTTAGAAGAAGTTTTTAACTGATGGATGAAAGCTAACTCAAAGGAGGCTAATCTACTTGCAGAAAGAAACTAAAAAGCTGAATGGAAATGTAAACCCTAGCAAACCCTAGTTTTACCAACTAGCCCTACTGATGCAAGAAAAAGGATGAAAGCTACTAAAAAAGATGCCATTGATTCATTGGAAGGTTAAGTGCATGTGTCTAAGCTACTTCTAAAGTGAAATCTAAAAAGAAACATCTTTTTGTATTTTTGAGTAAGTTGGCAGAATTATTATGCATGTGCTTTGACTATTTTTTTTATTTATTTTTATTTTGTGCAGAGGTTGATTGGCAAAAGGAAATGCTTGCAGGAGGTTGGGAAGGTGAGAAGAGGGCCTAAGGGGTCCCTAGCACCCTTCCAGAGAGTTTCACAATGATCGGATCTCAAGAAACCGCTTTCGTGAGCTTCTACAGGAAATCTGCAGGGGTTCTATAGGATGTACTGTAGCTTCTACAGGATGTTTCTACAGGAAGAGCCGAGAGAAGATTTTTGAGGTTTTATGGAGGAAAAACTGGTGGGAATGTGGAAATGGAGGTTGGATGAGGTTGTGAAGAGGTCTAGGACCTGGTGCATGAGGTTGAGGAGTGATTAAGGCGATCGGATTGGTTCGAAGATAAGAGAAGCAATGTTGTGCAAGAATGTAGGAACTAGGGCAAAGCGAGAAAACGTGTCAAATGAGAGGCACGAATCTGAGTTAGAGGACGCAATAGGTTGCATTGATGGCGTAAAGGTAGGAGAGGAGGTTTCACAGGTGCTCTGCACGCTATTTTTCAAAAATAATCAAACAAAGACTAAGAAAACCAAAGATCTAGCTACTTTAACCTAATTTGACCTAGAAACCATAAGCATGATGAACAAAAGTTTATTGGCAGCAAATCATGTAAAAAAATTATGGAAACCAAGCAAGAATGGATTTAAGCATGTAATCACAACTGGTACTAACTTTTGCAACTAAGAATCTAACACTAGAAATTGCATGAAGAAGCAAGAACAATGTTTTTATGGCAGCAAGGGCACCTTGGTCTTAGCTCATGGTCCCAAGGAGGGAGAGGTGAGATCAAGGGTTGCTTGATGGCCTTTTTTGAAGATCGTTTCCTTTACCAAACTGCCAAATCAACCTGAAGCATGAAAATCTATTTTAATCATCAAAAACAACCTAAGTAACAAATCAAGATCTTATTCTAAATAACAGATTTTATTCTAAGAATGCAGCAAAGACACATAAAAGTACACAAACGAGGTACTGGGCACTTGAGTTGGGCCCAACCCCAAGAGCTACAACCTCCTAAGGAAGATTAGAGCTAGTGCAAAGCTGGATTCATCTTTATTGAGCAAGAAATAATAGTTACATCCCAAAAACTATCCACAAGAAAAAGCTTGAAAATGTGCTGAACTGCAGAGCTAACCTACTGCCTAAAAAAAGACTAAAATCGAATTTCCAAATAGCTAACTTAGCTGAGGCCCTAGGCCTTCTTATTTATACAAATTGAGGACCCCAACAGCCCTCCTAAACTTTAAGAACTCGGCTGCCAAAACTTGTAGTTAACAGCAACTTTACTAGCCCTTGCTCGACTGCCCTTGTGATAATCGATGTGGTGGCCCTTGAACTCCGAGCTGGTGGTGTAGAATTCGGGGTAAGAGCTCATAAATGAAGGGGACACCTTCCTAAAAATCCTCTCCACGAATTTGGCTGCCAAGTGTTCATTTAAACCTTTGATTTTGTCTCAAAATTGACTAAAAATCTGCATAAAGCACACATTAGACTTGTTGGCATAATGACTAACACAATTCACTCTATTAGCATAAATATAATCAAAAACATGCAATAAACTAATGAGAATGGTGGATTAAGTCGAATTAGGAGGCTGAATGAGCCCATATATCTACTCATTTCTAGGGCTCATCATCACCCCCTACTTAAAGTGTTGCTCATCCTCTGAGAAACTAATCTATCTCTTCATCTTTGATGGCTCTGGTGGCCTCCTTATCATCCCAAGCTTCTGACGTAGTCTACTCATGTGTGCCATAAAATTCTGCCTTCTTGTCCATGTCCTTCCATTGTTCCTCCTATTCTGCTTGTTTGAAATCTTGTGCTTTTCTTGGCCTTAAAATACATGGAGGCCTACCTTTTTCTCTTTTCTTTTTGTTTTGCAGCTATGCTTAATGCAGGAAGCACAACTGCTGCCTCCTTTGTCAATATCTCAGGTGATTTCTCCTCTTGTTGTTCTTCTTCCATGCTTCCTGTAGAAGTCCCTGTGTCAACCGTTTCTGTCTGTGGTGCTGCTATTTTAGGCTGTTTCTTTCCCTTTTGTTTCTGTGTGTCTGCTTTGGCTATGACAACTTTCATTTGGGCTTTCTCAGCCTTTCCTGCCCTACTTTGCATCCTCCTTTTCCGTGGTGTTTGTGCTGTTGTCTGCACCTCTGTTTTAGGCTCAGCAACCTGGACCATTTCTCCTTTTCCTCTCTGTTCTTGCTGTGCCTGGATGTCTTGTGGTTTTTCACCATCGGTTTTCTCACCTTTTTCAATGTGTTCTTCTTCCTCACTGCTTGATGGGGTGATATCTTCGACAAAAACTCCGATATTGTCATCCCTAGACATGTTTTGGAAGATTTCCCATGATATGGGGACAATGTAGGTGTGCAGGGAATCTTCTACTAATAATTTGATGAGCCCATGATGGGCCATCTGGTCTGGAATCCCTTCATTCATTTTTGTCCCACATTCAACCAGTGACTGAAGAAGAAAATAGGGAATGTTGGTTTCAAGACTGCTGTGACTCAGCTCTCAGCTATCTGGTTATGAAAGGAAGAGTTTTTCTTCTACAGACAGAGGACAGAGACCAAGTTTTCTTCTCAGGACACATTCAGATATGCAAATTTTAAAATTTTCATCCACAGGCTGGCTCTCACAGCTGCATATGCCTTCCTTATAAGAGAATCTTGAAGAAGGATGGGGAGATTTCAAATGCAGAGAGAGAAGGAAACTGTGTAGACTCAGGGAAATTTGTAGGTAGACTTCCACTTTTTTTCCCAATCTACTGCCATGTTCAATTTACCCTCTTACTCAAACAAATCATGCATAGAGGAGTGTTCTCGAGCCTACCTCGTTTGGAGCTTGAAGTTCGACGAAAATTCTGGGTTTTCCTTCCGCAAAGTTGTTCTCTACCTTTCCTGTAGAAGCCTTCCTGTAGACGGCTCTCGTTTCCTGTAGAAAGAAATTGCGCTTCCTATAGAGCCCGATAAGTAGGAGGGTTTTTAAAAATAAATGGCCGAGAAAGACTGGTTCGCTGCTATGGAGCTGGTATGGAGCTTGTTGCAGTTGCAGGGACGATGATAAAATGGAAACAACAGAGGTGAGAGTTCGATTCGCTGTTTATGGAGACTTCTGTTGATGGAGGGTGAGCTGGCCAAGTGCACGTTGGCCCCATGTAGACCGTTTAAACAACCACCACTAATCACGTCCATCACGTTCACCAGACTGTTTGTTCTCTGCCTGTAATCACGTCCATCAATCACGCTGGAGTTTTACTACCTGTTTTCAGTTTTCTTCCTGAGATGGCTGAGCACACGTGTTGTATTCACCCACCGAGCACTGTTTGAACTGGATGAGGGTGGCCAGTTAGCTGGCCACCAATTTTTTTAATCACAACCATCTCATTGTTCACGCAGTTCTCAAATTACATTCATGCAACAGAGGAATGAGTTTAGTCACGTACCTGGAAGTCGAATGCATTTGCTGTGAGGTGTTGTGGCCTTTCCTTCTGTTGCATGCCTTTGTTTCTGTGGTTGCATGTTGGCTTGGTTGCTGATTCATGGCGATTTTTCTTGTGCAGGTATCCTCTGGCTGGACCTACGCTGCAAGAGCTTGCTTCAACGTTCACATTTGCACCCTTAGGCCATTGACGCTGAATTTTTATAGGACAACAATTTGTTTTCTCCATTGCTCCCAAACGATAGATCGGATTGCCCTGAAACTTTTTGAGCATGCTGCTAACATTGTTATGCACCTCCCATAGCAAAATTGTGGTCAATGGATGCATGAATATCGAGAAAAACTGAAAATGGCTGAATATTACAGGGGTCAATTTCTCGGAAACCGTGCATCAGAATCGATTGAAATTGCTTGGGTAGGTTACTATCACCTATATGCATCTCCCCATGAAACAAGTTTTGAAATAGATGCATGGATATGGAGAAAATGCAAAAATGGCTGAAGGTGATGGAGGCTGATTTCTTGGAAACCGTGCATTGGAATTGGCTGAAATTGCTCGGGCATGTTTCCATCATCCCTATACAACTTCCCATAAAACTGTTTTGTAAATGGATGCACGGTTTTCACGTAAGGGATAAAACAAATCTTTGTTCTATGTATTTTTGCTTCAAAGCATTCTGCAGCGCGATTTGCACAGTGAGAAAAAATGAGCTTGGGCTATAATGCAGACTTGTAATTGATGGGAGAGAGGTTTGAGGATTGTAGGAAGACTTATGAACCATTGAGGAAGCTATCATGTTCGCCAAACTGCCTTTTAAAATCCATTCCTAGCTTCCTGTAGTTTCTATAGGAACTTCCTATAGAACACAGTTTTTAGGAAAGAAGCACAATGAGACGGAAAAAATAATGGAGAAGGGTGAGGGATGGAAACATGGATGTTTGCAGGCCTCATGGACATTTTCCCAACCTTCGGGTCTTCTTCGGAGATCAATTTTGGCTTGTTTGTAGGCTTCCTGTAGAAGACACAGAACTTCCTGTAGAAGACATAGAACTTCCTGTAGAAGGCATAGAACTTCCTCTGTCTTTGTTTTGAGCGATCCTCATAACCTGCAATGTCCTTGCTGCAACCTGCAATTATTCAATGGAAATCATGTTTATTTCTCTTTTTCTTTTTCTCTTTTTTTTGAAAACAACTAGGGCGCCTCATGGAGGTTTTCACCCTAATTGTCTGCCCTGGGCGCCTCCAAGGGAAGTTTTCACCTAGGGATCTTATTCTCTTTTTATTTTCTCTTCTTTCCAACCCATTAACCACCTCATGGAGGTTTTCAATCAATGAGCCAATCTAAAGTGCCTCCGAGGAGGTTTTCACCTTGGATTTTTATTTTCCTCTTATTTTCATTTTTTTCTTTTTTTCCTACCCTACCCTACTTGAAAAATAAAATCATTTTCAAGTATAAGAATACTTCCAATGGAGCCATGTGCACATCGAGATTAGAGACAAAATGATGTGGAGGCTTGAAATGCATGCTTTGATAGCTATCTGGATTTTAGAGACCAAATTATTTGACTTTGAAGGGATCAAACATAGCTAAGGAAGAGAGTACTGCTGCAATTTAGTGACCATCTAGAACCATATCTCAATATAGCTCTAATATCCTTGGTCCTTTTGTTGATCTGGATCATTCTCCATCTCTTCTTCTATCATGACCTTCACATCTTCCTCTTTTTGTTGATTTTTCTCTTGACTACATGGAGGATTTGATGGTAACCATGAGGGAGCTTTCTCGATCTCTGATTCTGATCTCTTCTCTTCATCAAGTGCAGCCCATGGTTCTTTGATCTCCTCTTTTGAATCTTCTTTTGCTGGATGTGATCCTTCAATTCTATCAAGATAATCTCTTTCTTGCAATACTCTTTCTAAGCTATGATTAATATCATTGAGCTCAAAAGGAGTTGTTTGGACATGTTGTGCCTCAGCATTGTAATTGGGTTGAGCTACTCCAATGTGCGGGTTTGGAAATGGTGGTACAAGTAGTTGAGTGGGGGTGTATATTTGAGATGGATGTAGATGGGGTTGTGGTTGGGCATGTGGTGGAGGCAAAGGAGCGGGAGGAGAGTTGTACTGGGGCCTCCACCCCTGATGAGGTGCATTCCACTGAGGCTGTGGCTGAGCATAGGGGTGAAATGGATGAGCAGCTGGTTGAGCATGATATTGAGATGGATACGACCAAGGAGGGGGTGTGGACCAGGAAGGATGAGCAGGGGGACCCCAAGAAGGCATGGAAGTGGCTTGATAGGAGTTGTAATAGGTCTGAGATGTCCCTTGCATTCCCTCCTGGTAAGGTATGGGTCCATGTGGCCTCCTTTGGTTCATGAAATAAAGTGGTTTAGTGACTCCTTTGAACCTTTTATATGCAACTTTAAGTCCAGGCAAGGAAGGGCACTGTTTCATAGGATGGTCTTCTTCACAGACAAAACACACTTCTATGGAGTGCAATGGACATTCGTTCCTAGGATGCTTTCTAGTGCACTTGGGACAAAAGATGGCCAAAGCCCTCTTGGCTTCCTCTTGCTTCCCTTGGATCTGCAAGTTATCCAGTTGCATGGCAAGAAACTACCTCATCTCGCTCTTGAAATCTTCCATCTGATTTGCAAATTCATTTTTGGATAAGGTACTACTCCTAACATTTCTGCTTGTAGCCATTAGCTCCAGAAGAATGTTTCCTTCTTCTTCTTCCCTGGAGGTTCTTCAAAATATGTCTTGATGTCCACCTAGGGGTTGTTCTTACTCACAACCATCGAAGAAGGGAGAAGGTTGGCTTCGTGAAGCAGTGGGTGGTGTTGTGCAAACATTTTTCTAACTTATCTCTACTCCTACAAGGCATGAAATGAAATCTTTTTCGTTGATTTTTGTTTTTGTTTTTGTTTTTTTTTTTTTTTTTTTTTTTTTTTTGTTTTGTTTTTGTTTTGTTTTTTTTGTTTTTTTGTTTTTTTTTGTTTTTTTGTTTTTTTTTTTTTGTTTTGTTTTTTTGTTTTTTTTTTGTTTTGTTTTGTTTTGTTTTGTTTTTTGTTTTTTGTTTTTTTGTTTTTTGTTTTTTGTTTTTTTGTTTTTTTTTTTTGCTTGTACCTGCAAAACTGACATAGATTGAACTGCAACGAACTAAAATCTATCTTGCTGAGATGAAAATGCGGAATTGAAATGAAAGCAGGAAAGAACTAATCTATTTTGCTGAAATGAAATTGCAGGAATGAAATGCTAGGTTACGCTTGCAGAAATGAAATTGCGAAATTGAAATGCTAATCTATGAAAACAGGAAATGTCTAATCTACTTTTGCGGAAATGAAATTGCAGAATGTAAATGAAACAATCTACTATATGCTTGCTGAAATAAACTACTTAGCAGAAGGTGGTAGTAGAAAATAGAAGAAAAGCAGCAATCACCAATACTCTGACGCTTCCCCGGCAATGGCACCAAAAAGAATGGTGAGCCCCAGTATTGCAGCAATAATGCTGCAACTCTTGGCACTCCCTTCTTTAATTTTATCAACCCGGTAGTTTGTAACAAACTTGGAAGCGACGGTGCTATATGCAAAAGTACTAGCTCTTGCCGCGGCTGTCACTTGATCAGCTGGCACAAGTCCTCTAAGAGCTTAAGCCAACTTCTATGAGCTCTTAGAAGAAGCTTTTAACTGATGGATGAAAGCTAACTCAAAGGAGGCTAATCTACTTGTAGAAAGAAACTAAAAAGCTGAATGGAAATGAAAACCCTAGTTTTACCAACTAACCCAACTGATGCAAGAAAAAGGATGAAAGCTACTGAAAAGATGCCATTGATTCTTTGGAAGGTTAATTGCATGTGTCTAAGCTACTTCTGAAGTGAAATCTGAAAAGAAACATCTTTTTGTATTTTTGAGTAAGTTGGCAAAATTATTATGCATGTTCTTTGACTATTTTTTTCTGTGCAGAGGTTGATTGGCAAAAGGAAATGCTTGCAGGATGTTGGGAAGGTGACAAGAGGGCCTAAGGGGTCCCTAACACCCTTCCAAAGAGTTTCACAGTGATCAGATCTCAAGAAACTGCTTTCGTGAGCTTCTATAGGAAGTCTGTAGGGGTTCTACAGGATGTACTGTAGCTTCTACAGGATGTTTCTACAGGAAGAGACGAGAGAGGATTTTTGAGGGTTTATGGAGGAAAAATAGATGGGAAAGTGGAAATGGAGGTTGGATGAGGTTGTGAAGAGGTCTAGGACCTTGTGCATGAGGCTGAGGAGTGATTATGGCGATCGGATTGGTTCGAAGATAAGAGAAGCAATGTTGTGCAAGAATGTAGGAACTAGGGCAAAGCGAGAAAACGTGGCAAATGAGAGGCAAGAATCTGAGTTAGAGGATGCAGCAGGTTGCATTGATGGGTTAAGGGTAGGAGAGGAGGTTTCACAGGTGCTCTGCGTTTTATTTTTCAAAACTAATCAAACAAAGACTAAGAAAACCAAAGATCTAGTTACTTTAACCTAATTCGACTTAGAAACCATAAGCATGATGAACAAAATTTTATTGGCAGCGAATCTTATAAAACAACTATGGAAACCAAGCAAGAATGGATTTAAGCATGTAATCACAACTGGTACTAACTTTTGCAACTAAGAATCTAACACTAGAAATTGCATGAAGAAGCAAGAACAGTGTTTTTATGGCAGCAAGGGCACCTTGGTCTCAGTTCATGGTCCCAAGGAGGGAGAGGTGAGATCAAGGGTTGCTTGATGGCCTTTTTTTAAGATCTTTTCCTTTACCAAACTTTCAAATCAACCTGAAGCATGAAAATCTATTTTAATCATCAAAAACAACCTAAGTAACAAAGCAAGATCTTATTCTAAATAACAGATTTTAATCTAAGAATGCAGCAAAGACACATAAAAGTACACAAAGGAGGTACTGGGCACTTGAGTTGGGCCCAACCCCAAGAGCTACAGCCTCCTAAGAAAGATTAGAGCTGGTGCAAAGCTGGATTCATCTTTATTGAGCAAGAAATAGTAGTTACATCCCAAAAACTGTCCACAAGAAAAAGCTTGAAAATGTGCTGAACTGCAGAGCTAAACTACTGCCTAAAAAATGACTAAAATGGAACTGCCAACTAGCTAATTCAGCTGAGGCCCTAGGCCTTCTTATTTATACAAATTGAGGACGCCAACAACCCTCCTAAACTTGAGGAACTCGGCTGCCAAAACTTGCAGTTAACAACAACTTTACTAGCGTTTGCTCGGTTGCCCTTGTGATAATCGATGTGGTGGCCCTTGAACTCCAAGCTGGTGGTGGATAATTCGAGGTAAGAGCTCATAAATGCAGGGGACACCTTCCTAAAAATCCTCTCCACGAATTTGGCTGCGAAGTGCTCATTTAAACCTTTGATTTTGTCTCAAAATTGAAAAGAAATATGCATAAAGTACACATTAGACTTGTTGGCATAATGACTAACCCAATTCACTCTATTAGCATAAATATAATAAAAAACATGCAATAAACTAATGAGAATGGTGGATTAAGTTGAATTAGGAGGCTAAATGAGCCCATATAATTACTCATTTCTGGGGCTCATCAGTATAATCGAGGTTTGAAGGAGCATATCCATTCTTTAGATAAAATATGATATCAACGTATAATGATTCAACATCGTTTAGGCTTACCTCATACATTTGTATCTTTATAGATGGTATTTCAGATATAAGCGATGCTCCAGCCAACATTTTGCAAAAGCCTTGACCTTTTACAATACTTGTTGGTTTGATTTCTACATCATATTTCTGTAAGGCAGTAACCCAATTGGCTCTTTTCTCACCCACATCTTTCTGTACTAAGAGATTTCTTACTGCTGGAAACGGTACTATGATTTTTGTATGGGTTTTAAGTAGAAAGGGTTTGAAATATTTAATTGCTTTGAAAATAGCATAAGCTTGTTTCTCTACCTCTGAATAGTTTAACTCGGCACCCTGTAAATTTGAACTAAGAAAAGCAATTGGAGCTTCTACCTTTTCTTGATTTGCTTGAGTGAGTATCGTAGCATATGATCTATCAGAGGCAAAAATATATAAAATAAAATGATCGGAAAAATTTGGAGTTGATAAACATGGAGCGTTAACAATTGCTTGTTTGATTAGATTGAATGCATCATATTCACCTTGGCCCCATTTGAAGTTTGAGTTCTTTTTAATCATTGCTTGTAAAGGAGACACGATTCTTGAAAAATCTGGAACAAATCTCTTTACAAAATTAATCTAGCCAAGGAAAGATTGCATAGCTTTCTTGTTGTGAGGTAGGGGTATTTCGGATATCTACTTGATTCTGTCAGGATCAATGTGAATTCCAGATTTTGACACTATGAATCCAAGAAGTTTTCCTTCACTTAATGCAAAAAAGTATTTTTTCAAGTTAAGTGAAATTCCATACCTTTGACAATGTTGGAAGATTTGTTTTAATTCTCTAAGATGATTGCCTCATTTCTTGGAATATACAGTTATATCATACAAGTAGATTACCACTAATTTGTTAACTAATCCCTTGAATACGATGTCCATGGCTCACTGAAATGTGGCGCCAACGTTGATCAGACCAAAGGGAATCTTTTGATATGCGCAAGTGCCCCATTTGGTTCTGAATGTAGTTTTTAATTGATCATCGGGATGAACCAACACTTGGTTGTATCCTGAGAATCCATCCAAGAAGGACATTAATTATGATCCTGTGACTACTTGCAGTATTTGCTCCATGGGAGGTAAAGGAAAAATATACTTTTGACAGGCTTTGTTAAGGTTTCGAAAGTCAATGCAAATTCTAATGTCTCCGTTTTTCTTTCTAATGGGAACCATATTGGAAATCCATTTGGAATGTCGAACGGGAAAAATGATTTTGGCTTTCAATAACTTATTGAGTTCAGATTTGATCTGGTTTTCTAGATTGGGATGGATCTTTCTCAGCTTTTGCTGGACAAGTTTTTCATCGTTTAGCAATGGTATAGTATGTTGGATGATAGAAGTGTCATAAGTTTTGAGTTCATCGGAGTTCCAAACAAAGACACTTTTGTATTGTCTCAAGAGACGAATATACGCTAATTTTTCTTCAGGAGCTAGGCCAAGGCCTAGGTTGATATTCTGTGGTTTGGCATCAGTTCCTAGATTTACTAATTCATAGTTCAAAGTTGAACTTTGCAGTTTTGAATTGGTAGATCTTTTGAATCAATCTTTCAAATCATAAAGGTATTCTAACTTGACTACTGATTTTGGCATAGCATTATTAGTTCTATCTTGTTGCAATTGTCTGTCATGTTGGTCCTCATCAATTATCTGATTGGTGTAAGATCCTTCAGATGTGAGAAAGCTCACAATATCAGAATCGTCGTTAAAAATCCTCCAATTGGTAATGTTATCAGGAATTGAAGGTCTCAAGATTAATTCGATTGAAAATCGATCAGGGCTATAGTCTTCTGAAAGAATGAGCTTGGAAGCTACGTTAGCTAGGAGGTCTGCACTAGCATTCCGGAGTCTGGGAATTAATGAAATATTGAATGCTATAAATTGTTAGTTAGATCTTGAACTAAAGATTGGTAATGCTTTAAATGACCTGATAAACAATGTATAGTATTGCGTACCTGTCTGATTATAATTTCAGAATATCCGAAAACTTGAAGATATTTGATGTCTAATTCGATTGCTTTGTATAATCCTTGGACTAAAGCCTCGTATTCTGCGGTATTATTGGTGCAATAGAATTCGAGTCTACAAGTTAGCATAGTTTTGTTTCTCTCTGGACTGATTAACACGCATCTTGCTCCTACTCCTTCATTAGACTTAGAACCGTCAAAAAATAACTTCCAAAATAAAGATTTATTTACAGGACTGTCTATAAAATTAATACATTTAGAACTATCTGTTTGAGAGAAATTTTCTACTTGAGATAAAACAGAACATTCTAAGTAAGGTGAAGTATGAGCATTAAAATTTCCTAAGAAAGAATCTACTGAGTAGTTGCCAATGATGTTATTGCTGTATGCTACTGGTTCATTCTCTCCTTCCAATTCTGTTACTATGTATTTCTGATGTCTTTCTCGCTCAACTTTTATCTGATTTGGTTTACCATTGTAAGGGAGCCACATGTGCGACTAGTCAGTTGCAAAGTATCCATGAAGTTTTTCTGACCAATCTCTGCTAAGAATTAAGCCATAAAATTCCGGAATATCAGCAACTAAAATGTTGATAACTTGACATACCTTTGGATTGGATGACAACCTTATGGTAACTTGATTTAATTCGCCGATCACTTCAACTTGTGATCGATCTAGCTGAACTATGCGCACAACAGATTTTTGTGGTTGAACGTTCAACTTTGCAGATATTGATTTTGGTAGAATATTAGATGAAGCTCCAGAATCCACTAAGCAATTATGCAAATTTTTATTGAAAACTTCACAAGTAATAAGAAATGGGGGAGTATGAGATCTAGACCTTCCTCCAATTAAAGCGATGTCATTTGGATCAACTTTATTAATCACGTTAAGTGGAGGTCTTCCCATTTCATGGGAAGCTTGAGAGATTACAGCGGCAGGCAAAGATGAAACTGGTACAACATGTAATTCTTTCAAAAGTACCTTTTGCTGGTGTTTTAACTTCCTCAATTCATAAAAAGTGATGTTAGCCCTAGTATTTTTCATGTCTTCTATGATATTATACTCCATTTTATCCGAAATGATCAGCGTTTTGATGGAGTTTATGAATCTGTTTGGACTTGGCTGGTTTGAGTCGCTTTAGGTGTCGTTTTCTTAGCTGCGACTTTATCCTTAGTCATTGAGCTTGCGCTCCTTGGCTTAGGAGTGGGTTGAGGAGGATCAAGATGATTTCAACTTCGAGTACTATCCGGGGATGCCTCTTGATCCTCTTCATCTGGGAGGATGAAGTCCCACATACCTTGTACCTCTACAACTTCTTCTTCATTGGTATGTTCTTCCGTAGCAATTTCCTCTTCTTCTTCTTCTGATTCAGCACTTGTGATAGCATTTGGTGACTTTGAATTGGTTGAAGGGTTTCTTCTATAAGGCTTGTATGGCTTTTTAGAAGAAGTTTCTGCCACTTGTTTCTTAATGTCAACCATTTCGTTAGACATGGTTTTGAAAACTTTTTGTAATCCTTCTAAATCGAACAGATCTTTTGCTTGTTTTTTCTTCGGGTCTTCCTTGAAAGTAACCTTCTTGGATTTTCGTTCTTCTATCGCGTTTTTCTTTTCTAGAGCTATGATACGTTTCTCTACCGCTATTGCTTCTTTCATATTGTCGGCTAAAGTTGTTTTATTAGCCCTATCAATGAACATTGCTATGTTTGACGGTAAAGCAGAGATGTACCACTCACTTCGCACTTCTTCGCTAGGCTTGGAAGCAGTAGGAATTTTATTTAACAATTTACTGAAACGTGAATTAAAATCTTTGATAGGTTCCTTTGACATGGCTCTAAGGTTAGACAAGTCGTTGATCAATGTCGCCGTAGACCTATCATCACCGAACTTAGTCATGAATTATTCTTGGAAGATATCCCAACTAGTGATAGATCCAGACGGTAATGAGAAATACCATGATCCGGCTGCTCCTTGCAGAGTATAAGGGAAAAGTCGAATGACAACATCTTCATTGGTAACTCCATTGAGATTTATGGATAACATAAAGTTATTTATATGTTCTTCCGCTAGCATGCCTGCTTCAGGATTAAACTTAGGCAGCCATTTTTCAGGATGGGCCGGTATCTGACTCAAGGGCGTAGGCATTAAGACTGCCCCTGGGTTATTCCATGGAGATTGGGCCATCACTGAACTACTAACAGAGGAAAGTGCAGAAGGTGATCCCTGCAATTGAGAAGATGAGGATATTACGACTCTAGATGATTGAGAAAAAGGTGTGGAAGTTCCTGTGGACTGGTGGACAATAATCTGAAGTGGAGGAGTGGATGGTTGACTTCATGATGGAGAGGTGGAGATGGATGATGATGATGAAAGACTCTCGCTATCGGACCCTTTAAGTGATTTCCTTGCTCTCTTTCTTGTAGGCAAAGGTAACTTGGTTGGCTGAACACCAAACTTTTCAATCTTTAATCTAGTAAGAGGATGAGCAGGGTTATGTTGCGAAGTCATGATGCCTTGAGATTTATCAGATCTCTGAGGTGATATAGAAAATCGCTGAAGTTTATGGATCAAAGATTCAACTTCGGGAGGTTCAATAGTAGATTGTTCTGAAATATCAGGGTTTGTAGCAGCGGCTGTTGTTCTTTCGACTTCTGGATCTAGATTTAAAGATTTTAAGTGCGATGGAGAAGTCGGGGGAGATGGTGAGGGAAATTTACTCTCAGAATGGTATTTAGATTTAGACTTACTTTCCATTCACAGGTCGGGCCCTCCTCTAGCGCCAAATATGTTGAAGCCCCGAAAATCGGGTCTACAACAAGGGGGATACCCATCCGGTTCGAACCTTGGCTAGCAGCTCCTTTTCCGTTTGGTATAGTGGGTCCGACTGGGGATATGGGACCAGTTTCCCAATTTATGTGTGTGTGTGTTGAGATTTGATATTTCCTTTCTAAAAGTTCCTAAGTGAAATGCTTTTGCTTTCTCTAATCTAATAACATGCACTTGTATTCTAATAAACATAAATATCTAATTCTACACTAACCCGGGGTGTAATCTTTCCGTTATGCGATCTAAAATGATTTCAAATAACAATTGGTAATAAAGATAATTCAACTGTTATGAGAAAAGAATTCAATATAGATAAACTACTTCGTATAAAAAGTTAGACGAAACAGTTGTGAAAAACATATCGCATAATAAGCTACTCATACATTAAGCATAAATAAATAACTATCACCGTACAGAAGTGCCAAATGATAACTCAAGCATTCACGCATCAATATATAAACAACTGAACATAAATACCACTTTAACACAAAGGCAAAAATAGTTAAGAGATAGAAGTACCATTTAGAACTATTTCTACTCATGAGCTTCAAGCGATAATGATTTATCTCTTCTTAATCCAACATCCACTAAGAGTACAGAAGTGCAACATCAGTAGTAGATATTAAATGCAAATATCAATAAATCTTGTTCCATTCATTCATCAAAACCTCCTCGAAGGGTGCAAAAGTGCATGTTCTGAGGACAAGTTTTTGACAAATTTCAAGACCCTTCTTTGAATGAATGAGAAGGATTTAAATAATACTAACTAAATCTAAAAATAAGTTATTACAAAAATGTAGGATACGGTTTAAATGACCGTCCTCATTTCAGGCAAAAATAAATCAAAATTAATACTAACATTGAATCTAAAATTAAAACTAACAACTAACTATTTTTGTATATGTTCCTTGAAATCGCAAGTGTTTAGCATTTGTTTGAGAAGAGTCGGCTGGCCGACTTCCGACTTTAACTGTCCTGCGAAAATGGCATCGGCAAGAGCTGGCGCCATCTTCTTGGTAGAATTGATGATACATTTGAGAGTCATGCACTGGCTATGTGGTTTTACGAAATATGCCCAGTAAGAATCCTAATTCAACTTAGTCAATCTTTTGATTGATTCTGCCTTTTCTTGAGCCTTCTGTCTCCAGCCTGTCTGTAGTTGCTGAGCATATATACATACCCTTTTGAAGATATTTATGACAAATACCACTGGTTTTAGGATTCAAGTTTTACTTTTTATTTTTTATTTTTTACCTCTAGTGTTGCTTTCTTACAAATTTCTAGGCTTATAGGTGACTAAGCAATTAGAGGTTTTCCCTTTCAAGAGGTTTTGCACATCGGAAACTGCCTCCATTTCTTAATCTGGGCTTCCCTGGTGCGATTTTTTTCCTCTTGCGCACTTTTTGTTAGCGAATTTAAAGCTTAAATTTTGTGAAAATAATGATTCCGTAAGTTGCTGACACTGAGTCTTAAATGGTCTGTTTGTGATGTCAGCACTGTCCAGTACCCATTTAACCATGTCCATGTATGGAAGAATTTTGTGCCTTGCCGCTATTCGGTGTAAGAATGAGCAAGCTAGATCTGTAATAGACGTCTCAGAAGACCCGTGTGAGCCTACAGTAGCTATAACCTCCATTATTTTGGGATTCTCTTCCCCAAGTAGACTATACATGCCTTCCCAAGTAGTAATACCAGCGTCTCTGTTACAGGCAGTGTCTGTATACAAGGGCGTCATTTCTTGATCTTCAGAATTCGGAGCTTTGTCTTTCTTTCCCATAGTATCCTGAAAACTGCTTTGTATAATTCTCTGTTCTTTGTTCCTGTAGTTTACAAATGAGGTGAGAATCATGATAAGGAAAAGGTGACGAGAAATCTTTAAATGCCGAAGACATATAAAATATACCACCTTACGTGAAATGGCTCTTCGATAAGCACGAAACCCTATTTCATTAATTATTGGCAACTAACTCATTAATTAGCATTAAAGTGCATAACTAGGTCTCGGTTTATGGAAAATACTTTTTTGAACAACGAGCCCGAAAGATTTGCGATGAAGCGATTTTGCAATTTGCTTCGCAACATCGCAACATCGCAACATCGCAATATCGCTCTATCTCAATATCGCAACATCGCTGGAGCGTAGCATATGACAATCATCCGTTAATGTGTTTTCCGCGAAATGCAATTTGCGATATGCGCCATCACATATTGGCAGTTTGAGGTTTTTCAGCGTAAGTGATATTTGATGGATGCGATGCGATGAAGTTTCGCAGCGCGATCTCGTAACCTTAGAATTGTGTTTGTAAGGAGGTATCCATTATCCTTTTTGTGATGCGATATTTCTTGAGTGATTTTATTCTACCTTATCATAAAACTTAAGCTTTTTTTTAGATTTTTCAAGGGTATTCTCCTAAGTTTATGAAGGTAAGTTTTATTGAAAAAGGAAATTCAAGCACTAATTGATCTTTAAATTTTTTGACTAAGGGTCCCCACTTATTTAGTATTAGTAATAACACTAAATAAGAAGGGGGTTGTTGTTGGCCACAACACATAACACACATACACCTACACCTAGTGTACCACACAACATAATACATACTCCTACATCTAATGTACAACACAACACAAAACGTATAGCTACACCCGACGTACAATACAACACAAATATGTACGTAGAGTACAACAAAATGAATACATATGTAACGATACCACAACTTCACAATGAACATACATGGTATTGCATGCCCACAATACAACACATGCGACATGCACACAATACGACATGTACACCAGTACCATATGTACAACATGTACATAATACCACCATTACACAACACCACTTGCACAACATATGCACAACATCAAATGTACATGACACCACCTGTACAACACATACACAATGCCACATGTACAGCACATCACCTATACAACGTGTACACAACACCATATATACACAACACCACATGAAAATGTACATAACACCACATGTACACAACGCCATATGCACAAGTGGTATTGGCAAATTTAGGGTAACATGAGATTCTACAGACTCAGGTGGGGAAGGGACTTCATGAAATTGAACATCCCTTCTGATTATGAAACTTTGATTAGAAGGATCAAAAAACATGTAAGCCTTGTAATTCTCATAATAATCAATGAAGATACAGTTGTTAGATTTGGGTTCTATCTTTTTCGATTTTTCATCAGGAATATGAGCCCAATGTTCAAAACCAAATACCTTTAAATTACTAATATCCATTTTAAGTCCATTCCATTTTTCCTCAAGGATAACATGCTTAACAACTTTAGTGGGAACTCTATTTAAAATAAAATTAGCACAACATATCGCTTCAACCCAAAATTTCTTATGCATTCCTTTAGAATAAAGCATACATCTAGCCATTTCTACTAAAGTTCTGTTTTTCCTTTCAGCAACACCATTTTGTTGAGGTGTGTAAGGAACAATATTTTGATGTTGAATACCATGTTTAGATAAATATGCATCACATTCTTTCTTAAAAAATTCCCCCCCATTATCAGATCTCAAGGTTTTAATACTCTTTCCAGATGCATTTTCAACCATGGATTTAAATTCTTGAAATTTTACAAATGTTTCACTTTTATTTTTCAAAAAATAAACTCAAGATTTTCTACTAAAGTCATCAATAAAGGTAAGAAAATAAATTGCATGAGATATTAAAGGAACTTCAAGAGGACCACATATACCACTATGAATCAATTTCAAATGTTCTTTAGCACGCCAGGCTTTACCATTATCAAACATTTCTCTATGGTGTTTACTAAGAACACATCCTTCACAAACACCAGTAGTAGAAGAAATATTAGGAAAACCATGAACCATTTTAATTAGCATTTTAATTTTACCTTAATTCAAGTGACCCAATATTTCATGCCATAATTGACTTAGTTCATCAGCATGAGAAACATAGGAATAAAATGGTTGTCTCTCAGTTGAATTAAACCCTACAAATTTATATAAACCAGTTGTATGATCAACAGGACTAGAAGAGACTACTTTATAATTTCAGTTGATATATTTAAGGACATATTTATCAAGCCAAGCTTCAAATTTAAAACCTTTATGACATGCACAATAAATAGAAAGTAATTTGATGGGCATGTTTTGAACATGAAAAACATCTTCCAATTAACCATTAGCGACATTAATATTACTAGAACCAATTATGGAAAGTTGTTTACCATCACCAATAGAAAATTTATAAGATGAGTGCTTATTAGTGTCATAAGATGTAAATAAAGAAGCATTATAATTCATATGTTTAGAAGCACCAGAATCCATTATCCATTCCACATTACAAGAAGAATTACTAGAAAAAACAACAAATGCACATAAAGCTACTTGAGATTGATTAGAATTTTTCTTGTTAGCTTTAGCCATTAAACGCTTCGCTTTAAAGAAATTATTTTTAGGATGGTTAGTTTTACCACAATGCTTACAAGGATCATACACTTAGTATGATTAGAAGTGTGTGAATAAGAAACTTTAGCATTATAAAAAAAATTCATAGGATTCTTATTATGTGCCATAAGAGTTTTATTAGGTGAGACTTGTCCTCAAGCAATCAACCTTTCTTTCTCATTTATCAACCCTTTACAGAAATCATCAAAAGTAGGTTTCTTTGTACTTTGAGACAATTCAAGAGCCCTATTCCTAGTTTGGATGAACATGTCAAAACAAGATGGAAATTGTTGCTCTACAAGAATGATAAGAGCAGTGTCTGCCTTCTTGTAATATTTACCACAATTACTTAACCTTTCATTTAAGGTTTTCAATTCAGCAAGATATAATTCTGCTCTATCAAAATTAGTAGGATCTATCTCATGAATCTTCATTTCAAGGTAATAAGTAGAAACATCATCAAATTTATCAAATAAAGAAGCAAGAATTATCTGTAACTCAATCGGGATGTCTTCCACCTCAATACTCACCTGAAGACTATCTGAAACCGTTTTACCAATGAGCCCTCTTACTTGATCACACTTTTCTTCCCATTTAATCAATGCTTGAGTAGCTGTGGGTTTCTTGTGTTCACCATTAACCAACCTCCATAGAGTCTTACTCCCGAGAACACCATTTGTTTTCCTTTTCCATGCAAGATAGCTAGAACCGACAAGTTCAGGAACAAAAGCTACCTCTGAAGTCATAATGATAGTAATTTTGACTAGAAATATAAACCTAAATGCAAGAAATGAAAACATAAAAAGCGGATAGAAAACTATAAATTTCTACAATTCATTCTGTCATCACTAGAAAAACTATATATATATATATATATATATATATATATATATATATATATATATATATATATATATAATGTCAATATTAAATCACGATAATTTTTCTTCTAGTACTCTGTTTGAGCTTATTTGCTTTTCGAAATTGGGTAGCTCGGCAAGATGAACCCAAATATCTACTCTGCTATGGAAAATTCTACACAGAAGGTAACAAATATGACAAAAAAAGTCAGGTGTCAAAATAAAAAACACTCAATAATGCTCCAAATGCTTATTATAACCAATTTTCGGAAATGGTGCAGCCACTCTGCATCCACTTATGCGGCCAAAATTCTGATCAAAAACCTCGGTCGGCCAATCTTCTTTCCAGCAAAAATATAACCAAAAATTTGGGCGAAAATCATAGATCTTATAACTAGAAGATAAATCTCCTTGAGGAGAATCCAAAAACCATATAGATCTTATAAAAAAACAATCAAGAGCCCCTTGAAAAAAAAAACCTGCAAAAAACTACACAAAAAAGTTAGGGTTATGAGAAAAAAAACTCAAATATGTAGAATCATGCCCAAATCTGAATAGAAGCCTAATCGCGACCAGATAGAAAGAAAATATACAAAAAATAATGAGTGCCCAGATAACAAAAAATAAAGATACATGCTGATGGTTATATTCAAAGAAGATTCTAGATCATAATAACCATGGCTGTGACACCATGTTAGAATATTAGATCTACTAAACTAGCTATCTATCTAAGAAACCAAAAATATATCAACATATAAATAAGAGAAAAAAAAAGAACAAGGAAAACAATACAACAAATATATGTGGTTTACCCAATTGGGCTACGTCCACGGGAAGGTTATCTTCTATTATCTCTAGAAATCTCCTACAATCTTAGAAAGAGAGCAACTATAAATAGCCCGATACAAATGGCAGTATGTTGTGAGCACACGATAAGATCTGATGGTATCATAGAATGGTATATGCCTTAAGAGGTTCCCTTGAACCTATTATATAACCAGAGATGTGGAGGAATTACTCTCACGTATTAAATGTGGGATAATATAATTCTCCAAAATAACACCTCTTTATATAATAAATGGATACAATACTATATTATGCCATAATAAATATGGGATATAATGTATTACTCTTTTACATATGATTTTTGACAACTTCTAGAATAAATACAAAGACATTATTACCTTCCAAGGAATATAATATATTCGAACAATAATATGCTAGGTACTGGGCAACATAATGAACATGGTTATGATGTAAAATTCAATGGCTTTGTGAGAAAAATCATAGATAAGTCCCTTAGTATTATACTTGTTCCAAATGACCTAGAGTAGAATATTCCCATTGAATATACGAATTGTAAATATGTCATAGTCACATGAACAAAATTTCTCAAGAATAAATGAGAGTTGGTTGTGGAATATTAGTTAGGGTAACCTAGATTTATAAGTATTAATATCTTCTAGAAAAAAATCAAAAATTAAGGGATTTTCCCATATTGAATAAAAAAACCAACACTTGTGAAGTTTCATATATGGAAAACATAAAGGACACAAATTATAGAAGTATCTTATAGAGTTAAGGATAATATAGAACTTGTCTACATATATATATATATATATATATATATATATATATGTGAAGTAATGCAACTCATTCCATTACTGGAATATTTTATTTTCCAACATTTATTGACGAGTTTAGCAAGAAATTTTGGGTGCATTTTTTATTGAGGTGGCTCCAGAAAGGCTCAATAATCAAAGGTTGTTATGGAAAGATAAAAAACAAAATCATTGTATTACCATGAAAATAGGATTAGATCGAAGAGCTCATCGTAATATTTCCAGTGGTTCAAATGACACCTCAATCTAACATCGTATGCAAAAGTTATGGCTAGTCAAAGTTTTGGTCAACATGGCCCATTAGCTAAATTTGACAAAGCACCAACTAAATTTGGAAGAAACTTAAATCTAAAGGAGACGCTAAAATTCACAATCAATAACTAGGCAACAATTCGGTGCTTCATGATGATGGTTTCTAGTGGTTGGAACTAGCGAATTTGTTTTCTCCTTAATTTTTCGATGACCCTTAAAAAATTGTTCGATTGTTTTGACTCATTTGTTTAAAAATAACACACACACACACACACACATATATATATATATATATATATATATATATATATATATATATATATATAAGGGTTAGGGCTAATGAACCACCCAATATCTAGTGCCAATTATTATAAAATAACAAATATGGTTGGCGGGAGGTGAAACCCTGCCAACTCATTATATATCCACTATATATAATATAAGGGGGTTGGTGGGGATCGAACCCGATGGCGGGTCTGGCCGTCCCACCCAATGGGAAGCCCCACACACATTTCAAAATAAAGTGCCAAAATATTGTAACAACCACACACCAATTCATTGGTCTCGTGGGGTTTGACCCTGGGACCTCCCCCAACTGCTATGCCTTAATATAATTCCTCAAACCCTGTGCCCAATGGGCACGACTTTCATTTATCTACCCATGATTTAATATATAAACCCATTTCACTATTTGACCAAAAAAACATATAAAGGAGGTTGAGTGCAAAACCATGATCTGGCACACGGAATGAAGAAGAACCATGATCCGGGGGAATCATGAGGAATCTGTAATATTCCATGCGAGCCAAATTTTCATAGTATCATAATTATGCCAAGTTTATACTTAGATTGATCAAAATTTCACTAGACGTTTGATGATGTAGATGGTTTTATGATCTGAGCAACATATTTTTCAAAGACAGAAGGTTGAAGGTGGAACCTTGACACAAGAATCTACATGGAATCTAAAAGATTCCCTTGAGGCTAGAAATTAACTGTTTCAAAACCAAGCCTACTTTATACTCATTTTTCTTAGTTTTTTGCAAGAAATGTGATGGTGTGAATAGTCTCTTCATTTGAGCAGACGAATTTCATTCAACCCACTAGAAGGAATATTTGGGGAATATTTGAGATTCCCACAGACCATACTTTGACTGAGGTAGAAAGAGGTCGATTTTGTAGTCATTTTTCATGATTTTCCTCTAGGAATTCAACAATGTAGTCCATTTCTTTAGCAGAGGTGTGGATTTTCAAACCATCCTTAGAAGTGGAGGTATAAGGTGTCATTTGTAAATGTAACATCCCTGGTGAAAATTCCATGTAATAAAAGATAATGAAGGAAAAATAAGACCACGGGAAAGGGACACTTATTCCAACCTGAATGTTGGGAAAATATATCCTAGTCGGCATCACTGGATGTGCGTTTTGGCTAAGGAAAATTGGAAAAGGCAAAGGCAAAGGCCTTAAAAGGCAAAAAAGATTTTTTTGTACATTTATTTATAAAAATAAAGGAAATTAAGGAGAAAAGTAAGGTGAAAGGTCACAGGTTTCATGTGAGGAGGAAATTGAAGGAAAATAATGGAAAATGAAGAAAATATAGGCCTTATTAATAAAAAGGCTTCTGAGGATTAGTTGGTAACCTTTTGTTAGTTTAAGTTTGGAGCTCTCTCATTGTTCTCTCTCTCTCACTCTTGGTCACTTAGAGATTTCTTGGAGAACTATAGATTTGGATCAAGGAAGGAAAAGCAACCAAAGGGAAAGGAAGGAAAAAAAGGATCAAGGAAGAAGAGTAGCATCAAGCAATTTCAATAGGAATACTTGTAGGTAATCTTTTGAATGTGTGGTTTCCTAGCTGGTTGGGACATGCATGGATTTTCATGTTGGTGTATGGTTCTCTCATTGTCGATGGCATGCTTTATCTGGGTTATGACAATTGTTTTCTTCTTAGCCTTGCCTTTTTACGGATGCCATGGTATTGGGATGTTTATCTCGGTTTTGAGCTTTGGTTTGCCTAATGGATTTCGGAATCTAGGGCGGAGGCTCTGTCAAGGTTCATTTCCCAAAGGTCTAGGAATCCCTTGACCGGTTTTGGCGGGTATACACGATAAATACTGACGGAAAAGTCTCGATTTAGGGCTTAGTGATCCGGGTTTGGATTGCGGTAGATCCTGAGAGACTGGTCTCGCTTTAGGGCCTAGTGATCCGAGGAGACAAGGAGATGGAAAACTCCTAAAGGATAATGATGGATTTTAGATGGCATTCCAAGTTCGGTGCGATTGTGATAGGAGCATTGGTTTTGGTGTGATCACGGTTTGGTGAGGGTGGAGTTGGATTAACCTCTGGATTCCCTTGGTTGTTCTTATATTGGTTGTTCTATGAGATCGCACATTCATGCCTGGAATATGGCACGGGGGTGACTAGCTGAAAGAGATATTTGGTTCAACCATGTCTACGGTTGGCTGGTACATGAAATCCCGAACCTGGTCAGATTTTCCTATGATTAATAAAATCTAAGTTCTCTTACTTTTGCATTGGTTTATATGTGGATTCAATGATTGTCATATCTTTGATATTTATATGGCTTTATGTTAGTTATAAGAATGGTTAAATGATTGGTTCATGTCATGGTAATTTCATGCATTTACTTGTAATTGTTAAATGGATGGATAAAAGACCTAATTGATGATATAATAGTTCAATGGAGAAGGAGGTGATCCTTCTGGTTATGTTTCATAATTTCTTTCAGTCATTTATGCTTTGTCTTGTATCCTAGGCCTGTAGGTTGCATTGATGCCAAGTGTTTGATAGAATGTCAGTCCCGGTTGGGGATGCTCAGGACTAGTCCTAAGGTTTATTTCTTATTTATCAACATTTTTATCATTTCTTTGATGGATTCTGAAGGTTGTAGCAAGTTTTGGGCAGAGGTCGGGATTATGGGATAGAATAGTAGCTGAAATATCAGGGTTGTTGGCACATGTCTGCTGAGACAAATCCACAGTCACTAGCACATAGGCCTATGAGAACGACTTTGGGTTGTTGGATGTTGTCATGCATATAACATGAGAGAAACCAAGGGTTAAAAGGGTTAAATCATTAGTGGGAATCGAGGACAGGATGTCTGAGTGGTTGACACATCTCGTGAGAGTGTTGTTTCTTATGCAGATGGGTTTGTTTGTTATGTTCTGTCAGTTCCATTTCTTTAAGGTCACCAAGGAAGTTGAATCCATTATAGTAGTCTCTCTCGTCACATGTTTACCCTAGATGGTAGGTTGCTTGGGTGGATCTAGGAGGAGGGGGTGTTATAGTAAATGTATGCAATTTGATTTTTTCTAAAGATTAATGAGAGAGGCCTCCCCACATTGAGTAGGGCCCGGAGACGTAATCCACACTGGGTGAACTCCATTACCAACTTGTTTGTGCCATTGTTTTCTCATGTTTTCTTTTGAATTATGTATCTTTTATGTGTATGCATCATATGGTTACATTTTCTTTAAAATGAAATTATGTATGAATCATTGAAGTGAAAATTTATGGATCAAGTTTGGTATCAGAGTGGGTCTTCCGTTGATTTGAATTACAAGTGTATGATAACCAGGCAAAAGCTCCAAAGAGGTGAAGGAAAACTTAAGTTCTTTGATCCAAAAGCATGGTGTGTAACCATTAGGGGAATTTTGAGGTCTAAAATGGGCCTCCTAAGAAAAATGTACAACCAAAATAAACTTTATAAGAACCAATAGGATTCAAGATGATGATGTCAACTATGGGGGATGATTCACCATTTTTGGAGTAAAAAAGTAAAAATAATAAAAATAATAAAATAATAAACTACTTTTTCAACTCATATTTTCAACTTATCTCCCTAAGATTTTACTCAAATTTTGAGTAGTGGTACTCGTTGAATGAAAAATTTAATTCCTTATCTGAGGAACACCATGTTTCATACTTTTAAAGGACCCTGCTACACGAAAAATGAGAAATACATGAAAAATGTGATTGCAATCATGTTTTTTCATGTATTTCTCATTTTTCATGTAGCAAGGTCCATAAAAAATATGCAACATGGGGACTCTATGGATGAGGAATCAAATTCTGCATCCAACGAGTGTTTCCACTCGAAATTTGAGTAACCCATAGGGATATAAGTTGAAAATACGAGTTGAAAAATAGTTTTTTCTTTTTTCCCTCTAAAATTTGACGACATAATCTAATCTTATTTTATTATTTCCTCTATAATTTTATAATTTACTTAGGAGACCCATTTTAGGCCTCAAAATTCCCCTAATGATGAAGAAGGAAAATGACAGACAAAGATGCATGGTTTAAGGAAGAGCGAAATTATCACAAGGCCTTCAACACCATGGTAGAAAAAGTGCAAAAAAAGTTTGTAGAGTATGAGAAGACAATGTGAAACCAGAGAAGAAAGGAGGAGAAGAACCTCCTGAACCTCCCTCTCCATCTTCCAGTGAAAGTTCTTCTTCTTCCTCTTCTCATCATTCTAAAGGTAGAAAATCTCATAAAAATCCCTTTTTCAAGTTGCATGTGAAGTTCAATTTATCTATGTTTAGTGGAGAATTTAGTGCAGAAGAACTAGATAACTGGATTAAACAGATTGAAGTATATTTCCACATACAAAGAATCAGAGAGGATGAGGCCGATATTTAATTAACATCCCTTTGATTTAGTGGCACTTCTCTCGTATGGTGGGAACGCAAGCTGTAGAAAGGTGGTAAGAGTAATTGTAAACTTACGTCATCTTGGTTTGAGTTTGTTTCTGATTTAAGAGGACAATTTTACCCATTAGGCTACATAAAGAAATCCATGATGGAATGGAAACATTTGAAACAAAGTAAAGGTAAAAATGTTCAAAATTTAATAAAAGATTTTAGAAAACAAGAATTAACTTTGAGGGTTCCATTAGACTCTCCTAAAACATTGCTGAAATACATTGGCTCATTGCATGGTTATTTGTGTCATTCATTGTTATTATTTGAACCTAAAACTATTGATGAAGCTAGTGTGAAGGCTTTACACCGTGAAAGCACGGGGAAGAATGAGGAAGATGAACGCCCAAAGAGGGCAATAACAACTATGAGAAAAGAAGAAAATCCCTCTTGTAATCATTGTGAGAAATAAGGGAATGATGAGGAGCATTGCTGGAAATTGCATCCAAAATTGAGGCCAAATACGAATGACAGAAAATAGAAGAAAGAGATGGTTATTATCATGCAATAAGACCAAGAATTTGGATCAAAGGATGAGGAGAATATCACAACTGCAGGATTTGCAGGTGTTGGACCAATTGACTTGGGATCTCAGTTGGGTGATGAGATGAATATTGCAGCTCTTAGGATTGTAGAGGGTGGATCTACTGATTTGGGTTCTGATTCATACGATGAGACAAAGATTTCAGCAGATGTTGTTCCAATGATGAGAAGGGCACCAATGAAT
Source organism: Pinus tabuliformis (assembly GCA_031772625.1). Taxonomy (NCBI): domain Eukaryota; kingdom Viridiplantae; phylum Streptophyta; class Pinopsida; order Pinales; family Pinaceae; genus Pinus; species Pinus tabuliformis. Next base: position 595,309,502 of record CM062811.1, on the reverse strand, counting down.
GCATGGATCCAATAACTTGAGGATATTAATTGGAGCATTCAAAAGGAGAATGTTGAACTAAGAAGACGCCTACCAGAAGCAAAGGAGGAGAAACAAAGGTTACAATGTCAATTACAAGCCAAGGAGGAGACCTTGGAAATGTTGCAGCATAACAAACCTGAGGTAAAAATTGATTCTTCAATTTCATGTTCTCTTTATGATGATGATTTCACTGCTTTTAAGAAACATACTATAGGAATTGGCTCAAATTTGATTAATAAAATGGGGTATCAAGGAAAGGGTCTCGACGGTAATGACCAGGGAACTATGAATCCCATCGAAATGGAGGAATTGTCTCGCTATGCAGGACTTGGTTATCTCATAAAGGAGGTTGGATAATTCTCGAAGAAAACCAGTGACCAATCAACAACAAACAATGGGATCATACCTCAATATTATAGTGATAATGAGGATTCTATGGGAAGTTCTCCTCATCAGGGACTCATCAGGAACAAGCATTTAAAGAAGGTTTGTAAAGTTTGGAGGAGAAATAATTATTGCATTCATGACAATAAGGATGGACATGAGAGAGCCACATGTCAGATACTTCATGGCTAGAAAGAAACTATGAAGGAACCAGTTGGTGAAGTTATTAAACAAGAAAATAAACCACATGGAGATAACCCATTCACTTTGATAAATGGTTTTATTAGATATATTAGCTTATCGTGGTTGCATTTTGTAAATCACATGTTGCAAGATATTTGTAAAAGTGATGAAGTGTTTTCCATCACTTATAAATGAAACATAATGATATTTTGGGCCTTTTTATTAATAGTTGGGGTGTTGGTTTTTGTTGTGATTTTGATGAAAACTTGACCAAAGAGTGTGCTATAAAATCTTGGAAAGTATGGGATTTTTCTTGGCTCATGTTTGGTCTTGTAAAAGAACATGTATATTACAAATATGTACTATATGTGTGTAGGGGACACAAGTGTCAGTTCATCACTTATGGCTCCGAACAATGAAGGAGAAGGAGAAGGAAGTGTGGCCTATTAGGTCAGTTGTTGTGTAGAAAATGGAGTATAGCAAATTTCAAATCATGTTTATGTGTTTGGAGGACCAAAAGCTCCTCAGTGGGGAGGAATGATCCATGTGGCTCGAGAAATGCTCAATAATTAAAGGTGGTTTTGGAAATCTCAAAAATAAAAGTCATTTTATTTTCACGAAACCAAGTTCCAATGGAAGAGCTCGTCTCAGGATTTCCAATGGATCAAATGACACCTCAGTCCGACATCAAGTGCAAAAGTTATGGCCAGTCAAAGTTTTGGTCAACTTGGCCCACTGGCTAAATTTGGAAGAGCAACAACTAAATTTGGAAGACACCTAAATCTATTGGAGCCACTATATTTTGCAGCCATTAACTAGGTGATAATTTAGTGCTTCATTGTGACAATTTCTGATGGTTGGAACTGGAAAATGTGTTGACCCCTTAATCTTTCAGGTGACCCTTAAAAATTCGTTTGGTGGTTTCGACTCATTTGTTTAAAAATAGTAACTATATATATATATATATATATATATATATATATATATATATATATATAAAGGGTGGGCCCAACGGACCCGTCCAACCTCTGGTGCTAATTATGATAATATAACAAATATGGTTGGTAGGTGGTCAAACCCTGCAACCCATTATGTAACTACTATATATAATATAACAGGGCTAGCAGGGATCCAACATGCCTATTCGGTCTTCCCCATGGGCAGCCCCACACACACATTTCAAAACAGAGTACCAAAATATTGTAATAGTCACACACCAATTTGAGAATCCCATGGGGTTTGACCTCGAGACCTCCCCCAACTGTTATGCCTTAGTATAAGTCAACCAACCAAGTTCCCAACGAGCATGAATTTGATTCATTCACCCATTATTTAATATAACGAGAACAAAGGCTAAGCATGAAACCCTAATCTGACACAAGGAATGAGGAAGAACCCTGATGTATGGGAATCTTAAGCAATCTTTAAGATTCCATGGGAGCCAAATTTTCATAGTATCAAAATTATGCCAAGTTTATACTAAGATTGATCAAAATTTCGCGATTTTTATGGTGTAGATGATTTTCTAATTTGAGCAACGGATTTTCCAAAGACAGAAGATTGAGGAAAAGGCCATGAAGGTGGAACCTTGATATAGGAATCTGCATGGAATATGAAAGATTCCATAAAGGGCATAAATTGACAGTTTTAGAACCAAGCTAACTTTATAATCATTTTTCTTAGTTTTCTACAAGAAATGTGATAGTGTGATCAATTTCTTCGTATGAGCAGCCTCATTTCAATCAACTTTCGGGAAGGATTCTTTGGGGAATCTTTGAGATTCTTGGGAGCCCAAATTTTCACTGAGGTAGAAAGGGGTTGTGTTTACAATCATTTTTCACAATATTCTGTCAAGAATTCAACAATGCAGTCCATTTCTTCATTAGAGGTGTGAATTTTTAGACCATCCCCAAAAGTGGAAGTATAAGGTGTCTTTTGTAAATGTATGTAATTTTTTTTTCATTGAACATTAATGAGAGAGCCCTTGCCACATTGAGCAGGTCCCAGAGACGTAACCCGCACTGGGTGAACTCCATTACCAACTTGTTTGTGTCTTTGTTTTCTCATGGTTGCTTTTTCATTATGTTTCTTTTATGCGTATGCATCATATGGTTACATGCTCTTTAAAATGAAATTTTGTATGCATAATTGAAGTGAAAAGATCTAGATCAATTTTCTAAAAAACAAATCACAGTCATTCACAAAGCTCAACAAATTTAATGTTGTATAATAAAAGCAAGGTGGTAGATATGTCAAAATTCCAATGTTTGATAGAGGAGGAGAGTATGACACAAAGGTGTTCACAATTTTTTGTAGAGACTAGGGAAATGAAAGGAATTTGATAGCCATATCTACTCCAAAATGAAGTAGAGTGGTTGAATGAAAGAACCATTCCACTACGAACATGACAAATAGTATGCTCAAAGGTAGAAATTTTCAGAATCATTTCCAGGTTGAATCTACTACTAATTTAGTCTACATGTTGAAAAAATATCAAAAAATTACAATGAATGGTAAAGTACCTCAAAATCATGGAGTGGAACAAGTCAAGTGTCTCTCATTTCAAGGTTTTTATTTTATTGAATATGAACATGTCCTAATAGATCTAAGGACGGAACATGACAATAGGTGTTAAAAATTCATTTTCCTTGGTTACAATGAATATTTGAAAGACTATAGATTGCATAATATAGTCACTGAAATTTTTGGTGAGAAGAGATGTAAAAATATTGGAGGAATATTCTTGGAATGGTAAAGAGAATGAGTCAATGGATAGTAGAAATCAAGATTTCCCAATAGATGGACAAATAGTCCTTCTTCTATTAGTGCGTACAAAGGTTCAATGACAAATTAGAGAAGAAATAGACTAAGTAAAATACATGTACATTGTGATGACATGGATCATCATACTAATTTTTCCTTATAACCTTATCAACCTGTTTGTTTTGAAGATGCAGTGAAACAAGAACATTGGTTACATGCCATGAATGAATAGATCGAAGTTATTGAAAGGAATGAGACATGTGATATTTTTTATCTCCTAGAAAATAAATCCAATATTGGTGTTGGTCGGGTGTGCAAGGTATAATTGGATGATAAAGGAAAGGTAGAGAAATATAAGGAAAGGCTAGTTTCCTAAGCGTTTGCTCAGTAAATAGGTATTTATGATGGTCAAACCTTTTCTCGAGTAGAAAATTTGGGTACTATTGAAGATGTGTTAGTTATTGTAGCCCAGAACAAATGGTCAGTTTTTCAGATGGATGTGAAGTCAACCTTCTTGAATGGAAAACTAGAAGACACAATGTATGTTTATCATCCACTAATATTTGAATTAAAAGGCTAAGAATACAAAGCATATAAGTTGAAGATGGCCTTTATGGCTTGAAGCAAGCACCAAGAGCTTGGTACAATTGGTTTGACTCATATTTTCTTAACATTGTGTTTAATAAGAGCACTAATGAACTTACTCTCTATAACAAATTAGATCAAGATAAAATCTTTATAGTTTGTATTCATGTTGATGACATGATATATACTAGAACTTTGCTTTTAGATGAATTCAAAGTTACTAAGAAAAGAGAATTTGAGATGATAAACCTTGGTCTAGTGAAGTAAGTTTTGGAATTGATCTCAAGTAATATTATCAAATGCTTTGCATATGTTAACAAAACTATGCTACATATATTTTTCATGATGGAAAAACACAAACCAACAGAAACACCAATTGCAAGAGGAACAAAATTAAGTAGGATGTTGGACCCATTGTCAGTTCAATATTTTATAAGATGCTTCTAGGGAACCTCATGTACCTTATTGAAACTAGACACGATGTATGTATTTAGTTAGTTACATTTCTAGATTTACCGATTCTCCTTGGCAATATCACTAGTTGGAAAGACAACTTGAAGGTATATTGCATATACAACTAATTATGGATTGTGGTAAGATTTTTTTTAAGAGGACACACTTACAATATACATAAACAATGATATTGTTGTCACTATTGATTATAGGAATAACACTTTAAGATATTCTTCCATTTGAGCACAAATTTGATCTCATGGCCTTCCAAGAAATAATCGATTGTCTCAATATCTTCTAAAGAAGTATACTACTAGAAGCTACTATAGCATCATGTCATGCAGTGTCGCTAAGAAGACGTTTGAAAATTATAGCACAAAGAACCATGTTTTTCATAGAAAAAGTAAGCACATTGACACTCTTATCACTGCATGCACGATCTTGTCAACAATGGTGACATATCTCTTCAATTTTCTTGATATAGAGATTAACTAGAGATATCTTCATCAAACCATTCAAAATCATTATTTTTAAGTTTTAGATACAACATTCTGGCATTTTTAGCAATGATTAACAAATGGGATTAAGATGGAGTGTTAAAATATAAATTCTTTTGTTAAATCAGGTAGTAAAATAGTTAGTTGTATCTACTAATTTCTTTTAGAACCATAATTATGGATGTTATTAGTCCAAATATTTCAAAAAATATATTGTTAATCGTAGATGTATGTAGAATCAATTAGTCCTACAAAATTTCTAATTTATTGAAAATTCTATTTAATAGTGAGAATGGCTTGTAATGAATCATGAATTTTTAATTGGTTTCATTCCTAACTCTGCTTATCCGTAGATATCATGCAAAAATATTGCATTGTTCCAGTACATAGACTCACATAGTATTTCTAGAATATTGACACAACATTATTGACGCAAATAAAAAGAAAGAAGAAAGAAGTAGTTGCCCCTTTGTCGATATATATATATATATATATATATATATATATATATATATATATATATATATATATATATATATATATATATATATATATACATATATATATATGTATATATATATATATATATGTATATATATACATATATATATATGTATATATATATATATATGTATATATATATATATATGTATATATATACATATATATATATATATATATATATATATATATATATATGTATATATATATATATACACACACACACTTAACCTTATTGAAAACTCAAAAATAACGCTGAGAGACCATCTCTCACCGTGATTAACCTTTTTTAAAACACATAGGGATCATCTCATCACAAGTTTGAAATTAAAAACAAATGAATAATCTAACTGACACATTATCAAAATCTATAACATGTATCATATGACACTAATTGCGATGGATATTTCACAATAATTGCACTAGATATTGCAAATTGCCTGAATGGCCTAGAGCATATTTGAGGTGACTTCAAATAGATATTTAACATTTAATCTAGAAAATATGGTGAACAACATGCAACCTACTTTTGATCACGCGTAAATTAATGAGTGGATCATATGGCAAGCTGTGAATCATTCAGATGGTTTCTTTGTTTCAAAATCTACTCAAACTACTTACTAGGGTGATGTTTTTAATTTTTGAAAAAATTCATATGTACAGAACTCGGGACTTAGGAGTGAAAATGCCATATTTAAAAAAAAAAAATAAGTCACTTGGGAGTCTTTATATTTAAAAAAAAAAATCACAAATAAAGATTTAAATGATGACATAAAATATTTACAAACTCTTACGGTTCCTTTTTCTTCTATCTTATATTAAACATTTCGTTGATGAATTAAACAAACTCCTACATTACATAGAATTCGATTGTAACAAACATTCGGTCTTAGATTAATTATTTTGTCACTACATAGTAATGACATATATGATCCATGGTTTTCTATTAGTTGTGTTCATAAAACAAACTTGCAAAAAAATCCATGGAATTTCCATAGTTAACCTTAGGTTTTTATTTTTTCTAGGAAATGATCTCAGCACTCCTGCCACATCAAGGTTATAGAGAGCGATGCGGAAATGAGCTCTACTTTGGTAACTTAAATGTCTTGTCCTTTATCCTTCAAATAGACTACACAGTATTTTAATTGTAGTGTACACTCCACTGTAGATTCTTTGTAATTTCATATGCATAACTAGCCATGTTCCTCTGAAATCATCTCTCAATTTATGAAAATTTTGGTGATATTTCACTGATTGCATGTGGATAGGTCATAGAAATCATAAGAGAGGCCCCTCATTTAATTGCAGTGTATGTGTATTTTTTTTACTGTAGATTCAAACTTCTCATGTAATATGATAGAACAAAAAACTTGAATCTACTCTACTCATCAGTGGAAACAAAAATTATCGATGAAATCACAAAGCAGAAAAGGAATAATTTCAATCACACATAACACAATATTTATCTAGGGAAAAAATAGCTAAAAACACCACTATATTTATATTGCATTAACCATAAGATCTGAGAAGAAAATACAATGCTTTTTCAACCCGAAAAATCTCTCCACAAGTACAAACTATCTCACTTCTTCACAAACTAGTTGAAGCCAATACCTATCCAAATATGTTGCATGGAAAACTCCTACTTCATTGCATAGTTTCCAAGGGATTTAACCGATATTTAATTGGTAAATTCCTCACTCATAACTTCACAATCCATCCATAGGCCTTCTACTGATTGCATGCATCACTTGTTTAATTTAGATGAATTTACAACAAATAGTACACTGTCCCTGAACTCTAATCTCAACTGGGTCTTCCTCTAGAATTACATGTGTGAGTTATTTTTGAGTTAATTATTAGTTATCCGATTAATCACTGCATGTGAATTAAATCCAATTTAATTCACTTGACCACTCATTAGTTCCTCCAGCAGTTAGAACTAGTTTAACTGAATTTAACTTAGTTAAAATGAGTTAAATGATAACTAAATAAGAACTCAACCTCGGCCCCTAAAATCTAGGGATCACTCTACATTACTCTAGATATACTTCCACCTCTAATTTATTGTGCCAACTAAGTCAACTTAACTTAGTTAACTGCTACAAGCTGTTATGAGAATAGAATTACAATTTCTTTCCCAATTTATTTCAAGAAAAAATTAAATTATGATTTTCTTGTTGATATTTTAACACTTCCTCTCAACAAGAAATGGAGTATCTTCTACCCCAATCCTGCCTCTATGAAACTCGAATTTTCATCTTGACAATTCCTTTGTCAAAATATTTGCATCCTGCTCCCCTGTAGGAATGTACTCAACAACATGATTCTCCTCTACACATAATCTCGAGGATGGTGATACCAGATGTCAATATGCTTGGATCAATCATGAAAAATTAGATTCTCAGAGAGTTTGATACAACTCTTATTGTCACAGTAAATCAAAGTTCGATCCATCTGTTGGCCAAACAAACCAACAAGAATCTTCCTCATCCAGAGAGCCTCACAAATTGTTTGACTAGAAGCCATGTACTATGCCTCTATTGAAATGAGTGCAATTGATCTCTCCTTCCTGTTCTACCAAGAAACTACTATTGATCCAATATTGAAGATTCCCCCTAATATGTTTTTCCTGTCAGATGTACTCCCTACCCAATCTGCATCTGTGAAGCCTTGAAGCTTCACTCCCTCTATCTGTTTGTATCAAAGACCAAACTAAGTGGTGCCTCTGAGGTATCTCAACACATGCTTAGATTCCTTCCAATACAATTTGGTTGGCTTAACCATGGCTTGACTAAGTTGGTTAACTGCATAACACATGTTTGGTCATGTGTTCACCAAATATGTAAGTGAACCCACAAGTTTTTTATAAATATTAGCCTCCACTACTTCACTTGAAGTAGCATTCTCCTTCCTCCATTTACCAACTAGGGGAGTCTCCATGGTTTTACTACTCTCCATTCGGAACTTCTTCAGTATCTCGTTGGAATACTTGCCCTGAAAGACAAATAGTTCCTCATCTCCTTGCCATAATTCCATACCAAGAAAGTAATGCATGAGCCCCAAGTCCTTCATCTCAAGCTCTCTTGAAAGATCCTCTTTGCAAGACTTGATCAACTTCTCATCACTTGTTAGAATCAAATTGTCAACATATAAAATAATAATAAAAAATTTACCTTCAACCACAATATGGTAAGGGTTCACATCTGCTTCACTTTTGGTGAAGCCCAACCCAGTGAAATAGCTATCAATCCTGGTGTACCAAGCACAGGGTATTTGTTTCAGTCCATACAATGCTCGCTTGAGTCTACACACATGTGACTCTTTGTTGACAGTCCCAAATCCTTCAAGATACTTATTATACACCTTTCCTCAATAATGTTGTTGACGAATGTTGTCTTTACATCCATCTGATGTATCTTCCATCCCATCTGTGCTAATAGTACTAGAATAGATTTGATTGATGATTACCTTGATACAGGAAAAAAAGTTTCATCGTAGCCAATTACCTCCACCTAAGAGAACCCTCTAGCCACAAATTTGGCCTTGTGTTTCTCCACATTCCCATATGCTATTTTCTTTACCTTTTAAAGCCATCTAAAACTCACCACTGACTTGTCTGTTGGTATTGGGACCACCTTCCAAACATTGTTTCTGATAATGGATTCATACTTCTCAACCATGGCATCAAACACACTAGTTATGCATCAATTCCTCGAATTAGGATGGCTCAATCTCTACACTCTCACTCATCAGAGCAATGTAGCTAGTGTACCTCTTTGGTGACCTCATTTTCCTACGATGTGATGTGGGTGGTCCCACATTCTCTCTAGCATCATGTAATGACCTATCAGCCTCACTGGTGTGCTTTCTCCCATATCTGGAAGTCTCTGCATGAGTGGTTGTTTCCACTCCCTTCTCCTTTGCATGTGGTTTCTCCACATCATCCTGAGGTTCCTCCTTTGGAGCTAAAATCTACTAAAATTCATGTAGTTGAAGCTCCCTCTCAGGGGAACATATCATGGACTTGACTTCATCAAAGTTCACATCTTTGTGAACCACTGTCATCCTATTGGTTGGAAAGTACACCTGATAGTTATGAGGTCTATCAGTGTACCCCAAAAATATGCCCAACTCAGTTGTTGGCTCTAGATGTTTCCGTGCATATTTTGTACCATGGTAGTAGATTGATGAACCAAAGATCGTGAAGTGTGCCACATCTAGTTTCTTCACTAAAAAAGCCTCTTCTTGTGTACTCATCTCGAGAATTCGATGAGGGCTTTTGTTCTACAAATAAACAGTTGCGTTGCATGCTTCAACTCACAAGTGTAATGGTAGGCCCTAATCATGTAACATCACCCATGCCACTCCCATAATACTTTTATTCTTCCTTTTAGCCACCCCATCCTGTTGTAGGTTATGAGATGCTATCAATTCCCGCTGAATTCCTTCTGTTGCACAAAAGTTCTTGAATTCATTCGACACATACTCTCCACCATTATCACTTATGAGACCTTTAACTTTCCTGCCATTATCTTTCTCGAGAAGTGTTTTAAATTCACAAAACTTAGTGAATGTCTGATCTTTCTTCTACATGAAGAAAATCCAACACTTACAAGAAAAATCACCGACAAATATTTACATAATACCTTTGCTTGGTCGTGGATGCTGTCGAGAATGGTCCACACACATCTGAATGAACTCTATCAAGGATCACTTTTGTTGGACTGTCTTTGTCATGAAAGGAATATTTGGTGTAATTCCCTAATGTACACCCTTTTCATGTGTCTCTCTACTCTATTGTACCCTTGGGAATTCCTGTAGAAATTTTCTACATGATCTTCAATGCCCCGTGGTAAAAGTTACCAAATCTTGTATGCCACAACTCACCAATCTCTCAGATCTACACCTTTTGTTCTTTAGTGGTCAAAGAAGCACAGTCTTATACCTCCAATTTGTAGAGGTTCTTCACTCAAACCCCGATCCGCTTCACCTGTCCTATGGCTATGTGACGAAGGAAATCCTTTCCCTTAATAAATATCACATCATAGCCTATATCCTCTTACATGGGAGAAAAAACCAAGTTCTTCTTCAAACCCAGAACATACATGACATATCTCAATGTGAGGGGAGAACCAGACTCTCTCTGGAAGGTAATAGTATTGATGTCGGTTGTGTTATACCTCCCATCATTACTCATATCGATATGAATATAGCGATACTTGTCCTCCAATTTACTGCAGAAATATTTGTTTCTAGGAATATGGAATGAATCTCCACCTTCCGGGTACCACACACTACCCATCACCGATGAAGCCATGCAAGTGATGAGGATAAAATCTAGTTCTAATTGTGAAGGAAGAGCTTCACCTGCCACTCCTCCTGAGGTCTTCTTACTAACCTTCTTGTGTGAACACTTTATGGCATAGTATCCCTATTAGTGACAATGAAAACACTTGATTTTCAACATATCTTTCTTCTTGCCTCCCTGACTAGAATCTCATTTGGAATGGGATGAATTCCCCTTGCCTTTCTTCGACTTCCTAGTTAAATCAAATTCTCCTCATCGTCATGCCTTAATGACGATCTATCTCTGATGTTCCACCAAATCTCTTCCTATACCAAGTTAGACCACAATCCGCCCCACTCTAATAGATTCTCCCTCCCATTAACTGAGTCATCATAGTTGTGCCAGATCTTTGGAAGTCTTAGAAGTGTTAGGCTCACCAGATCGTCTTCTGCAACAGAAACACCAACACTTCCAATCTCATCCAGACATTGGGTGAACTTCGTCAAGTACTTTGGAATTAAGTCACCCTTCTCCATATTGATATTTTTGAGCTTGTCCTTCAGCGCCAGCTTCGTGTGGTCACTGCTATTTTGAAACGAGTCTGTCAATTCCTTCCATGTTTCAAATGAAGTTTCCTTATCGTGGATATTCGAGACAATATTATCTCAAACTCCTTCTAGGATAATCCTTCTCGCCTTTGCAACACACTTTCTCCATTCAACTATATCATTAGCAATCAGATGTTGTAGACTTCAGTATATAACGATCTATGAATTACTTCAGCCCATTGTCTTCCAACACTGTCTCCATCCTATCCTTCTAAGCTCTGTAATTTGACCTTCCCTCCAGCGCATACTCAAGTCTCAAATCGTAGAATGACATCATGTTGACTCTGAAGTATGAAACTGCAAATTCGATTTCACGTGCACAACAAACTCATATTCTCCTCTTATATAGCAACTTGGATATGATACCATGTATATTTTTATTGTAGATTCAAACTTCTCATGTAATATGCTAAAACAAAAGGCTTGAATCTTCTCTACTCATCAACGGAAACAAAAATTGATCAATGAAATCACGAAACAGGAAAGGAAGAATTTCAATCGCACATAACACAATATTTATCTGGGGAAAAAAAAAGCTAAAAACCTCACTATTTTTATATTTCATTAACCAGAAGATATGAGAAGAAAATACAATTTTTTTTCAACCCAAACAATCTCTGCACAAATATAAACTATCTCAGTACTTCAAAAACTATCTCAAGCCAATACTTAGCCAAATCTGCTACCTGCCAAGATCCTACTTCATTGCATAGTTTCCAAGGGAATTAGCCCATATTTAATAGGAAAAATTCTCACTCATAACTGTGCAATCCATCCATAGGCCTTATACTGATTGCATGCATCACCTGTTTAATTTAAATGAATTTGTAATTGATAGTACACTAGACCTGAACTCTAAGATCAATTAAGTATTCCTATGGACTGACATGAATGAGTTATTTTTCAGTGAATTATCAGTTATCTGATTGATAACTGCATGTGAATTAAATACAATTTTATTCCCTTGACCACTCACTAGTTCCTCCAGTAGTTAGAACTAGTTTAACTGAATTTAACTCAGTTAAACTACATTAAATAATTACAACTTAATAAGAACTCAACCCAGGCATCTAAAATTTAGGGATCACTCTACATGACTCTAGATAGACTTCCAACTCGATTTTATTGATCCAACTAAGTCAACTTAACTTAGTTAACTGCTACAAGTTGTTGTGAGAATATAATTACAACTTAATTCTCAATTTAATTCAAGGACAAATTAAATTAGGATTTTCTTGTTGTTATTTTTAACAATATGCTCGAGTGTAGAGATGCCCTGCAACCTCACATTCCTACAGAGAAAGGAAAAATAAAAAAAAACATTTTGAGGTGGGCACAATTAAAACCATTATGTTACGAAACATTGATTTCAAAGGTAGTTAAGCTTTGACGCTCTGGATATTATCTCTTGATTTGTGGAGAATATTGATGATCTTTGAAAAGTTACATATGTACAAAACTTGGGACTTGGGATTCAAAAGGGAGGCCTTGATTTTAATTGTAGTGTATGCACTAGTGGAGATGCTCTACAATTTCACAAGTAGTAAAAAAATGGAAAATAGAAAAACATGTTTGGAGGATGGTAATTAAAACCATCACCGCTTTGAAACAATGGTTCCAAGGGAAGGTTTGTGGATGTATCTGATATCTCTACACTTGTTCGTTGTCCCCACTATAAATCTGTTGTGTCCTGTTATTTAGTTATGTGTTGGCAGTCAAAGAAGGGACTAGAAGAGTTAACAAAAGATATTTTTGTGTGTTTAAGAAAATCCATTAGATTTGGATCTAGATTTCAATTTTAGCTGTTGACAGGAACATAGAGATAGTTAATGGTTCTCTGTAGATTTTTCTGTCAAGATTTGTTTGAGAAGATACTTTCCAAAGAAATGGAAGAAAGTTGTTGATGGGTCCAGCCCACGTGGTCACCACTTGTCCCTGCTTAGGTGGTCTTATGCTATTGGACTGGTTCGTATGTTATGTTAATTGTAAAGCGAATATGGAATTATTTTATTAATCAACTTGCTGTACCTTACGTTGGTTCTCCTCTGGACACCTGTCCTCCTCGATTTTATCAAATCCTACTCCGCCTTTTGGTCACCCGGTTCGCGCCTCTTGGCTCATTCTTGCTTTCGGGTTTGTTAGCAAAGGTCTCTGTGCGGTTTTTCTTTTTGCTCTGTCTCTAAATTGCTTTGGTCTGCAATGGAACCTCTGTGGTTCTCCGCCGGTTCTGTGGTGCTGTGAGGTCGTTCAGCGTTGTCTTGTCCCCACTGTGTGGGTCTATTCGGCCTCTGGCTCTATTGGTAAGCTGGTGAGATTAAACTGTGCGGTCTTTTCGTTTTCGGGCCCGTAGATATGTCTATGTTATGTTTTATGGTTACTGTTGGTCTGGTTCTCCTGGAAAATTTGTGATTGATGGCTATGTTAAAATGTGGCTTCGTTCGCCCAGTTCGTTGGTAGCACAGCTCAATGGAAACTCCAGCTTCCTTCTTCTCCGGCGCTCGCTCTCTGGACCAGGTATGCCATTGTTCTCTGCTATATGTTCTGCTCCTCCGTTTGCACCGTAGCTAATGGCTTGCAGCCCCTTTGTGGACAGGGGTCTTTGTTTCTGGGTTCGACTGTGTTGTTACTCCGGCTTCGCTATTCAGGTAAGCTCGTCTTTATTTGCTTACACATTCACAGTTTACTTGTTGCAAATTTATGGTGACAATCTCCCATGCGAGGGTTTGGTGGGAAGGAAACCCTAACCTCCTGCCTTCTCTCTGCTGTATACAGGTGTGGCCGGTTCCTGTAACTGCACAATGGATTCCGTCGCTCTCCTCCGGGTAGCTTTGTTCACGCTTTGCTTCTTTGTAGTGGCTGTAGGTCTCGGTCTTGATAGTGGTCGTTTGTTGTGTGGCTTCTCTGTCTTTTTACTGAGTCTGGACTTGTTGGGTTCGACAAACCCTTGGCCGCAACTTGGAAGGGTTTATGGGTCGATGTTGGTCCTGTTTGGTTGCTCCTTGCCGCACAGTTCTTGTAATTTTTTTTTAAACAGAAAAGACAATGTAATATTCTACTAGTAGTTAGACTTGTTGCTGGAAACTTGGATTGCTTACCCGGTCGTGTATGTCTGGTGCGTCCCTCTGAGGGTGCTGGTTCCTTCCGCTGTTTGGTCACTTCTTTGACTGCTAACACGTAGCTGTTTGGATATTGTAAATACTTTTGTTATGAAAGAATGACACAGTTTTTACTGCACTGTATTTGCAAGTTTTATAACTGAGGACTTTTATCAATGAACAATTTGTCTACTCGTGCACAGAATAAGATGAAGTAAAAAAAAATGTATTCTATTACTCTCATATGAATTCTCCGTCTTGTGAACCCCCCTCGGTTCTCTCATTTGTCTCTTTATACAAAGCTTTTGTTTAGGCAGTTAGTTAACTGCTGACAGTTATGCAATGACAGTTTGGATTACAGTTAACAAAGACATGCTTTTCTTGGCTTCTAATTAGTTTACGTTGTCTGCCTCTTTATCATAGGGTTTCACTGTCAAGCACCTACTGACCCTATCCTACTATAATCATTTTTAACTAGAATCTATTACAATGTTTGAATATAATTAACAGAAATTTAAAATAACAGAAAGTTGATAGTGTAGTTGACCATGGAAGAAAATAAAATAAAAACATAAAAGTTTGACAGACTTGCTGTCCGTTCAGATAACTGTGTCTCACTCGCAATCTTCTTCTGAAATTTTGTTCGCCCTTTCTCGGTCTTCTCCCTGTCAACCAGATGCTCCTACATCAGGCTGCCGGGGTAAAAGAGAGATCTCATGGCTCCGTTCCATGAGTTCCTCCACCGAGTAGCCAGCCTTCCGAATCTGTGCCTCATCGAGCCAGGAGCTGTCCTCCATTGGACAGTCCTTCCATTTGACGAGGTAACGCAGATACTCCTTCCTGTGTGTCTTCTTGGCTACCTGTGTGCTGAGGATTCCTTCGATTTCATGGGTCCGGACCGAAGGCAACTGTTTCTTCCAAAGACTGCTCTCGAACTGGGTGTCCCGTTGTGGCTGTACCATTCCACCATCTTCCGCCTGGGCATGATATGGGAACAGGTCTGCCACGTTGAATATGGGTGATATACCTATATCAGGTGGCAGCTGAATTTCATATGCATTCGCTGAAAATTTGCGCAGAATTTTGCATGGGCCGATTTTCTTGAATTTCAGTTTGTTATACGTGCCCTTAGGAAACCGTTCCCGGCGCAAATGCACAAGGACTTCGTCCCCAATCTCAAAATTTACCTCTCGCCGCTTTATGTCTGCATGCTGCTTATATTTCTGCGTGCTGTCCTGTAATCTTGACTTAACTTTTTCATGCAGTTCGCTCATTGCTTCGGCAAAATCTTCTCCGTCTGCACTTCTCCTTTCTAGCTGTCCCAAATCTCGTAGTTCATGTACTCCTCGCGGGTGCATACCATACAAGATTTGGAATGGACTAAAGCCGGTGCTCCGATTGGGCGAATCGTTATAAGCGAATTCTGCCTGGGCGAGAGCTCGATCCCATAATCGCGAGTTTTCTCCTGTTAAGCTGCGTAACAAATTGCCCAAACTCCTGTTCACCACCTCTGTCTGTCCATCAGTCTGTGGGTGATACGCAGAACTGAAATTTAACTGTGTGCCCAACTTTTTCCACAGGGTGCGCCAAAAATGCACTGTAAATTTCACATCCCTGTCTGAAACTATAGTTTTAGGTAAGCCATGTAATCGAACTACTTCTGTAAAGAAGAGGTGTGCCACATTTGTGGCGTCGCTGGTTTTCCGGCAAGGAATGAAATGAGCCATTTTTGAGAATCTATCCACCACCACCATCACTGAGTCATAACCCCGTTGCGTTCTAGGCAATCCTAGGACAAAGTCAATGCTGACCGAATCCCATGGTCTGCCTGGGACAGGTAAGGGTGTGTACAGTCCAGTGTTCTGGCTGTGCCCCTTCGCTAGTTGGCAGATTTTACATCTGGTTACATACCTCTGTACGTCCCGGCTCATTTTTGGCCAGTAATAAAAATGCCCGAGCTGCTCCAATGTCTTATTGATGCCAAAATGTCCCACTAGTCCGCCACTGTGTTTCTCTCTTACTAAGTTTTCCCTCATCGAACAGTCTGGAACACATAGCTGTCCCCCTCGAAACAATAATCCTTCTTGTAAATTGAAGTCTAGCCATGGGCTTGTATTCCTCAATACGGGATTCTGGCATGCTTCAAAAGCTTCTTTGAAATCCGCGTCCATCTGGTACAAATCCTTCAAGTACTCAAATCCCATCACCTGTATGCCACTTTCTTGTAAGAGCAGGGCTCTTCTGCTTAAAGCATCCGCCACTTTGTTGGCTTGCCCACTTATGTGCTTCAACACAAAAGTAAAACTTTGTAGGTACTCCACCCACTTGGCATGTTTATGGTTCAGTTTGTGCTGCTGTGTTATATAGTGTAACGCAGAATTATCAGAGAACAAGACGAACTCATTGCCTAGTAAGTAGTGCCTCCAATGCTTCAGGGCTTGAACCACTGCATAGAACTCTTTGTCATATGACGAATACTTCTGCCGACTTTCATTTAGTTTCTCACTAAAGAACGCCACTGGTCTGTCCTCTTGACTGAGTACATCGCCAATAGCTGTCCCGCTTGCATCACACCGAACCTGAAAAGGTTTGCTAAAATCGGGCAGTCTCAAGATTGGCCTCTCCGTTATTTTCCATTTCAGAAGTTGGAAACTGTCTTCTGCTACCTTAGTCCAACAAAAAGGTTGGCTGGCCTTTTTGATGGTCTCTAGCATTGGTGCGCAGATTTCACTAAAATTCTTAATGAACTTTCGATAAAAACTTGCTAAACCGTGAAAGCTACGTACCTCAAATAAATTCTTAGGTGACGGCCAACTTATGATCGCTGCAATCTTCTCTGGGTCCATCTTCAACTCATTCTCTGCCACTACAAATCCCAGATAAATTAACTCCTTCTGCAAGAAAGTGCATTTCTTCAAGTTTATCAGCAGTTTGTTCTGCTGCAGCTTCTCGAATACCCTTCGAATATGCTGAAGGTGCTCTCTTTTCGTTCTGCTAAAAATTAAAATATCGTCCAGATAGACTATCACGAACTTTCCAATAAATTCCTTTAACATTTCGTTCATTAGTCTCATAAACGTACTCGGAGCGTTGCTCAACCCAAATGGCATGACCAGCCATTCGTACAGTCCTTCGTTGGTCTTGAAGGCTGTCTTCCATTTGTCTCCCTCTCTAATTCTGATCTGATGGTACCCACTTTTCAGATCTATTTTTGTAAAATATGCTGCCCCACTAAGACAGTCCATCATGTCATCCATTCTAGGCAAGGGAAACCTGTATCGAATGGTGATCTTGTTTATAGCCCGCGAATCTGTGCACATTCGCCATTCTCCACCTTTCTTGGGTGCAAGGACTGTAGGTACTGCACAGGGGCTTAAACTTTCTCTGATCAGTCCCTCATCTAGCAACTCCTGCACTTGTTTGCGTACTTCTTCATTGTCCTTTGGACTCATTCTGTACGCTGCCTTGTTCGGCAAGCTTGCTCCTGGTATGAAATCAATGTGGTGGCTGATGCTCCTCTTGGGAGGCAGCTTATCAGGTAGCTCATCAGCCGCAATGTCTTGAAATTCTTCTAACAGCTCTTGTACTTCTTTGGGCAATTCTGATTTCTCTAAGTTCAGTAATACTGGCTTCATCCTCCTCACAACTGCAAAATTAATTTCATTTTCCTCAACCTGCTTTATGAACTGTTTTCCTCCCATTAATAGCGCCTTGGTTCCGCTTGATTCTGCTGAATCTTCCTCCTTGATGGGTACAAGTGTGTGTTTGACCCCATCCTTCGTAAACTTATAACAATTAGTTTTCCCATCGTGTGTCACCTTCCTGTCATACTGCCATGGTCTTCCGAGCAGTATGTGGCACACGTCCATTGGCATGATATCGCAGACCACTGTATCGTGGTACTTGCCAATGTGAAACTCCACCTCGCATTGTTCATCAACCAACAACTGGTGACCCTTCTGCAGCCATGACACCTTGTAAGGTGTGGGGTGCTTCAGCCGCTTCAACCCCAGCTTTTCCACCATCTCAGTGGCAACCAAGTTATCTGTACTCCCGCTGTCTATTATCACCTTACAGCATTTTCCATGCGATTTACAGACTGTCCGGAACAGTGCCTTCCGCTGTGTTGGTTCAGCCACTTCCTTGGTTGGCTTTAACAACACTTTATTCAAAATCGAAGCTTCTCCTGTCTCCGCCATGTCTTCCACCTCCCGGGGCTGTGCTTCAGCTTCTTCAGGCTGTGCCATCAGCGTTCCCCTCTGACCGGCCTGTTCAACTTCTGGACACTCAAAGGATCTGTGCCCCCATTTATGGCACCTGTAGCACTGGACTCCAGTCCCTCTTCCGCGGCCATTCCCTCGTCCTCTCTGGTATGACCGACCTCCTCTGGTGCTATCTCCTTTTTCTGCTGTCCCTGAAGTTTTTGAACTGCTGCCTTCTTCGCTGTTCGCAGCACTCTTTCCTCTACCGTAGGACTGTCCCCGTCCTCTGCCATTTCCTCTCCCTCTTCTACTGTTCTGTTTTCTGTTAATCTTTTCCTCAGCCTTTACAGCGCTCTGAAAGGCTTCTTCAATATTCCAGGGAGAAAGAATACTGATTTCATCTAATATCTCCATCCTCAATCCATTTACGTACCTTGCTGTCTTTTATGGGTTATCATCAATATAACCAGCACGTAAATTTACTCGGTAAAATTCTTCCGTGTACTCCTTGACAGTCATTCCCCTCTGCTTTAAACTCTGCACTCGCCGATATAATTCCACCTGGTAATCTTTTGGCAGAAATCTGCCCTTCAATTTCGCTATCATCCTTGACCATTTTCGTATCGGCGACTTGTTCATTCTTTTTTTGTCTGCTTGGACACTGTCCCACCACAAGAGCGTGTGTCCCTTTAGCTTAGTGGCAGCGAACTTAACCCTTTTATCCTCACTGACTTCTTCGTTTTCAAAATATTTGTCCAGTTCGCTTATCCAGTCCAACAGGACTTCTGCGGACAGACTGCCATCATAATTGGAAATTTCTGTTTTGGGTTTGCTGCTGGCCAATAAAACTTGCCGTAGCAGTTTCAATTCCGAAGCTTCCTCATCAGACCCGTCTGCAGCAGTTACCACTTCCTCTTCACTGGTATCTCCCAGTTCTGGGTCTCTTCGTCTACCCGCTTCCACTGCTTCCAAATGAGCTGTAAGAACTCTAATCTATTCCCTCAATCCTTCATCTGCTCCCCTACGTGCACCTCTTCCACGTCCTCGTCTCGGCGCTTCCATCCTCTTCTATTTCAACAAAAAAAACTCGCTCTGATACCACTTGATGGGTCCAGCCCACGTGGTCACCACTTGTCCCTGCTTAGGTGGTCTTATGCTATTGGACTGGTTCGTATGTTATGTTAATTGTAAAGCGAATATGGAATTATTTTATTAATCAACTTGCTGTACCTTACGTTGGTTCTCCTCTGGACACCTGTCCTCCTCGATTTTATCAAACCCTACTCCGCCTTTTGGTCACCCGGTTCGCGCCTCTTGGCTCATTCTTGCTTTCGGGTTTGTTAGCAAAGGTCTCTGTGCGGTTTTTCTTTTTGCTCTGTCTCTGAATTGCTTTGGTCTGCAATGGAACCTCTGTGGTTCTCCGCCAGTTCTGTGGTGCTGTGACGTCGTTCAGCGTTGTCTTGTCCCCACTGTGTGGGTCTATTCGGCCTCTGGCTCTATTGGTAAGCTGGTGAGATTAAACTGTGCGGTCTTTTCGTTTTCGGGCCCGTAGATATGTCTCTGTTATGTTTTATGGTTACTGTTGGTCTGGTTCTCCTGGCAAATTTGTGATTGATGGCTATGTTAAAATGTGGCTTCATTCGCCCAGTTCGTTGGTAGCACAGCTCAATGGAAACTCCAGCTTCCTTCTTCTCCGGCGCTCGCTCTCTGGACCAGGTATGCCATTGTTCTCTGCTATATGTTCTGCTCCTCCGTTTGCACCGTAGCTAATGGCTTGCAGCCCCTCTGTGGACAGGGGTCTTTGTTTCTGGGTTCGACTGTGTTGTTACTCCGGCTTCGCTATTCAGGTAAGCTCGTCTTTATTTGCTTACACATTCACAGTTTACTTGTTGCAAATTTATGGTGACAATCTCCCATGCGAGGGTTTGGTGGGAAGGAAACCCTAACCTCCTAGCTTCTCTCTGCTGTATACTGGTGTGGCCGGTTCCTGTAACTGCACAATGGATTCCGTCGCTCTCCTCCGGGTAGCTTTGTTCACGCTTTGCTTCTTTGTAGTGGCTGTAGGTCTCGGTCTTGATAGCGGTCGTTTGCTGTGTGGTTTCTCTGTCTTTTTATTGAGTCTGGACTTGTTGGGTTCGACAAACCCTTGGCCGCAACTTGGAAGGGTTTATGGGTCGATGTTAGTCCTGTTGGTTACTCCTTGTCGCACAGTTCTTGTAATTTTTAAACAGAAACAAACAATGTAATATTCTACTAGAAGTTAGACTTGTTCGCTGGAAACTTTGATTGCTTACCCGGTTGTGTATGTCTGGTGCGTCCCTCTGAGGATGCTGGTTCCTTCCGCTGTTTGGTCACTTCTTTGACTGCTAACACGTAGCTGTTTGGATATTGTAAATACTTTTGTTATGAAAGAATGACACCGTTTTTACTGCACTGTATTTGCAAGTTTTATAACTGAGGACTTTTATCAATGAACAATTTGTCTACTCGTGCACAGAATAAGATGAAGTAAAAAAATGTATTCTATTACTCTCGTATGAATGCTCCGTCTTGTGAACCCCCCTCGGTTCTCTCATTTGTCTCTTTATACAAAGCTTTTGTTTAGGCAGTTAGTTAACTGCTGACAGTTATGCAATGACAGTTTGGATTACAGTTAACAAAGACATGCTTTTCTTGGCTTCTAATTAGTTTACGTTGTCTGCCTCTTTATCATAGGGTTTCACTGTCAAGCACCTACTGACCCTATCCTACTATAATCATTTTTAACTAGAATATATTACAATGTTTGAATATAATTAACAGAAATTTAAAATAACAGAAAGTTGATAGTGTAGTTGACCATGGAAGAAAATAAAATAAAAACATAAAAGTTTGACAGACTTGCTGTCCGTTCAGATAACTGTGTCTCACTCGCAATCTTCTTCTGAAATTTTGTTCGCCCTTTCTCGGTCTTCTCCCTGTCGACCAGATGCTCCTGCATCAGTTGTCTTGTCTATGTCAAAGCATTAGACTGGTTTGCATATGGGTCATGTGGCAAGCGTGAAGTCTACTCTACTAGCACCTCAATGTTGTGGTTTATCCTTAATGATAAAAATTGTTGCATTTGTAAAGAAGAATGTCGTAGTGTTGTGATAACTAGGGTATATTGTCATTTTTGTTCACTTTAAAGATTTGTACAATCTATGAATAAATTCAAAGGCTCTAATGCATTCTATTGATTGCAATTCTATAAAATTTGCAATAAAATGTGACTTATTTGGCATGTGAGCAGGCACTAGGAGACTACACAAATGTAGTAGGGAATTTTAGTACCCTACCACCTCGAACAAATGAGGGAAAAGTACAAAAGTATTGGTTTCATTTAGGCACACAAGCATATTTTGATGATGAGAAACATTACAAAATGAACAAAGCAATGTGTAGGTTAAGCTACAATGTTTGTGACAATACTTGTGGGGCTCAAGAGCCAAGGAAAGGGTAACCAAAGTGTGACCAAGAGTTTACACATATAGATCAATTGAGGAATCAATTATTTAATCCACATAATATTTCTATGTGAACCTTATGCTTGGAAGGCCAAAAGGTGATGATATTTTCTTTTTTAAAACTTTAATGTTATTTCCTAAAAAACAATGTTGATGCAAGGAATTCTAGCCTTCTATTACTAAACTTCAACAGAGAGAGTTGTAGGATTAAGACTTTACTGGTTTCCTCTCATCCTCAATATTTACATAAACATTATGAGAAAACAAGGTAAAACAAGGCAGAGTTTGCACATATTACATCTTGACAGTTTCTTGAATGTGGATTTGAGTACTTGAAACAATAATTCTAGATTCTCTTTTTTTGGTTGATTCTTAGAGAAGGGCTACCATGCACTATCATTTCATATATTCTTTTTAGTTTAATATTTGAATGGAAATTACAACATTTAAGTTAGTAGTTCTAGTTTTGTGACTTTTACAAGATCTAGTCTTCTTAGTGACAATGCTTATCTTGGATAAAAAGTTTATACCTTCACTTGGAAGACACAAAAATTACATTCATTTAGAAATATCTTAAAATAACATACACAATGGAATTTGTATTGTTATATCATTTCTTGTAATTCTATATGAACTAATGACCAACTTGGTTGGAATCAAGTCAGTATTTGTGCACATAAGTTATATGCCCAACTGCTTGTTTGATACAAACTAAAAACCAACTTGGTCTACTGCTTTTTCCAAATCAAGCCCTTTGTTGTGAACATAAGCTCTATACATAAGCACAACTATATTGGCATTTTTATAGAGGAGACTTTGAAGTGGATGGTAGTGAGATAGAAAGGGGAAGTTACATGGGTCATCCAATTTATTAATTTTACATGAAACGATTTTAAAGA
Source organism: Pinus tabuliformis (assembly GCA_031772625.1). Lineage (NCBI taxonomy): Eukaryota > Viridiplantae > Streptophyta > Pinopsida > Pinales > Pinaceae > Pinus > Pinus tabuliformis. Next base: position 595,286,536 of record CM062811.1, on the reverse strand, counting down.
GATAATGAACTTTACTTACATATGTTAAGAGATCATTATACTTTCCACATATGTGAAAGGTGAATGGGTTTGATCACGACTACTTGATCTAAATTCTAGGTGTTAATAGTCTTTAACACATGAAACGCCATTTGTGAGCGGAGAACGCACCCTAAGAACTTTGAGCATTATCGAATTACAATGATTTAGAGGTAAGGTTCCATCAATGAGAGACTTGATAAAAATGATTAAATACATGTAAATGATTTGTTGCACGTCCTATCATGATTTGGATGTTTTTAATTTTTTTCACCATCTTGTCAACTACCTTGTTGTTTTCTCATTTGGGATGGCTATAGGTGGTCGAGATTGCAGACTAGCTTGTTTAATCTACACAACTTTTCTAAAAAATTCCTATTACTGGAAAAAGTTGTTTCATTTTTCTTTATTTTATGAGAGATTTATTTGAATGAAGCGAATTTTTAGGATATTACTAGATGAGTTCTTAAAAACATCCAATTGTGATTAAGATGGCGTAAATGTTTTTTTATTCACAACTCTTCTGATATTTATTTACGAAGTATATAATGTTTACAATTGTGTCTATTGTAATCCTATGGAGGACAACCACCACTCCAAAAATATATTTAATCATTCCAATATTTTATTAATTTTCATAGTTAAACAAATGAATAAAGTTAAAAATTATACAGGTATAAAATCCAATCAATGAATGTGATACAATAAATTATTGACATAACTAAAGTTTCAAAACCTAATTCTTAAATATAATGGATAAATTAACTATAATATTGACATATTTAAAGTTTCAACGTATAAGTTTTAAATGTAATGGATAAATTATAATTATAAAGATACAAACATTTTCATTAATAGCATAATTAAAGTTTCCTCTTTAAGTTGTGTTAAATATTTCAGGATTGTTATTAAAAGTTTCATAACAAGAAGCATAATCTCATCCAAAGTGTTAAATTTACATAATTAAAGTTTAGACTTAACAATTAGTAACAATCTCAAATGTTTGTGTGAAATGTTAGTAACAAGGATCACACATATATATATATATATATATATTTGTTTTCTTCAAAATATTATTTTTACATCATATCATTCTTGCACAATAAACATAAAACACGTAGTGGCAATGTGTAAAAAACCAAGAGTAGTGACATTGCCACCGAGTAGCTCTCGTATTGTTGATGAATTAATCCAATTAATCTTTATATGGAATAATCAAGTGTAGATAATGAATATTTTTGTCTACTTTCCCTTACACTCCTTGTGAATTTATCATTTTTTTTTTTATGGGATCATGAATATCTTCATTCTTATCAAAATTTTCCATATAATCCCAACAACATAAGCCGACACAACTTCATAGATGGTCGTACATAGCATTTTCCTACCTAACTTGATGGTCATGTGTTTTCTCAACCTCCTTGTCCATCGAAGTAAGAGAAAGAGAATTGACTTGGAATTATATCGTTTGCTCATCCGAGCAAACGATATGCAAGGAAAATGAAATGTGCTTCCATATTTAAAATTTTAAGAGTAATCTAAAGGGGCACAAGTTTTCTCAAAAAATAATGGAAATTCTAACAAAATGTTCACAAAATATAGCTGATTTTTTTTAAGAAATTGGTTTAGTTTTATGATTTTGGGTGCCTCATAAGTTTTTGACGGTGCCAAATTCATTTCCACCATCAAAAAATTGGTTCAAACACTCCAACAATCATATTTTCGGAAACTTTTATTGCGAGATTCTCACAAAAAATTTACAATTTGATCACAATTGTTGCCTCTTTACACAACACCATTTTTTTTATATAATGGCTTGTGTGAAATGGAGAATTGAATGCAACCTTATTTAAATTAAAATACGTTCTTCATAATTTGTGGAAACATGAACAAAGTATATAAAGTATGGACATTCCACGCGTTATAGTAAAATTATCTTCAATGTTACTGTATCTCATCCTTGTCTATCATTAAAGAGTAATTCATTAAAAAAAGGTCGTGAACTAGTGGCGGATAATATCCACCACATGTGTTATTAAATTTCAAAATATTTGGTCAAAAGGAAAATCTAAATGATGGTCGATCACATCGTTCATAATGAAGCTAATGCTTGAGTAACATGTCTTTACCTTTTGGTGATGTGCCATTGTGGCACTGTCTTACAGATTAAATAGACATTGATTTCTGCATACAAATACTTGTACCACTCTCTTATCATGTTTCCCTTTGAATATGAAGTGATCAGGATGTCAAGTAAATCTTTTCCTTGGATGGCAAGTAAAAGTTCCCATGGCATGAATATAAGACTTCTAGTTAACAAGAAAAACTCAAAGGTATTATATGCCGAGGCAGGAAAGGATTTTCTAGAGCGTCTCTTTAGCTCTCTCACATTTCCAACAACTTTTGTTATAAAAATTATTTTAGCATTTAATCGCACAAAGAATATTTATTGCCTCACAAATCTTTACAATAATGTATAACAGCTTTAGGCTATGTTATCAAATACCAAGAAATCCAATTTCCTAGAGCCAAAGGTTATGTTTTCAAATTTTAATGATGTCCTTAGAATAGATTCATCTCCCATTGTGTACTACATTTGCGGCATTGAACATCGTAACGATGTAACCCACCATATCACCACCACTCGGTTTTGTGACATATGTGATTGCAGTAAGAGGGTGTCATATATAATGCAATTGAAAAATCCCTCCATGGGAAATAACACTAATAGATAAGTAAACAATGGATTTGGAAGCAGCAGGGGAGGTTATCTGAAGGAGATAATTACCTTCACCATCATCGATGACATAGAAATCTCTACCTCGTCAACGATTTGTAATCTTAACTTGCTGAATAAGCTCAATGTCAATGATTGATCAGATTTGGTGGACTGAAATGCGAGTGTCGGTTCCAATGAGGTGACGAGATACTATCCTTTTTGATAGCTAGTTTGTGCTCATGATTTTTCTAAATAGTTTGTGCTCATAATGCTGTTAATGAAAAGGTGATAAAAAACCTTATTTTTAAGGCACTGGAGCTGCTTTAGGCTTCTCTAGTTTCCACGACGCCTTTGAACGAAATTTTTGGTGTCGTTGTCTCCACGAGTAAATGAAGGTAATGAATATTTGAAGTCTTTAATTTAAGAAAGGACATGTGTTTCTTGATTTCTGATCTTGATTCTCGAGAGATATTGATGTTGACATAAAATCCATGTCGTTTGGCGTTGCGAGATGGAGGATTTTCGAAGTAACCAAGGTACAATGACTAATGTGCTACAAACATTTTGAATGCCTCATACAAGATCTATTCTCTATATCTTAAGATGGTCACTAAGAAAAATATGATTGTGAGTAGTCTTTTGAATGCCTCATACAAGATCTATTCTCTATATCTTAAGATGGTCACTAAGAAAAATAATATGATTGTGAGTAGTCAGAAATGTAATCCATAGTTCATATGTAGAACATGGTGCACTAGGTTACAGTATATATGAGGCTTAGTATGTGATACTATTATTATTACTATGATAGGCATACTTATTTCAACTCATGGTGCACATAAGCTTGCAATTTATTTTTTATTTTTTATTAAATCAATGAATCAAATTAAATGATAAGAGAATATTTGTCCTGTGATAATAACATGGAGGGTTGTTATTTCAACCAACCCTATCCTATTGAGCATTACAAAAGAAATTAATTTAATTGAAATTGAAAGGACAATGGTATTCACCTGTCCTACCTTACCTATTGTGAGTTGTGCCTTCATTTCCAAAGACCGCCTATGTGTTTCCCCACGTGGTTGGTGGCTCCTTCTCGTGTTTCCATTCTTTAAGACACAAGAGTTATCTCAATAGTTATCAGAACAAACATGTTCCTCCCAAACAAACATGTTCCTCCCAACACTAGAGGCTCTAATCTATGTGAATATGGTTGAGGCTAGAACCCACTACATGTTGCCTGAAAGTGTTAAGATAATAATACATCATGCACGAAGTGTTAAGATCTTCAACTTAGCTTCTCTGGAGGAAGCCATGGTTAACTATATGTGTTTTCTCCGTGAATAATGCAAGTTCCAATGTTTAATGCTTTTTAATAATAATAAAAAATCCACGAAAAGGAAATGCAACTTTATTGTTGACTAATATTTAATTCTAGAGTCATGTTTCATATATTGATTTCATGTGTGTTCCCAAGAATTGAAAACATCTAATAAAGTAATGAAATGATTTGGAAAAGTTAAGGTTGACAAGATACCCACACAGGGAGAAAGATATGAGAGTAGAATGGTGAGAATTCATTCACTAATAATAATATAATAATGTACAACATTTTAGGTTAAATGCATTGGGATATGCTTATAAAAAGAAAAGTGGTTTCTTGCTTTCAATCGAAACATTGTTTGGAAAATAAGGTTGTTTCTTGCTTTCAATCAAAATATTGTTCTTTATTACTCAACATTTGATACAAACACATTGACTAACAATAATATTTGATCAACATTTTAGATTAAATGCACTCAACTTTGTTTTTGAAAAGGTAGTTTGTTACTTTTAATTAAAAAGAAAGTCTATGTTTTTCTATATATATATATATATTTGAATTTTTTTAAATTATCAAAACATGTAACTAATGTTGGTTGTTGTGAGGACCCTTTTTCCTTCCTTATGGGTTTGCCAAAATATTTTCTCTATTTTACAATTCAACTACAATTTTAAATTCTAATTTTCATTATAAAAATTATAATAGAACAACTACAACTCACGAGGTTGGTGAAAGGTATGTGTAAAAGATGCTCCCATCTAGATATTTTTTAGATAATTGTTTACATGAACCTTTTTTCCAAGACATTTTCATAGGAATCGTTTTCTAGGGGAATAGGTTTCCTTTTAGAATAATTTTTATATGGTAATTGAAGTAGTTACTTAATAGTAAATGTAAATTGGTGGGGAACATGCTGGTTTCCCTTACTACCAATAACCAAGGATACTTCAACCCATATCTCCCAACTATATTTGTAAACACATTATAGAATTTCAACAAATTAATTAAAATATGCAGTCAAAATAAGAATGGATATTTCCTTTTCCAAATGCCATGAGAGATCTCTCTCAAGACTTCTAACCCCTTTATTTACCTCACCCATCTCACATGGGGTTCACTTATCAAATAATATGGAGATTGGGACAAACAACATTCAAAAACCTCATATGCAACCCTAAAAAAATCTTGTTGTAGGCATTGCAAAATACTTTTGCAGTGCAGTAATAATCCTGTAGGCACTGCAAAATATTTTCGTAGCATCCCAAAACTTTGTCTTTTCGTATTCAAGGAAGCTAAAATGACTCGGGCCTTCTTAGAGTTGATTACTCGTGACCTAGACTTGCTTCTTAACATTACACAATAACTCATTTTCCCTCCTTCATAGGGATTTACAACTCTAACTCAAATTTATTGGACAAGGACAAATATACAAGGGTTTTCAGAGGGCGCTCTATTTTCTACACACATAAAGACTCTCCACATTTAACAACAAGAAAGGGAATCGACCAGCATACCCACACATACCACAGCCCTAACTTGTTGCATAAACCATTTATACATATCATAGTTCACGGTCGTCAATAGAGTTGATAGTCTTCATGAGAAATCAACGCACACATCAACATCTACATTGTACGGTCTAATTTCTAAAAATCATATAACTTCTTAGAAATGATCACAACCCACCTATGACACTACCATATACCAACACTAGTAGCACACATCAATAAACCAACAACATAAATTCATAACACATCAACAATACTACACCAGCCATATGAAGTTACAACTTCATACACACGGGGATAAAATATTGAGCCCGAGATTGCACTTAAATGAAAGAATCACTTTGATGTAGAGGCATGTAGCCATGACACATTAGTATTCTTAGTGTAAATTGAATCCACATGTGCAACCCTCAATACATAAAATTAACGTTACACAGATAGAGAAATAAGCATGTACAAAGGCATTAAATAAATTATTCATTAATAAAATCCAGACATACATTAAACTGACTAGATTGATAATATGGGCATGTGCAGCCTAGGAATCTCATCCTCTGTCTATTGTCTTGGCTCTAGAGCTTATCCTCTCTTCTTCTTCACTCTCCCTCTGTTTCACACTCTCTTCTTGTCAAACACTCGTTTATTTAAAAAGAAAGCTAACATGGGGAACCAAGAGACACAAGTGATGGTTCGTTTCCCCTTCTCACAAAAAAAGGGAAACTCAAATTACATTTACATTACGAAATATTTCCTCCAAATTATTAAAAAAAAAAAACCAATATCCTAATTCAAATATCAGCAATACATTTAAAAATCTCTCCCAACATCACCATTTGACCATCCCATGGCATTGACAAGCTTTGGTCCAGTCTTCGTCGAACTTTGTGCTTCATCTATGCACCTGCATCAGACTCCCATGGTACAAAAATATATGACCTCCTGGTCAGATGCATCTGGTCTTCTCATGACAACCTCATCTTATGAGCTACAACACACCTCTATAGTAACAAGCCTCCACCTTGCTACACAATACCTCAACAAACTTTCTCCTGAGTTTGGGATTTTGGCATCTTCCTAGTTCTCTTCTTTGTAACCTTGTGAGCACTCCTTCCTCTAGGTTGTTGCAAATATCCTCACCTTCCTCCACTATCACCTGCATAGTGAAACAAAACTCTTACCAGATCCTTAATCAACTTGTACCTTCTTCTACCACTTCCGATGTGAACTCTGAACTTTTACTTGTTGTTGAACCATTCAGACTTAACAAAAAAATATTCATAATCATAGGTTGTCTCTTCATACAACCAACTAGACATTCTTACTTTTCTTTTGTCAATTTCATCCTCCTAATTCAGTCCTCGGTTGAAATTTGTTTCCATCAAGATGTTCCTCAAATATTCATTTTCTTCATCAAATGTGTTCATCACCCTTAGGTTGTTCTTCCATGGATGCAACTCAATTCCCCTTGAGATTTTCCTCTAAATGATCATTTAAATCTATCTCAACTTCACCTACAACAAACCCTATTTTCTTTCTTCCATAGAATTCATTTGTAACCCTGGTCTTCCTCATCTTTTTGTAGCGCTCCTCTCATCATCTCTAACTGTAATTTAAATTTAGCTACTTCTCTATCAAGTTTGCCCTGACTTGATCTATTATGGATTCTCTCTGAACCTTTACTATGACTTTCAATAGTGAAAAATATCCTTCTTCTATGAGTTCCTCCCTGGTGAAGGTGAGTTGCACACAAGCCACTACAACAAGCTAACTCTATCATCATGTTTGTAAATACCACACTAAGATCTTCCATGTCTAGTATTCTCTTAGTATTTTTGTTGAATCCCTCCTATGGAATATTCATCTGAGCACTCTCTTCTCTTCTGGATTTTGCATGTAATTAAATCATCTTACTGAGAACTTTGTTGTCCTTCCTCACTTTCTACCACAAGGTTATTTTCCATCATCCTCAGCTGCAAACATTCATCAATGTTAGTTGTAATCAACAATGAATCCACAATTAATTGAAAACAAAAGACAGTCACCTCCTTATTCAATATTCACTTGAATACACAATTGTTTCTATAGAAATATTCTTACTGTTATCATCCCTTTTTTTTTTTGCAAACCTTCATGTTCAACGCCATTATTCTTGCTCATAAATTTGGTCACCTTGACTTTCTTGTAGGAATTCTTTCACAATATTTATTTCTATCATCAACCCAACCATATCCTTCTCAAATCCTTCATCACTCATTCCTTTGAGTCCAACTGTGTTGGCAATTTTATTATTCCTCTTGTGACTTTCCTCTGAACATTTGTTATGACTAATAGCAGTCATCCTCATCTCTTCCTCTTCTGAACTCCCCTTTTTTTCTAATGAGTTGCAACAAGCGCTTCTTTATCAACTCTACAACTTGTCACCCATACCAAATCATACTCTTGGTATCTTCTCTTCTCTAGGTTTTATGTAATAGAACCTATGCTTGAGCACTCTTTCTCCTCAGATTTCAAATTTGTTGGTTGTTGCAGCGTCAACCAGTGAATATTCGTAGTTTTACTATCAGGTTCTGTCACCATTTCTTCATCCAAGTGATTTTATTTCTCCTTCTCCCTTGACATAGCTTACCTATTATGGCAAATGTTACCAATTCAGTTTGCAAACATAATCCTTTTAATGACCCAAATTATCATAAACATCATATTTAGTTTTATAGGATATATAACAATATCTCAACTTCCACTACTTGTTGAACCGATTCCTCTCCAACCAATGTGCTTATTCTTTCTCAAGAGAATATCAAATCTACACTCCCCTGCAATCACCTCACTTACTATTGTAAGATTCATTTTCACTTCAGCCTCTTTTCATTATCAGTCTATCTTCAAACATGCAAGCATCTCCACTATTCAATATCTGTTATTTTTACTACATCACCGAAGAGTAATGAATTCTACTTCAAGGTAGACACTCTCCACTATGTCTTCACAACACCTCACACTCAGCAAATCTCAATTCAATAGAGACTTACCTCAACCTGTTGTAAACTCTTCTTCCTCCAAGAGCTTCATGTATCTTTCTCCAAGAGCTATAAAGTTGAAAGATTTATGTGGCTTTGACGTTCTGCAAAAACATAACTGAGATTTGATACCACTTGATGAGGAGAAGGTTGTGTTTCCCCGACTGCCCATAGCCTAGGATACTCAAACCCATATCTCCTAACTCTATCTATAAACACATTCTAGAATTTGAGCAAAGTAATTTTAATATGAAATCAAAATAAGAATGGAGATTTCCTTTACCAATTGCCATGAGAGATCTCTATCAATACTTCCAACCCTTTTCTTTACCTCACTTATCTCACATGGGGTTCACTTATCAAAAAATATGTTGAGTAGGCCAAATGGGCTTCAAACACCTCATACACAACCCACAAAACTCCTTGTTGTAGCTACAAAATATTTTTGTAGCGCAATCAAAATCTTGTAGGGGCTGCAAAATATTTTTGTAGCACCCTAAAACTCTATCTGTTCATATTCTAGGAAGCTAAAACAACTTATCCCTTCCTAAAGTTAATTACTCATGATCTAGACTTGCTTTTTAATATTACACAAGACCTCATTTTCCCTCCTTCATAGGGATTTGCAACTGTAACTATAATTTACAGGACATGGACAAATATGCAAGGGATTTCAAAGGGTGCTCTATTTTCTACGCACATGAAGACTCTCCACATTCAATAACAGGAAATAGAATCAACTAGCATACACACACAACACATAACCCTACATACACTACACAAATAATTTATATGAAAAACCTTTCACGGTCTTCAACATATTTTACAACCTTACCTAGAAATCGACATACACATCAACATCTACAGTGTAGAATCTAATTTCTAAAAGGCATAAAACATCTTAAAAATGCTGACAACCCACCTACGACACTACCATATACCAACAATAGTAGTACACATCAATAGACCAGCAACATAAATCCATAACACATCAGCAACATGATGCCAACCATATGAGGGTATAGCTTCATACACACATGGATAAAATGTTGAGCCCCATATCACACTTAAACCAAACCATCTCTTCAGCCATGAAATTGACTCGACAAGTGCAGCCCTCAACAAATCGAATTAACATCACATATAAGAAGAAATAAACATATACAAAAGAATTAAATAAGTTGTGAATTAATCAAATCCAAACATACATTAAACTCGCCAGAATTACAATGTGGGCATGTGCAGCCTAGGCCTATCATCCTCTGCCTCTTCTCCTAGCGTTGGAGCTTCTCCTCTCTTCTTCTTAATTCTTCCTCTGTTGCACACTCTGTTCTTCTCAAACACTCATTTCTTTATAAAGAAAGAAAACATGGGTAACCAAGAACCACAAGTGATGGTTTGTTTCCCGTTCTCACAAAATAAGGGAAAATGAAATTACATTTATATTAGGAAATATTTCCTCCAACTTATTCTAGAAAAAAAACTCACATCCTAATGAAAATATATAAAAAATATCTAAAATCTCTCCCAACATCACAATGTGACCATCCCATCACATTGACAAGTTTTGGTCTAGTTCTCATCGAACTTTATGCTCAATCTATGCACCTACATCATAACTGTTTCATAATTTATTTTATTTAGTGTTTTAATGTTCATTCCACTATCACCAATGGAAATGAAACAATCCATCAGAAAGTGGCTAACTTAAGGCTAAGCATTTCCAACGATGTCAAAAAAGGATTTATGGAAGTTTTATTGTAGCCAATGCCAATATGAGTGAAGTCTACATGAGTTCTTCTATTGTTTTTCCCCATTATAATTTCAAGTTGTTCAAAAATTAAATGAGGCAAAGCAATTGGTGTCAATTTCATACTATAATGCAAACTTTAGAAAGGACTAGTAAAATGTTGATGAAATAGCTAACAAATGAGAGATCAACTATGTGATTTCAGTTCATTGCATACGCATTTTCCTTTGCGGTATTTATGGTTTCATGACAAATGATGTGTTATACAAATCAAATCTCGAGTGCCATTTGATGACAATGATTTCTATATTCTACTGAAGATTGGAATTTCAAGAATAAGCAAATAATATATCATTGTCTTGCAGGAGATCAACATTTCAAATCTTGGGCATATTTATCCAAATGTTTGGGTAACTACGTGATCATATTTTACTAATTTTTCCATATGTTTCTTGGGACATTATTAGTCTAGCCTTTCATTAAAAACTTACTTAAAATATGAACTTGTCATCTAGGTTCTTTATTTAAAGGATATTGTATGGAAGGACGTGTTATACTCTTATGGATTGTGTTCCTTGACTAGTTGTTTCGACATTCTCAACATATACACTTGATTCATTTCTTCACATGCTTGCTTGCTAAATTCTATGATTGGCCTAATATAATATTAATCCCAGAGTTTATAATATTAGGGTTTAATATTAAACTTAGGGGTTATAATCATAGGGTTTATAATGATAATTTTTTGGTTTATTATTGGGTTTTAGAATGTTAGGGTTTTGTGTTAGGGTTTAATATTATGATATTGGAATGGTACGATATCTATCCAATGTTGCATTCTCACAATAATTGTCAAAATGTTAGATTGAATTGCAATTTATTCAACATATGATTGCGACATTATAAAATTGGGGTTTAATATTTGGGTTTATAATACTCGGGTTTTTAATATTGAGTTTATAGTATTAAGTTTTAATATCAGGTTTATAATCTATAATAGTAAGGTTCAATATCATGGTTTATAAAATTAAACTTAGAGTTTATTATATTGTGTTTTATAATGTTATGTTTTTATATTATGGTTTAATAATGTGACATTCGAATAGTACAAAAATCTATCAAACATCAAACTGTGACAAATATTGTCAATACGACAATTGATTTTGTAATCATTATCATAATGTTACATTTGATTGCAATATATTAAACACTACATTTTTACATTACAAAACTTGGGTTTAATATTAGGCTTATAATATTAGATATTTTTAATAATAATAATAATAATATCCATTTTTAAGGTCACAGCCAAGCCAGACACCAAATTTGTGTATGAGACCCCCTTGTTTCTGGGACAAGGGACCCACCTCCGTGCAGCGATTTGACTGCTAAGTCTACGAAGGCATACATACTCTACCCCCCTCTGGTTTTGAACCTGTGACCTCTTAGGAGGAAACACATGCTCTTAACCATAAGGGTCACTCAAGCTGTATTTGGTTTATAATTTATAATATTTGGGTTTATAATATTAATCTTATAGTTTATAATATTAATCCTAGAGTTTAATTTAATCCCTTGGATTTATAATCCCTCAGGTTTATTCATCCATTGATTTTATAATATTAGTAGTCCCTTTGGTTTATTAATCCTTTTGATTTATAATTTTAATATTATTGTTTATAATCTTAAGATCATAGAATCTATCCAACGTCACATTGCAACAAACATTGTCTCAATGTGACAATCAGTCTGAAAATCATTGTCACATTGTTAGTTTATATTGCAATTTATTAAATTTCAAATTACGACATTAAAAAATTGAGGTTTAATATTAGGTTTTATAATATTCAAGTTTTCAATATTCGATTTAATATTTGGTTTATAATTTATAATAGTGAGGTTTAATATCATGGTTTATAATATTAATCTTAGGGTTTATTATATTGGGTTTTATAATGTTAGGGTTTTATAAAAGGGTTTAATATTGTGATATTGGAATGGAACAAAAATCTATCTAACATCATTTTGACAAATATTATCTCAATATGACAATTAATCAAACAATCATTGTTGCAGTGTTACATTACATTGCAATTTATTCAATGCCACATTCTTACATTACAAAATTGGGATTTAATATTAGGTTTATAATATTATGGATTTTTAATGTTGTGTTTATAATATTAAGGTTTAATATTGGGTTTATAATTTATAATATTAGGGTTTAATATTTGAGTTTATAATATTAATCCTAGGGTTTAATATTGATCCCTTGGGTTTACAATCCATTTGATTTTTAAGATCAATCCTAGGATTTAATGTTATTCCCTTGTGTTTATAATATTAATAATCCGTTTGGTTTATATAATTAATATTAGTGTTTATAATCTTAAGGTTTGTAATTATTGGGTTTATAATATTAATCCCCAATATGTATAGTGAAATATATTAGGTTTTATAGTATTAATATTAGGTTTGATATTAATATTAGGTTTTATAATATTAATCTTTGAGTTTATAATCTTAATAATATCAATAATATTATCATATTGTTATAATATAATAATAATTCATATAAAATTTTACTGTAATTACTATAATTAGTATGGTAATTATAATAATATTATTTTTATAAAATAATAATGATTTTAATAACTTTACTATAATAAATATCTATATTTTAATATCAATATCAATATTTTATTGCCTTGGTGGGCATCTCAATTGGTTAATCAGAGAAATGTGAAATCATTGAAACTCAAAAGACCCAGGTTCAAATCCCCTTTGTAGTGTCTCGAGCTATAGGAAGGAGGACATATCGTAGTCACCTAGAGGTTTAATGGTAGTTACGTGTCAGGCAGGTTGATGGGTTCCCCTCAGTCTCAAAAAAAATATTAAATCCATACTACTAACACCTATCGTCGTGGGTTCCCCTCAGTGTCAAAAAAGAAATACTAAATCCATACTATTAACACCTATCGTCGTGTATCGACCACATTTAGTAATATGGTTGTGCATGCGATTGATATACAACTATCAAGATATATCGACCATATTTATTAATGTAGTCGTACTATTTTTCAATTTTTTTTAATTTTGAGTTATATATCATTGCATCTCTACCTCGTAATATGATATCGAATCTTATGCCCTTTTTCTATTCATTATTTAATAGTCAAAAGATCTAATTTTAAAGGATTTTGTGCACAAGTACCAAGTCTCATTGGTTTCAAACTACTAAACAAATGATAGAAAATGGTAATTTAGTTTTAGTATTAATATTAAAATTAACTTCATTTTGAATGAATAATTTTTTTTATTATATAGCATATCCAAATTATGATTAAAATTTGCGGTGAATTTAGAAATGAAACCAAGCAAAATCATGTTGACTATTTAATAGATCTCTTTAATTTTTCTTTTATAAATATAAATTGTTAATGGGTAATGATTAAAATTTACATATTAATCTATTTCTGCAATATTATTTAGATGTATGAATCTCTTAAGAAGTTTTAATTCACCATATCATTGTATTTGAAGTAATTTTAACTTAAATACATGACATGTATTTGTCCGTGACAAAACTAGTTTGGCTATAAACTAAAAATATATATGCGTGAGGCACGAAATATATGTTATTAAAAAATTAATTTTAAAAAAAAAATAAAAAAAATTTAAACAAAATAATTTAGAAATATATGTTATTAAAAATTTTAATTAGATATAAGAGTAATGTTGGAATAATGTAGAAATGGAATGTTCTAAAATTGTGAATTGTCCTGTGATGAGTTGTACTCGTAGGTTGTTGTGCTGGTTTACTTAGTAGTTAGTGCTATGAATTTATTTCATTGTTGTTTTTGCTATTGTCTATTTTAGTATATTAGATCCAATTTATTACGATCTAGAATTCGAAGATTTGTCTAAGAGTCTCTATATATGTAATGTTTGATTAATAATTTCAGTAATAGAATGTCATCTCACCTATTGTGAGACTCTATAGTTAATTCTAATTTCTTTTTCTTTTATTCTTATTTGTTTTTTATTATGGTATCAAAGCTCTAAGGTTTATATCTAAGAGGTCTGATCTAGGTTGTTCGAATTGAGTGCTTATTGTGTTTGTTCTTTGGCAGCATCTGCTACAGCCATGAACTATAGTATCAAAGGACTTGGATCATTGTAGCAGTATTGACAGACAATGAAAAGAAAAAGGTTGTGAGTTTTGTTTAATGATTCATTTTGATAGGATTTTCATATATTAAAAAGGAATATTATTATATCGTAGCGGTAAATGTTAGTGAAATGAGATTAAAAAAGGGATTTATTTGTGAATTGGTGAAAAAAGAGTTTTCCAAAGAAATTTTTATGGTGTGGTAAAAGCATTTATTATATTTGACGTTTAGATCTAAGGTTATTTGATATTTGAGATATGGTATTTATTTGAGATCTGGTTCATTTTATTAATTGGACACAATTTTAAAAAAATTCAAATCCTTTGGTTGATACATATCTGAATGAATCCACTAATCTTGATGGTACAAATTATGTTAACTAGAAACTTAAGTTGTTAACTGTATTGGAAGTTTATCATTTATGTTCAATTGTAAGTGGGGATGATCCCAAATGTTAGAAAATTATATATTACGGAGCAATGGAACACATAAAATATTTCAGAAATATAAACACAGAAAACACATAAAACAAGAGAGACATTGATATACGTGGTTCACCCACTTTGGGCTACATCCATTAAGAAACAACCAGACCTTCTTTTATTATATTATCCAGCAAATTCAAGAGATACAACCTACAGCAGATCCGTTGTAACACCGTCTTCGCTCTCAATCTTGTCTCTCTTCCTCACTCAGAATACAGATATACATAGAGGCAATACAATTCCCTCATATATAGTGAGGGATTGCCTTCTAGGGCAAAAAACCCTAAATTAAACATAACTTCTACCGTCAGATCATCTGCCTAATGAACGGCCTGGATTGACTAGAAATTACTAGACTTTTACAAGGTAATTTTACATCTACTTTTAGCTTCGGGTGCGTTGCCCCCAAACCCCCATCGGGGGACCGCTAGGGGACCACTAGCCCCTGTACCCCCGCGGGGGGGACAAGTCCCCCCCGCACCCCCCCGCGTGGAGGGGTGTACAGTCTTCCTGGGGTATACATCCAGTTGAAACCTTTGAATACATAAGATAATCAAGCTCCACACCTAACAATCTCCCACTTGGAGACTGATTATAGCAACTCCACCGTTGCTTCATTTGCTAGACAATGACTCCACTTTGGACTTGGTTGTTTCTCATCTTCTTCATCATACTTGAAGACCAATTGAAACTGAGCAGATTCTCAGTTTCTCCCTGGATACAACTTTTGTTAGCATATCTACAGGATTCTGGCAAGTGTGTATCTTTTTTAGCTTCAACTGTCCATCTTCCAATGCTGACCGTATGAAATGGTACTTGAGTTGTATATGTTTAGTCTTGGAATGAAATGCAGAGTTCTTTGCAAGATGTATGGCACTCTGGCTATCACTGTATAACCTGCCCAACTCCTGCTTCTTACCTAATTCATCCAGAAACCTTTGTAACCAAATCATTTCTTTACTAGCCTCTATAGCAGCAACATACTCTGCTTCTGTTGTTGAAAGTGCAACAACACTTTGGATTTTTGAAACCCAACTGACAGTTGTTCCACCTATAGTAAATACATATCCTGTAGTGCTCCAGCTGTTATCTTTGTCACCTGTCATATCTGCATCAACATATCCCTGTAGAGCAATGTTTGAACCACCAAAGCATAATTCTTGATTTGTGGTACCTCTCAAATACCTGAGAATCCACTTCACCGCCATCCAATGTTCTTTTCTTGGATTGTTCATGTACCTGCTTACAACTCCCACTGCATGTGCAATATCAGGCCTTGTGCAGACCATTGCATACATTAAGCTTCCAACTGTTGATGCATATGGAACATTAGACATATGAGCCATTTCTTCCTGAGTCTTGGGACATGCCTCCTTGATTAATTTGAAATGGCTAGCTAGAGGTATACTAATTGATTTTGCATTCTGCATATTAAACCTTTTCAACACCTTTTCTATGTACTCACTTTGAGACAATGTTAATTTGCGATTCTTTTTGTCTCTAGTTATTCTCATACCAAGGATTTGTTTTGCAGCACCCAGATCCTTCATTGCAAATGAGTTTGCCAATTTCCTTTTGAGAACATTTATTTCCTGCATGTTATAACCTGCAACAAGCATATCATCTACATACAATAACAATATAATATAGCTGCCATCATTTTTCCTTTTGAGATAAACACAATGATCAGAGTGACATCTAGTATAACCTTGTTCAGACATAAACCTGTCAAATTTTAGATACCACTGCCTTGGAGCCTATTTTAAGCCATACAACCTCTTATTCACCCTACACACTAGTTTCTCCTTCCCTTTTACCTCATATCCTTGTGGCTGCTGCATATATATCTCTTCCTCCAAATCCGCATGGAGAAAGGCTGTCTTTACATCCAACTGCTAAAGATGTAAATCTTCAACAGCTACTAGACTTAGAATAGTTCTGATTGAAGTCATTTTCACAACAGGAGAAAATGTCTCATCAAAGTCTATACCCTTTTTCTGTGCAAAACCTTTCACCACAAGTCTAGCTTTATACCTTTTTCTACCTCCATATTCTTCCTTCAACTTGTAAACCCATTTATTCTGCAATGATGTTTTACCTGCATGCAACCTGACTAAGTCCCAAGTCTGGTTATGTGCTAAGGAGTCCATCTCTTCTTTCATGGCTTGCTCCCACTTCTTCCTGGTTTCTACCTGCACTGCTTCTTCATAACATTCTGGTTCACCAGAATCAATCAACAATACATAATATGATGAAGGAGAGTATCGTTCAGGGGGTCTACTTATCCTGGTAGATCTGCTAGCACCACTTTCAAGTGTTTGAGGTGCTTGTTGCTGTTGTGGTTGTTGTTCTAGCTGTTGATCATTATGATTTTTAGGCACCATCACTTTTCCTGTGATATCGTCAAGCGCTGTGTATTCTCTGTTTTCTTTTTCTTGTTTCTTTTCCTACAACTGATTCTTATACAAGACCTTTTCATTGAATATTACATTTCTACTCCTAATGATTTTGTGATTTTCATAATCATATAAGCGATAACCAAAATCATTAACTCCATATCCAATAAAGGTACATTTCTTTGATTTTGCCTCAAGCTTTGTTCTATTTTCTTTATTAATGTGGACAAAGGCTTCACAACCAAAAGTCTTTAAAAATGAGTAGTTTACCTTTTTACCTATCCATGCCTCCTCTGGAATACCACCATCCAAGGAACTTGAAGGCCCTCTGTTTATTAGATAAACAGTAGTATCTACAACATTTGCCCAAAATTGTAAAGGCAATCCTGCATGCAATCTCATGCACCTTTCACGCTCCATGATTGTCCTGTTCATCCTTTCTGACACGCCATTTTCTTGTGGTGTTCCTAGAACTGTCTTCTCTCTGCGAATTCCATTATCTGAATAGTACCTATCAAACTCTTTGCTGCAATATTCACCTCCATTATCTAATCTGAGACACTTCAACCTTTTCCCTGTCTCATTTTCAACCAAAGCTTTCCATTTCTTGAAAGTATCAAATACATCAGATTTATTTCGAATACAATAAATCCAGGTTTTTCTGGTTGCATCATCAATAAAAGTAACATAATAACGAGAGCCACCAAGAGATGATACCTAAGTAGGTCCCCATACATCTGTATGCACAAGCTCTAATTTTTCATTCTTTTTTTCTTTCCCAACTCTAAGGAATCTGACTCTCTTCTGTTTTCCATAAACACAATTCTCACAGAATTTTAAATCAACATGCTTCAAACCTGGCAACAAATTTCTTGAGTGAAGAATCTGCATCCCCTTCTCACTCATGTGCCCGAGCCTATGATGCCACAATGTCGTATCTTCTCCTGTAGAGGTTAAAGCATTAATAGAATTAGAAATACCATTGCATAAATACAATGTACCAACCTTTTCTCCTTTCGCTATTACCAGGGATCCTTTAGTGGCCTTCTAGGTTTAATCTGCGAAAGTAATTACGCAACCTTCACCTCCCAACTGCCTTGTCGAAATCAGATTTTTCTTTAGATCTGGAACATGCCTTACATTCTTCAATAGCCACTGATTTCCATTTTGCTGTTTTATGAAAACTGTACCCATTCCAATGATTTTATAGGGTTTATCATCACCCAATCGAACTTGTCCAAAATATCCTTGAACATAATCATGAAAATGTTTCTTATCAGGTGTGGCATGGAGTGAGGCCCCTGAATCTACCACCCAGGCATCAATAATATTTTCTAATGAAAGAATCAAAGCATCTTGCAACACATCACCTGTTACATTCGCTTCATGATTAGCTTCTTGCTACGTATCTCCTTCTTTTTCCTTCCGAGACTTGCAGTCTTTCTTCAGGTGTCATTTATTCCTGCATTTCCAGCACACTATCCCCGATCTGGACTTGGATCTGCCTTTTCTTGACTTATTACGATATCCTGGGCTCTTTCCTCTTTCCATTTTTCTTCCCCTAGTCTCTGTAGTCAAAGCATTACCTAATGTCTCACCGAAGCTTTTTCGTCACATTTCCTCACTAAGGATTGCACCGAAAACATCATCAAACTTTAAATTACTAGATCCAGAGACAGAGTTACTAATGGCCATAACTAAGCCATTCTAACTTTCTGACAATGAGCACAAAAATAATAGATCCCTAACTTCATCATCAAAATTTACCCCTACAGAACTTAACTGACTTGTAACTGTATTAAAATAATTTAAATGGTCTGCAACAGATCCACCTTTTGACATCTTCATATTAAATAAACGCTTCATAAGAAATACCTTATTTGAGGCCGAGGGTTTTTCATATAGTTTGGCCAATGCCAACATTAAACCCTGTGTTTTCGTTTCCTTTGAAATATTAAATGCTACTGATGCCACTAGGCACAACCGTATTGTTCCAAGTGCCTTTCTGTCGAGAATATCCCATTCTGTGTTTGTCATAGTCATCAGCTTCTTTGTCTTTCTGCTCAATGGTAGGTACAGATCTCTCTGATACAGATAATATTCCATCTGCATCTTCCACAACTGGTAGTTTTGGCCGTTGAATTTTTCGACCCTAAACCTACCATCTTCCGCCATTGCTCCCACTCGAACCAGGAACCCTTCTCTTCGTCGAGTTTATCAGCCAAATAGACATTCGACTCTGATACCAGTTGGGAGAAAATCATATATTACGGGGCAATGGAACACATAAAATATTGCAGAAATATAAACACATAAACACATAAAACAAGAGAGACACAGATATACGTGGTTCACCTAGTTTGGGCTACATCCACAGAGAAACAGCCAGTCCTTCTTTTATTATATTATCCAGAAAACTGAAAAGATACAACCTACAACAGATCCGTTGTAACACCCTCTTATCTCTCAATCTCCTCTCTCTTCCTCACTCAGAATACAGATTTACATAGACGCAATACAATTCCCTCATATATAGTGAGGGGTTGCCTTCTAGGGAAAAAACCCTAAATTAAACATAACTTCTACCATCAGATCAACCGCCTAATGAACGGCCCAGATTGACTAGAAATTACTAGACTTTTACAAGGTAATTTTACATCTATTTTTAGCTTCGGGGGCGCTGCCCTGAACCCCCACCGAGGGACCACTGGCCTCCGCACCCCCCCATGTGGAGGGGTGTACAATCTTCCTGGGGTATACATCCAGCTGAAACCTTTGAATACAGAAGATAATCAGGCTCCACACCCAACACCAAACCCATTGTTTTTGTTGTTATTTCAAATTGGGAGAAACGAGAACTGAAAGTAAATGTGTTGCTATGAATGTATAGAAAGGACAATATAATTCCTCACATCATAGATTGCAAGGCATCAAAATAAATGTGGCATGTGCTCATGGGTTTATATGAAATAAAAAATACAAAGGAGATCTTAATTTTGAAGACTAAGCTTTTGTCTATAAAAATGGAAGAAAATGAAAACATAAGAAATTCCATTTCCCTTGTCAAATATCTAAGTGATAAGTTAAGAGATATTGGTGAAAAAGTGTCCAGTATTGACTTGGTCACCGTCACATTAAATGGATTAGTGCAAGATTATCAAATTTATCTTTCAATTCTTTCAGCTAGAGAGAATCTCCCTACGTTTGATGAATTGGACATGAATTGTTTTACAAGAAGAAGAGAGGATAACGAGTTTTAATTTTGGCTCTAATAGTTCATATTTTACATTCATAGCCAAGGGAAAACAACCATACAAAGGTAGCCAATGGGACAAGAACAAGGGAGGCAAGTTTCAAGCAAAACAAAAACGTATGCCATGATCTAAATTTCCAACTCATTATAAGAGAAATGATGATTGCGATTATTATGACAAACCTTGGCATCACTCAAAATATTGTTATTAAATAGAATATAATTAGTTTAAACAAAAAAAAGCATAATGGAAATTTTGTTGGAAAATTCAACTCAATCGGTGATGCATTTCAAAATATTAGATTGTTTGTTTCTGATGTTTCATTATCTGTGGAGACTGATGATGTGAATTATTGGTTCATATATTATGGTGCATCACTCCATATGTCTTGTAATAAGGACTAGTTTGATGAATATTATGAGAACATTGATGAAACACATGTTTATCTAGGAGATAATAGATCACTTAAATTTCAAGGTTATGGAGTAATAGCTGTGAATTTTCTTAATGGACAAGAGAGAGATAGATCCATAATGTGATGTATGTTCTTGGTATCAAACAGGATTTGATTTATGTTTTGACTATTGATTATCAAGATTTAAAAGTAGAATTTTTTGAATCAAAATGTGTTTGTAAAGACATCCAAGATCACTACAAGGTTATTGTCATAGGTACCAAAGCTAGAGAATTGTATATGTTGGATGTGATCAGGACATGTCTTCAAGTCTTGGAATCTACAACAATGTCAAGAGAATAATTATGGAATTAAAGGTATGGGAATTTAAATGAAAATTATTTAATGTTACTTCAAAATAAAATAATGTTTGAAGGTATTCCTATTATGAAAAATGATCATGTTGAATGTCAAGTGTATGCACTTGGCAAGAAGCATTAAGAGGAATTTCCTGTACTTTATGAGAAACAACAAAGGGAAATACTTGAATTGATTCAGACTGATGTATGTGGATCTATGCAATCTAGATATCCTGGTGTTTATGATATATCTAGGTATATATTAGTCTATTTCATAAGGGAAAACAGTGATGTATTTGAGTACTTTAAAGAATTCAAAAATATGGTGAAAAAACAAACAGGAAAATGCATCAAAATTCTGAGACCTAATAAGGGGGGATAATATATATCAAGAGAATTTAATAAATATTGTGAATCCTATGGGATTCTGTAGCAATTTATAGTGCCACATACACTTTATAAAAATGGAGTTGTTGAGAGGAAAGCTAGAACACTAGTGGAATTTGAATGTCGTATACATCAAGTTAAAAAATTTTGTAATGGTTTTTGGGATGAAAGAATCAATGCAATTTATTATTTGAAAAATTGGAGTCCAGCCAAAAGTTTAGATCTTAAAACATCTTTTGAATCATTTTATGGATATAAACCAAAAGTTAGTCATTTAAGAGTTTTTGGATGAAATACATTTTCTCATATTCCAAAAGCTGAAAGAAGAAAACTTGATGCAAAGCAAATTATGTGCACATTTATTGGTTATTGTGATGATAACAAAGCATACGAGTTGTTTGATCCCAGTTCACATAGATTGCATGCAAGTAGGTGTGTGGTGTTTCATGAAAATGGAGATTAAGGTGATAAAATGACTAATACTCTTGTATGGAATGATACTGATGTTTATTTCAAAATAGATATAAAATGAATAATACTCTTGTATGGCATGATATTTATGATTATTTCAAAATAGATACAAGTGTTGAATATGAAAATGAATAAGCACAGGAATAGGTACAAGTTCAAGAGAAAGAAGCACCAAATATTCATGACACTCCAAGAAGAAGAGAATAAGATTAAAGCAAAAAAAAATTGAAGAAGGTCATCACGTCAAATTCAGGAACATATAAGGTATAAAGACTATGCATTGATGTCTCATGTAATCAATGGTGTAGAACCTTAAACTTATGAAGAAGATAAATAATATAAATGATGGAGAGATATAATGAATTAAGAATATAACTCGATAATGAAGAATGACATAGCAAAATCAATAGAATTTCCTAAAAATAAAGTTCTCATAGGATGAAAATGGTTGTACAAAACCATGTTTAATGATAATGGCAGTTTTAATAAGTATAAATCTAGATTGGTCGCAAAAGGCTATTCAAAAAAAGATGGAATTGATTATGAAGATACTTTTGAGCCTGTAGCTAAATTGAATACAATTATAATCATAATTGCATTAGCTAACAAAACATAGCTGGAAAAATGCATCAGTTAGATGTCAAATCTTCTTTTTCCAATAGTGATTTAAAAGAAGAAGTTTATTTGATTCATCTTGAAGGGTTTGTAACGAAAGGACAACAACATCTTGTTTGTAGATTAAAGAAAGTTTTATATTGTTTGAAACAAGCACCATGATCTTGGTATATGAAAATTGATTCTTTCTTTCATGAGAAAAGTTTTGTGAGAAGAAAAAGTGATCCTAACCTATACTTCAAGAAATATGAAAAAGGGAATATTGCTTTGATATCTTTATATGTTGATGATCTTATCATAACGGGTAGTTCATTAAAGTTGATTGAAGAAATTGAAAGCTAGTTGTCATAGGTATTTCAGATGAAGGATCTTGGTGAATTGAATTATTGTTTAGGTCTTGAAGTTCATAGGGAATATGGTAAAACACTAATTGCAAAAAGAAAATATATAAAGGAAATCATTAAAAATTTTAATATGATTGAGTGCAAGGAAGTATCTACTCCTTTAGAATAGAACGTTAAATTGTATAGTGATGATGGAACTAAAGAGGTGAATGGAACTGTGTATCTTTAACTAGTATCAAGTTTGAACTATCTCACCATGACCAACCCAAATATAACATATTCTAGCAGCATCCCTAGCTAGGTAATGGCTAAGCCTTGTAAACTCTACTCGAAAGTGACAAAGAAAGTCCTTCGATATTTTGAAGAAAAACTTAATTTTGGTATTATGTATACTCATGAATATGATGTTGATTTAGTAGGTTATTTTGATTCAAATTGGAATAGAAATTTTGATGAAATAAAAGCAACCTTTGGCTATGTATTCAATATAATATTGGAAATCATGTATCATGGAGCAACAAGAAACAACTAACTATTTATTTTTCATCCAAGGAATATGAATACAAAACCTTGACTAGTGAAACTTATGAAGCTATTTGGTTAACGAGGATTCTTGAATATATTGGAGAAAAACAAAGAGGTCCAACAAGTATCAAATGTGACAACCAAAGTTCCATTAATTTGGAAAATAATGGAATTCATCATGCGAGATCAAAACATATTGAAGTATGACATCATTTTTTAAGGGAAAAGATATAATCAAAGGATATTGACTTAGTTTATTGTTATACAAGTGAAAATGTAGCTGACATTTTTACCAAGCCTATTGGAAATATGAGCTTTGAAATATGTAGACAATAAATAGGAATTCTGAAAATTAATTTCTCCATTGTGGGGGGAGGTTGGAATAATGTAGAAATGGAGTGTTCTAGAATTGTGAGTTGTCTAGTTGATGAGTTGTCCTATCATGAGTTATACTCGTAAGTTGTGAAGTTGGTTTACTTTGTAGTAAATGCTATGAGTTTGTTTATTTGTTGTATATGCTATTGTCTATGTGTAGTATATTTTATATCTAATTTCATATGATCCAAAAGTCTAAGATTTATCTAAGAGTATCTATATGTGTAATGTTGATCAAGCATTTGAGTAATAGAGTGTGATCTCACATATTTTAATATTGTGTGGTTTATTCTACTTTCTACTTTTCTTATTCTTATTTTTTTCTATTAAATAATTTGTTATTGGTTTATAAATTTCAAATTCTATAACTTAAATTTCAATATAATTTCGACCAATTAATATAATTCTACTTTATTACACTTTAAAAACTGGTAATCGGAGTATATTTAATTCCTTATTACTTTTCAATATAACATAAGCACAATGAATGTTATAGAGATTTATAATAGTTCTAAATATGACGTAAATATAATTAATTCTCTATAGATCTGTAATGGTTTTATGTTTTTCCTTGATTGAGTGGGAAGGCATGGCATGGATATAATTACCATTGCTCAACTGCGTCTAGGATATAACCAGTTCAACTCTTTGTGCACGTGATCTAAAGTCATCATTTTAACAATTCAAGAAGTTAATTTTTTTATGATTAAAATACATTTTTGAATGTATAAATGGATTCAATGCAATGCAGAGTGAAAAACACTAAGTAGTCACATCTTGATTCTTTCTTGTTTAAAATGCATTTTTGAATGCGTAATGGATTTAATATTGTGCAAAATTCATAGCTCAAAATTGTGATTCCAATAAATCCATGTCGTATTTAGAGTAAATTTGAATAGAAAATATGATCAGGAAAGCTCTAAAACATAAAAAAAGTATCTTGATATAATATAATAAAATAATAGGAGCATGAGAGGAAAGTGGCTAATATTTATGGTCCTCATTCAAACATATTTTTTTTTGTAGAGCAGAGTTTGTTTTCAAATCTCAGGTTAATTCTAAGTAGTGATTTTAATTTTATGATTTATGCAAGGTGTTGGAAGACCATATTATGTATATTCAAAATTATCTTGAAAACTCTCTTAAATGATGCAGTAGTATAAATATAATTATATTAATGTTTGTCTCAAGATAGAGAATCTAGCTTGGACATATAATAACTTAGTTGAGAGAATGTCTCAATGGCAGACCAATCTTGAAAGCTAACTAGTTGGAGAGAATCTCCCACATTCAACTAAGACTAACAAGCTTTCAGAGACTAAGAATAGTGTTAGGTCCCTATAATACTAGTGATTCCCCCATTACTATTGTCATTGTATCCCTTATTTTTATTATTGTGCCCCTATTGTACCCATCTTGTTATTAGTGTGCCCCATAGAAACCCATTATTGTTATTGTTGTGCCCTTATGTTATTACTGTTAGGTCGGCTTGATTATATTGTGACCCCTTAGACTCCTATATATAGAAGGGAGGTTTAGTCATGTGTATAATCCAAGAATTGTTCATTTGTGTAATGTAAAGGAGGTTTCCCCCTCGAAGAGGCTGAATTCTAAGGTGTTGATCTATCTTTTCTATCTTTTTGTGAGTTGGTTTCCAAACATTTGGTATCAGAGCTTTGGATTCTAGGGTTTCGCTGCTCCAAACAGGTCATCGTGGAATTTTCGCTATAACTTTGTTTCTGCGATGTTTCAGAAGCTAACAAAATATCCCATTTGAGATGAAATCATTTTGAATTTTGGGTCCGAATTTCAGAGATTGTCTCGCTATATTTTCGGAGATATGGTCCGAGAAATTTAGGGTTTTTGCATACTCCCGAATTACATTCCAAGCAAGCGACCTTGGGAAAATTTTCATAACTTTTATTCTGAGCATCAGATTGAAATTTCGTCAGAAGTTTCAAATAGAGGATAGCTTGTAGTTTTCATTATATTAGTTTCAGGTACTAAGGTCAAAACAGTGACATGTGGCACTTCGTACAAGTTCACTCTACTAAACTGATCTATAATCAGTCCACTGTGGGAGATTTGGCATAACACTTCCTTGGAGAATCCAATATTGATTAGACTTGTGGGGTTATAAAGAGGACTCAAAGGGATACTGCAGGACATGGTTTCAGATATTCGAGATCCACAGTTATAGAGATACAATATATTCAATATCGAGCTCTTACAAAGTGAAAAAAAAAGGTGTGTAGTGTTTTTTAAATTTTGCATAAGATTGGTTTGAAAAATTAGTTTGAAGGAATTCGAAGGGAATAGTGAAGAATTATTAGCATTAATTGATGCCTCGAAGAAAGAAAATGGAAACACCTAGTAAGAAACCTGAAAGCTCTAGCATGACTCATGAAGAAGAGGAAGAAATGCAACATGATATATCAAAATTACAAGACCAAGTACAACAAATTTCCCTCTCACAAAAGGTAACGGAAACCAAGATAAATGGCGTGGAAGCTAATATGAATGGCATGCAAGTTAACATGAATGGCATGAACGCTAATATGGAAGAATTGAAGATAAATTTGAATAAGTTGCTACAATGGTTACTAATGGTGAAAGGGTAGTAAAGGAAACTCATGATGAGAACAAAAGAAATGTTAATCATGATTTCATAGACTCTAATGTTGGATTGAAGACCCACCATGTTCCAAAAATCAATATGAGGAAGTTTGATGGAAAGGATCCCAGAACATGGATACTACAGATGGAGCAATTCTTCGATCTCCATAATGTGAAAACCACACAAAGGGTACGTATTGCAACTTTATATTTGGAACCAAATCAGTCTGTATGGTATCGATGGCTTTGCTCTCGTAAACAAATTGTCACTTGGGAAATTTTTACAGACTAAATGATAGCACATTATGAGGATACAAAAAGCAACACCTTTTTTAGCCAATTGATAAATCTCAAACAAAAGGGTTCAATGATAGAGCACATTGAGGACTTCCAAAAATTGAACATAAGGGTAAAAGATATTCCAGAGGAGCATAGGATTGATGTGTTCATAGGGACTTTAAAGGATAATATCCAACATGAGGTTCGCCTTTGGGAACCTGATTCATTGCAGAAGGGATTCAGGTTAGCAAGAAAAATGGAAAGCAAAATTATGGCAACCAGGAGGCCTACCACTCACAACTATAAAGATGGAAGTGTTGTTGTCCCTAGCCTTCCACAACCTACAAGGTTAACACCACAGCAATTGGAAGAAAAAAGATCAAAAGGGCTTTGTTACAGTTGTGATAGAAAATACACTAAAGGTCATAAGTGTGCTGAGAAGAAATTATTCTACATAGATTGTGAAGAGGAGGAAGAAAAGTAACAAGAAATGTCAAAAGAAGAGGATATACTCCAAGAACAAACCCTAGATAAAGAAGAAATGAATCCAACCATATCTTGTAATGCATTGGCTGGAATTACCACTCCTCAAACTATCAAGATAGAAGGACATATCAAGAAGAAAAAGGTAATAATGTTGATTGATTCGGGAAGTACCCATAATTTTATTCATTGTAAGATAGCCAAGGAATTGAATTTCTTCCTATATCCAACACCAGAGTGTCAAGTGATGGTTGCAAGTGGAGGAACCATAAACTGATTTAGAAAGTGCCATAAAATCAAGCTATCCATTGGATAATATGTATTGAATAGCACAATGCTTTCCATTCCAATGGGTGGTGCTGATCTTGTACTAGGAGTCCAATGGCTACAATCCTTGGGTATAGTAGCTTTTAATTTTCAAGAACTTTTCATGAAATTTTGTGTGGAAGGAAAGGAAGTTGAATTAAGGGGTATTGTAGGGAAATCGGGAAAGATAATCAGCTCTAATGGTATGACAAAGCTTCTAAAGAAGGAACAACGAGGTGTAATTGCACAATTATGTTCACTAGAGGTTCGCACATCGAAATCATCTATTTCTTCAAATCTCCAAAAGCCTTGGACAATCATTCCAAGGTATTTGAGACTCCCAAAGGCCTCCCACCTATTTGTGATCATGATCATGCTATTCATTTGATTCCAGGAAGTGTTCCTCCAAACATCAGGCCATACAGATATCCCTATGCCCAAAAGAGTGAAATTGAACATATGGTTACAGAAATGCTAGAGGCTAGTATAATTCAACCTAGTCAAACTTCTTTCTCTGCTCCAGTAGCATTGGTGCACAAGAAGGATGGATCATGGTGCATGTGTCCGGATTATAGGGAGCTCAACAAACTCACTATTAAAGATAAATTTCTCGTTCCTGTCATTGATGAATTATTGGATGAATTGCATGTATCAATTTACTTCACCAAATTGGATCTTCGTTCAGGATATCATCAAATCAGAATGAAGACTGAACACATTCCAAAAACAACATTTAGAACTCATGAGGGTCATTATGAGTTTTTGGTCATGCCTTTTGGCCTTACCAATGCACCTTCTACATTTCAGGGTTTGATGAAATCCATTTTCAAACCCTTCCTTAGAAAATTTGTGTTAGTATTTTTTGATGATATACTAATCTACAACAAGTCTTGGAAGGATCATGTTGAACATGTTAACAGGGTGCTCAAACTATTGAAGGAGAAAAAATTATATGCAAAAAGCTCAAAATGTTTCTCTGGAGTACAAGAGGTGGAATATCTGACTTATATTGTATCTCATGAAGGTGTTAAGGTAGACCCTAGAAAAATTAAATCCATTAAAAAATAAAAAATCCCCACATCCATAAAGCATATGCGAGGATTTCTCAGGTTGACAGGGTATTATCGCAAGTTTGTTAAGAATTATGGGAGAATAGCAACACCTCTAACAACATTATTGAAGAAAGATGCATTTTCATGGAATCCAAAAGCAACAAATGCCTTCAAACATATTAAAGAGGCAATGTGCCAAGCATTGGTCTTAGCTACGTCAGACTTCACAAAAACCTTTATTGTGGAATGTGATGCTTCGGGAAATGGAATTGGTGCTATTTTAATGCAAGATGAAAGACCCATTACTTTCGAAAGTTTTCCAATCAAAGGAAATTATTTACACAAAGCTATTTATGAGAAGGAAATGTTGGCAATAATACATGCACTTAAGAAATGGCAACCCTACCTAATGGAAAGACACTTCAAGGTAAAAACGGATCATGATAGTCTTAAATACTTTTTAGAACAAAGATTATCCTCTGAAGAGCAACAAAAATGGGTCACATTATATGTTGGGTTATGACTTTGAAATCATCTACAAAAAAGGGAAGCAAAATGTTGTGGCATACGCACTCTCAAGAAAGGATGAGGATGTGGAAGCATTATTGTGCGCCATTTCTATTATCCAACTAGATTGGATAAACGAAGAAAGGGATGAATGGAAGAATGACGAAGAAGTGTGGGCACTCATTCAAAAGATACAACAAGATCCCAATACATCTCATACATTTAACTGGAAAAATGATTCGTTATGGTACAAATATCGCTTATACCTATGTAAGAATTCCCAACTCAAACAAAAGATTCTTATGGAATTGCACACTTATCCCTTAGGAGGGCACTCAGGATTTTTAAAAACTTACCACAGGGTTAAGAAGGAATTTTTTTGGGATGGCCTTAAATCAGATATTCAAAAGTTTGTGGCTGAATTTCTGGTTTGCCAACAAAATAAAGTTGAAACAATTAAGACCCTGGGTCTATTACAACCTTTATCCATTCCAATCCAACATTGGGAGGAGGTTTCAATGGATTTTATCACAGGTTTACCCAAGTTCGAAGGAAAGAGTGTCATCAATGTGGTAGTTGACAAACTTACCAGGTATGCACACTTTTGTGCAGTATCGCATCCACTTAAAGCCAGTACAATTTCTATTGCATTTATGGAAACAATTCAAAAGCTACATGGAAACCCAAAGATTATTGTAAGCAATAGAGATCCCATTTTCACTGGAAATTTTTGGACCAAATTATTTTCTTGTCTCGGTACTCAATTAGCTCATAGCTCATCTTATCATCCTCAATCTGATTGGAAAACTGATAAAGTAAACAAATGTTTGGAAGGATATATTCGTTGCTTTGTATCTGATAAATAGACACAATGGGTCAAATGGTTGCCTCTGTCTGAATGCTGGTATAACACTTCCTTCCATACTGCAGCAAAAAATGACCCCATTTATGGCACTTTATGGATATCATCCACCATCCATCACATCGTATTTAAGAAAAAATTCTAAGGTTCAAGTAGTGGAACATCACATCGAGCATCAACAACAAGTTCTCCAACTCTTAAAGGATAACCTCACATTGCCACATAATAGAATGAAACAACAGGCATATCAACATCGCAGCGAAAGAAGTTTTGATGTAGGTGATTGGGTATTCCTACGGCTACAACCATATAAAAAAATGTCCCTCAAGCAAGATAAGAAGGATAATAAATTATCACCAAAGTATTATGGTCCGTACAAGGTGTTACAAAATATTAGTACTGTGGCATACAAATTGGAGCTTCCTGCAGCTTCCCGAGTGCACCTAGTTTTCCATGTTTCATGTTTAAACAATGTTATAGGTGACAAGCTCCCAGTTCAAACAATATCACCAGAACTTGACGAGGAAGGAAAAATCATATTGGAACCGGAAGAAGTCACAGAAACAAGAACTTGATAGCTATGAAATCGATCAATTTCGGAGTATCTCATCAAGTGGAAAAACTTATCTGTTGAAGATTCCACATGGGAGGATGAGAATTTTATACAGAAGCATCCAAAACTACTCAAGTGTTGAGGACAAAGCTTTTCAGAAGGAGAGGGGCATGTTAGGTTGGTGGGCTCCAGTATTGCAGCAATAATGCTGCAACTCCTGGGATTCCCTTCTTTACTTTTATCAACCCGGTAGTTCGTAACAAACTTGGAAGCGACAGTGATGTATGCACAAGTACTAGCTCTTGCCGCAGCTGTCACTTGGTCAGCTGGCACAAGTCCGCTAGGGGCTTAAGCCAACTTCTATGAGCTCTTAGAAGAAGCTTTTTAACTGATGGACGAAAGCTAACTCAAAGGAAGCTAATCTAATTGCGGAAAGAAACTGAAAGCCAAAAAGTAACGCAAACCCTAGCAAACCCTAATTCTACCAGCTAGTCCTACTGATGCAAAGGAGAGGATGCAAACTATTAAAAGAGATGCCATTACTTCTATGAAGGTAAAATGCATGTGTCTAGGCTACCTCTATCTGAAGAAAACATCTTTTTGTATTTTTGAATAAGTTATCAGAATTATCATGCATGTGTTTTTAACTGGCTTTTTGCTGTGCAGGGGTGGATCAAGGAGGAGAAATGCTTGGAAAAGGTTGGGAAGGTTCAGAGAGGGTCTAAGGAGTCCCTAACACTCTTCCGGAGAGTTTCACAAAGTTTGGCTATCAAGAAACCTCATTTGTGAGCTTCTACAGGAAGTCTGCAGGGGTTCTACAGGATGTTTCAGGAATTTCTACAGGATGTTCAGAAATTTCTACAGGATGTTTTAAAATTGGATTTTGGAGGATGGGTGAGTGAGGGAAGATGCATGAATGGATAGGGAGGTAGGGTAGGGGCCTGAAATGACCCAGGGACTGATGGATGGAGTGATGAGAGGGTGTGGAAGGCTGACTTGGCTTAAAGAAGGCTAAGACAATGGAGGAGCAAGAAGGTAGGGTTACGTGGGCAGAAGAACAGTTGTGAGACGAGGAACCTAACTAGGAGATGGAGAAGCTAGCCTGGACGAAGCTTAGGCGGATGAGGGAGTGGTGGAGATGCCTTGCACGGTGTACACTTAACCGAATCAACAAAGTCCTGCACACAATCAAAGTCTTAGCTAATCTACTCTAACTGTCAATGAAACAAATGAACAACAGCTTTATTTATAAAGAGAACCATGTGCATCACTTAAGCAAAGAAACATTTCAGAGGTCTGAACCCATAACTAACTTGTACAAATGAAAACATTTCACCAAGGATTGCATGGTCAAGCAAACTAGTGTTTTTGTTGGGGCAGCACTATTTCTGCAATTCCAGCCCCTGATCCAATAAGGATGAGGTGAAACTGAGAGTGTTGTCAACCCTTTTCTTGGATCTTTATCTGTTATTATCCTACCAATCTATTCTACACATCTGCAACAATTCTACTTATCACCAGTGACCTATTTAACGAACACAACTAAATCTGCTCAACAGAAACACGTTTCAAATGCATAAAAGGAAAATCACGATGCATAAAGAAAAGATAACAGTACAAAGAAGGAGGTCCTAGACTCTCAGGTTGGGCCCAACCCCGAGAGATATGGATCGTATAGAAAACTCAGAGCTGATATCAAATCGGACTGCTTCTCATTATCAAAAAATAATCATCAGTCAAGAGTTATGCCAAAAATGGCTACAGGAGAACAAAATGAAGCTAGCAGCACTGTAGTGCAAAGTATGCAAGAGTTTCCAAAAGTCCCTCATGAAGGCTGAGGCCTTAACATTTATATACCACGAGGCCCTAGCTGGCCTCCTAAATCTATGGAACTTGGCTGCCCAAACTGTGAGTGAACAGCTCCTTCCAAAATCTACTTGGCTGCCTTCTAGATCCGGTTTTGGTGGCCTTTGGAGCTCGAAGTTGGGGGTGAAGATCCCGAGGGAGGCTATTTAATGCCATAGACAACCCCCCTACGAATCCTCAACCCAAGCTTGGCTGTCTTCTAGCCCATGACTGCTCGGTTTTTCTCCAACATATGTCAAAAAACCTGAAATGAGCACTTGTTAGCCACCTAGGAAGAGTGACTACCCTTATTCGTACAAATGACATAAACATACTGAAAAATAATGCATAAGTTATGAAAAATGAAGGATTGAACAAGGATAATTAGGCCAAATGAGCCCAAAATGTTACCAAATTTGGGACTCATCATCACCCCCTGCTAAAATGATTGCTCATCCCTGAGCAACTAGTCCAGCTCCTCGTCTTTCATTGCTTTAATCGCCACCCTCACATGTAATATACTCCATAATTTGGAGGTTAACTTCACTCCAGAGCGGTTGTAGGCTAGTTCTTCGAACTCCATTCTTGTCCTCTGAAAATTGTTCCTCTGGCAAGAAGAAATCCTTCTTAGCTTTCTGACCCAGTTTTCTCTCCTCCTTATCCCAAGGTACCCCCATAGGTAGATCAGTTACTCTGCTAATGAGCTTTGGGGTGAGTCTGAGGGTCAATCCTCTGAAGTTGACAACAGCCAATGTCTTTGAATTTGGCTTCAAGGACCTTAGGAATTCTTCTGCAACTTCGTCATCGTGACCTTGAAGCTTGCCACAGAATGACATCCAGTGTGCACGGGAAAACAAGTCCACCACCTCAGGGGTTTCCCGTAACTTCTTGGAGTCCGAAGGCTCTTCTCAAATGAACCCTCCCGGCATGGTAAAAACTTGTTTTGTTGTCCTGAGCTTGCCTGCTCGTGTACAGAAGTAGAGCTTCGGGATTTTCTTAGATAAAGCGCAAAGCTATGTCTCTGTTATGCACCCAGATATATAAAATTCACAACTTTCTACCAGTGAGCCTTGCCAGTGGCTCAATTTGTTGGAAATAATACTGAGAGGGGGGGTGAATCAGTGTTATATAATTATTTTAATAAATCTTCTTTATTTGTTCTTTGAATTATTTTTGCATGTCAGTACCATAAAATAATGAGCATGAACAAAAGAAAACAGATAGTCACACCAAAGAACACAAGATGTAAGGTGGAAACCCAATGTGGGTGAAAACCACCTGCTGCAATATGTCTCTATCTTCTTTCAAATTAGAAACTCCTTTTAAAATGGTTTTGTACTGGTGCAGTCCTTTACCAGTACGCAGGCTGCAACCTGCAGAGAGCTACAACTCTCTCTTGTCTTCCAGTATCTCCTGGAAGGGAGCTACAACCCCCTACTTCTTTTCTTACAAGGACCACTTTTCATAAATTTTCAAACTGGATCCATAAGCATCAAATGATCATCAAGTATAAGAGAATCACCCAATCAACCATATCAACAATAATATGACCAAACCCAGAACACAACAATGATAAACAAAGATCTTAAGAGAAGTAAGCACCCTGCTCAACTGCTCGCCTGCTTACGTAAGCACCCTGCACAACTGCTGGCCTGCTTACTGTACTCACCCTGCTCAACTGCTTGCCTGCTTCCCGGACGCACCCTGCTCAACTGCTAGCCTGCGTCCCGGACGCACCCTGCTCAACTGCTAGCCTGCGTACCTCGCTCTGAGTCTATTGAACTGCCTGCGTATGTACGCACCTGCAACCCTTCTGTGCCTGCGTAACCTGCACCTGCACCCCTTCTGTGCCTGCGTACCGGCGCACCTGAAATGCTTCGCTCCTGCGTACGTACGCACTTTTCTTTCACTGTACCTGCGTACCTTCAGGCATAGATGATTTCAAGACTTTAGAAATAACCCAGACAGTCAGATCTACAGATCTGAACATGCGCCGAAGAGATCTCGGTCCATCAGTAGATTCGCCTTGTTTAGATCTAGACTAGATCTAGCCCTCATAAGATATTCAACCCAAACCATACTCAAGCCAAATGATCTCCTTTGCTTTATATAGGCAAGCTCCTCCTAAAATCATGGAACAATACCACGAGCCGACACCATAATAACCCAAAACTGTCGGCTAAATACCAAGAGTAAAACATAAGAAACCCCAGGTGTGCTTTTCTCTGCCTTGAAATGTGTGCACTGGGGGGACGCACCTCTTGAACGGCTGGCCTGCGTATTTGGACGCGGTCCCTGCATGGTGTACCTGTGGGTACGCACCTTATGATCTGATTTCCTGCGTACTTCTATATTTTCAACAAAAAGAGGGCCTTGCCACGGGAGTTGCCATCAAGTACAACATTTATAACATATAGCCATACCAGAAACATAATGCCAACAATCTCCCCCTTTGGACTTGATGGCAACCTCTCAAACTTCTCAAACTTCAGCTTCATTCTCCCCCTTTGACATCAAGGGCAAAGGGGTATGCTCCCCCTGAATATGAACCAGATCTACAGCAAAGAACCATAATCCACCATGAAAGAGATAGAGACATATTGCAGCTATTTCCAAGATCTCCTTCTGACCATCCTCCATAATGCCAACAATGCATTATATGCTCCCCCTGAACCTGTACCATCAATCAGAAAGGTTCAACAATAAGATGATGCATCAACAACCCCCAGCTTTTGCCTGAGGTATTCAAAAGTGTCCCTGGGCAATGGTTTGGTGAGAATATCAGCAACTTGTTCCTTAGAAGGAACATACTCCAACTTGACCTTCTGTTCAAGTACTTGTTCCCGGAGAAAATGGTACTTGATTGGTTTGTGCTTGGTTTTTGAATGCATAACCAGATTCTTTGAGATGCTGATTGCACTTGTGTTCTCACATAAGATGGGGATAGGTGGTGTACAAGTGATTTGAAAATCCTGCAAAGTCTGCATCATCCAAAGGAGTTGAGTGCAACAAGATGCAGCAGCAACATATTCCGCTTCAGCTGTAGACAAGGCAATCGAACTCTGTTTCTTGTTGAACCAAGATACCAGTCTGGAACCCATAAAGAACGCACCACCACTTGTGCTTTTCCTGTCATCCACGCTTCTGGCCCAATCTGCATCTGTATAAGCATGAAGTGTAAGATCTGTATCTCTAGGATACCATAAGCCATAATTTTGAGTCCCTTGAAGATATTTGAAAATTCTCTTCACTGCCTGAAGATGAGTCTCCTTCGGATTTGCCTGAAATCTTCCAACTATTCCAACTGCATGCATGATGTCCGGTCGGGTACCTGTCAAATAAAGTAAACTTCCAATCATAGATCTGTAGGTTGGTTGATGTACTGCTGCAGATTCATCATTTGCACTGAGGCTACATCCTGTGACCATGGGTGTACATACTGGTTTTGCATCTTCCATACCATATTTCTTTAAAATCTGTTTGAGATACTTGGTTTGAGATAAAAAGATTCCTCCTTCTTTTTGTTGGATTTGCAAACCAAGGAAATATGTCAGTTCTCCTAGCAAGGACATTTCAAATTCTTTCTGCATGACGGAGGCAAAGTTTTGACTCATAGCTTCTTCATTGCTCCCAAAAATAATGTCATCTACATATACAACAAGTATTAGCAATTTGTCATTTTCAACTTTTATATAAAGATTGCTATCTGCTGATCCTTTTGAAAAGCCTTGTTGATGAAGATATTTGTCCAAACGGTAGTACCAAGCTCTTGGAGCTTGTTTGAGACCATAGAGAGCCTTTTTCAATCTGCATACAAGATTTGGATCATTTCCAAGAATGAACCCATCTGGCTGTTCAATGTACACTTCTTCTTCCAAGTCTCCATTTAGAAAGGCTGATTTCACGTCCATTTGAAATACTTTGAAGTTTTGAAAACTTGAGAGAGCAAGGAACATTCGGATGGCCTCAAGTCTTGCAACAGGAGCAAAGGTTTCTTCAAAGTCTATTCCTTCTTGCTGCGCATACCCTTTACAAACAAGTCTGGCTTTGTTTCTAATTACTTCTCCATTTTCATTCAATTTATTTTTGAAGACCCATTTTGTTCCGATAACATTCTTATCTTTTGGTCTAGGAACCAGCTCCCAAGTGTTGTTCTTTTCGATCTGCTCAAGTTCTTCATCCATTGCTTTCACCCAACATTCATCTTTGCATGCCTCTTTCACATTTTGTGGTTCAGTAGAGGAGAGTAATGCCAAATAGCTTGAAGCTTTTGCAACTGTTCTTCTTGTTTGTACACCTGCTTCTTTCTGCCCCATAATCTGAGATTCTGGATGATTCTTCTGAACATATCTGGATGGAGTCTTTTCTTCTATTCTTGTTTGCTCCTCTGGTTCTTCTTCTTGAGGTTCTTCTTCTTCATCATTCTGTCGTTGGGGGTAGCCTTCATCTTCTTCGATGTCTTCATGATGTACTTGCCTAGGAATGTATCCCTTTTCATCAACCACTACATCAATGCTGTCAACAATTCTGCCAAGTCTTTTATTGTAGCATTTGTATGCTTTGCTATGTGGAGAGTAACCAAGAAGAATGCCTTCATCTGCTCTAGGTTCAAGTTTGCCAAGCTGCTCATCTGTATTCTTGATATAGCATTTGCTCCCAAAGATTTTGAAGTGCTTTACCGAAGGAGTCCTACCACTCCAAAGCTCATGAGGAGTTTGAGTGTTGTTCACCCGGACATTTGTTTTGTTGAGAATAACAACCGCAGCATGTGCAGCTTCACCCCAGAAGGTTGCGGGAGTTCCTGATTCATCAAGCATAGCACGAGCCATTTGTTGGATTGTTCTGTTCATCCTTTCCACAACTCCATTTTGCTGAGGAGTTCTTGCTGTAGAGAATTCTCTTTTTATCCCATGTTCTTCACAGAAATCAAAAAATTCATTTGAAGTAAATTCCCCACCTCTATCAGATCTGAGGCACTTAATTTTGTGACCTAATTGATTTTCAACCAAGGCTTTGAAGGATTTGAATTTTTCGAATGCTTCATCTTTGTGCTTCATAAGTCCTAACCAGACAAACCTGGAGAAATCGTCAATGAATAATATCAAGTATTCTTCTCCTCGAGGTGTTCTTTTTCTGAAAGGACCGCATGTATCTGTATGTACTAGCTCAAGAGGCATGCTAGCTGATCCTTCTTTCTCTGGAAAGTTAGTTCTGGTTTGTTTTCCAAACTGACATGATTTGCATATGGTGTTGTCAGGAATTTTGATATCTGGAAGATCACAAACTGCCTGATATTTGCATGCTTTCCTTATTTGTGAAAAGCTTAGATGTCCCAACCTCCGATGCCATAACCAGTGCTCATCATCCTTGCTCAGATAGCATTGTTGTTGTCCTTCTTCAAATATGTACAGATTATTTGGAGTTCTTTTGCCTTTGATCACTGTTTTACCTGTATCAAGATCACGAACAAGACATCCATTTGATCTGAATATAACCTCGGTTCTTTGATCACACATCTGGCTGACACTTAGAAGATTATGCTTCAATCCATCAACATACAAAACATTTCCATCCTTGACCTTTTCTTTTAACTGAGCAATGCCCTTTCCTTTTATAGTTGCAGGAGTATCATTTCCAAAAGAGACTTTCTTTCCCTTTTCTAGAGCAGAATAAGACTCAAGTTTTTCTTTATCACCTGTCATATGCTTCGAACATCCACTGTCAATGTACCATAGATTTTCCTGTCCCTCTGCATAAAATGCTATCCCACATCTTTCTGTTTGAGGTTCCTTTATTCTCCATGTTTTGGTGCTTGAGGCTTGTTCCTTTTTCTGCTGAAACCTGCTCCTGCATTCAGAGTCTTTATGACCAAAGTTATTGCAAATAGAACATTCAACTTCATTTTCAAGAACCGAAAAGTTGTTATAGGTCCTCTTTGTAATCCCTGTCATACTTCTTTGCTTTTGAGCTTCTCTAGTCATGATCGTTTTATATGCAACACATTGAGCTACTTTGTGACCAAAGTTATGGCAAGAAAAACATTGTCCATTGAAGAAACTTCTGCGGTTATTGAATCTACCAGCCAACTGATTGTAGTTTCTATTTTCATCTATTCTTGAACCAAATTGAGAAGATTTTACCTGTGGCTGGTTGTAGCTTTTGTTCACCCTTAAGATGGATTGCCCTTGATAGTTTCTGTTTGTAATTCGTTCCTGCTTTACCTGTTGATCTTCATTGTTCTTTTGCTCATTTCTTCTTGCTGCATCAAGATAACTTTTTGAGGTGGATGCTTGAGAAGTTTCTCCATTATAGCCCAGACCTGTCTTGTTTAGAGGAGACCGCTGCACATTGATAATCTCATCCAAAGTTTCAGATCCTTTGACAAACTTGAGATTAATAGCTTTTGTTTTCTCAATCTCTTTTCTAAGACCAACAATTTCACCTTCTAATTTTTCAAGATGTTTTTCCTTTTCATCAATTTGAAATTGTAGAGTATCAATGATCATGTTCTTTTCTTCTATACATCTCTTGAGTCTAGTAATTTCATCATAAAGGTTATCCACATCTACAACATCCATATAATCATCATCTTCAAATGCCATTAACAACTTATATTCATTACCTTGTTCATCTTCTTCATGAGTGTAGTAGCTTCTCTTATTTGCGTTCTGTTTCTTGTTCCATCTAGCAGGTTCCTTTCCTTTATCCTTATAAGGACATTTTGCAGCATAATGACCTACTCTTCCACAAGCAAACCATTTAAAAGGTAACTTACCTCTGAACCTTCCAGAACCCCTTTGAAGATTTCTGACAAAATTTGATTCTTCTTCCTCTTCTTCTGGGACGTGGCTTGCTTCATAATAATCTCCTTTGCCTGATGCCTTGAAAGCAGCTTCTCTTCTGTCTGATGGACCTCCCTTTCTCATTTCATAAGCAGTTAGAATTCCATGTAGCTGAGACATAGTAAGAATTCGTAGATTTTCCTTTTCTTCTATTGCAGATACTTTAGATTCAAACTTGGGGACAATGATCTTAGAACCTTTTCAACCACAATAGCCTCTTTTATTTCTTCACCCAAATTTTTCATACAATTAACAACCTCATCTACCCGAAGAAAATAGTTAGCCACACTTTCATCATTATACATTTTGAGAGTCTCATACTGAATTCTGAGAGTTTGAAGTTTAGCACGCTTTACCTGTTCATCTCCTTCATAGCTTGTGACAATTTTGTCCCATATCTCTTTTGCGGATTTATAGTGCATTACCTTCATGAATTCTGATTGAGATATACATCCTAATAGAGTACTGACTGCTTTCGCATTTTTTTCATACTTCTTTTTCTCGGCTGCATCTGTAGGAGTAGCTGAAGGAAAAGCGTAGCCTATCTCTACGATGTCCCAAACTTCTGTACCAAGAGATTGAAGATAGGCAGTAACTCTTACCTTCCAATAATTGAAGTTTGTCCCATCAAAAACCGGTGGCCTGATTGATGCTTCTCTCTCGTAGTTGCTCATGATGAACGATCTACCTTCAAGCGATCAAGCTTCTCTGAAGGACCTGCTCTGATACCAATTGTTGGAAATAATACTGAGAGGGGGGGTGAATCAGTATTATATAATTCTTTTAATAAATCTTCTTTATTTGTTCTTTGAATTATTTTTGCATGTCAGTACCATAAAATAATGAGCATGAACAAAAGAAAACAGATAGTCACACCAAAGAACACAAGATGTAAGGTGGAAACCCAATGTGGGTGAAAACCACCTGCTGCAATATGTCTCTATCTTCTTTCAAATTAGAAACTCCTTTTACAATGGTTTTGTACTGGTGCAGTCCTTTACCAGTACGCAGGCTGCAACCTGCAGAGAGCTACAACTCTCTCTTGTCTTCCAGTATCTCCTGGAAGGGAGCTACAACCCCCTACTTCTTTTCTTACAAGGACCACTTTTCATAAATTTTCAAACTGGATCCATAAGCATCAAATGATCATCAAGTATAAGAGAATCACCCAATCAACCAGATCAACAATAATAGGACCAAACCCAGAACACAACAATGATAAACAAAGATCTTAAGATAAGTAAGCACCTTGCTCAACTGCTCGCCTACTTACGTAAGCACCCTGCACAACTGCTAGCCTGCTTACTGTACTCACCCTGCTCAACTGCTTGCCTGCTTCCCGGATGCACCCTGCTCAACTGCTAGCCTGCGTCCCGGACGCACCCTGCTCAACTGCTAGCCTGCGTACCTCGCTCTGAGTCTATTGAACTGCCTACGTATGTACGCACCTGCAACCCTTCTGTGCCTGCGTACCCCGCACCTGCACCCCTTCTGTGCCTGCGTACCGGCGCACCTGAAACGCTTCGCTCCTGCGTACGTACGCACTTTTCTTTCACTGTACCTGCGTACCTTCGGGCATAGATGATTTCAAGACTTTAGAAATAACCCAGACAGTCAGATCTACAGATCTGAACATGCGCCGAAGAGATCTCGGTCCATCAGTAGATTCGCCTTGTTTAGATCTAGACCAGATCTAGCCCTCATAAGATATTCAACCCAAACCATACTCAAGCCAAATGATCTCCTTTGCTTTATATAGGCAAGCTCCTCCTAAAATCATGGAACAATACCACGAGCCGACACCATAATAACCCAAAACCGTCGGCTAAATACCAAGAGTAAAACATAAGAAACCCCAGGTGTGCTTTTCTCTGCCTTGAAATGTGTGCACTGGGGGGACGCACCTCCTGAACGGCTGGCCTGCGTATCTGGACGCGGTCCCTGCATGGTGTACCTGCGGGTACGCACCTTATGATCTGATTTCCTGCGTACTTCTATATTTTCAACAAAAAGAGGGCCTTGCCACGGGAGTTGCCATCAAGTACAACATTTGTAACATATAGCCATACCAGAAACATAATGCCAACACAATTGTAATTCAAAACCCCGGAGGAAGATCCCGCATACATACTACGACGACAATTCTCATGCAGCGATAAGAAAACGGCTTGTAAATTCATGAACATACTTTTATTCACACTTTCCTACCCCTTCAACACGTCGACTTCACCACCTTTTGAATCAATTGCATGGGAGAATTATGTTCAGGCTTACCTTATTCCAGAATTGCCACCTTCGACGTGAACAGTCCAAATTCCTCCGTAATGCTGGGCTTCGTGTAGCGCAGCTTCCTGTAGGAGTCGTGCACAGATTCTGGGGAACGCTTCAGTGGTTCTGGACCTTCTGTGCAGCAACAGGACGTTGGAACAGGCCGAGAACTTGGGTTAACAGCCTTCAGAGAATTGAGGATGCATACTCGGCTGCAAAACGGTTATGAATAAATGACTGCAGTGCATCATAAGTGATTCAGCCGGCTGATTTAAATTGCTGCGGAATTCATGGCGCGAGGGTGAGCTGTCCCCGTCGACCCGTTGGCCGACGTCACCGCTATCATTCCACTACATGTATTCCTGACCGCCAAATCCTTCCCTTTGTATCTACCACTGCCATTCCTATTAGACTGCCACTTCTCTTCGACTGGACGCTTCCCACGTGTCCATTTCCTGTCTTTTCGACATAACCAAAGCCTTTCGGATCCGACGAGGCCGTCGGACTGGTTGTGGTGGCTAGTTGAATGGCTACCCAACTTGTTCAATCCATTCATTTTCATAGTTATGCACATTTTAGAGTATAGCTCATGTAATTTGACGAAATAAGGTTAGGCACTTACCTATGCGGCCGTGGACGTGATTTTTCTCAGGCTTCAGGACGAGGAATGATGGATCCGCTTGTTGCTGCTTCGTGCACAGGCACTGGAGCTCTTCTTCATTGGCTGCTGCTGGTTACGAGACCTTGAGACCCGGTTTCCTGGCTGTGAATGTTGCATGCACCGGCTTCATGAGCTGCGGGTGTCTCCACGGGATGTGCTCTAGTCTAGATCTGCTACTACAGGATTCCTGTAGGACATCCTGTAGTCATTTCTCCTCCTGGGGTGCATGCCGAAATAATTGAGTCGCATTCACAGGTGCAGGGTCCTGAGATTGCCTTGACAGGTAAAGCGTTGAGCCTCTGCATGCTTTATTTCCCACTTAAAAAAATATTTTTTCTGAGAAACCAACGTTCTGGTATGACTGTGCAGGTATTTCGATCATATGGCAGCAATGGTGGTGAAAGGAGGCGACACAAGTGGAGGATGGAAAAAAAGTGTGGTTGCACGCCTCCTCATCAGACTTCGAGCTTCAAATTCTTATTCATAATCGGTCCTGGCCCGTCCAAAGGCTCTACAGGATGTTTCCTATAGAAATACAAAACTTCCTGTAGAAAGTCCTGTAGCTTCCTGTAGAAGGCTAAACCATGACCAGATTTCGTCCAAACCTTGGAAGAGATGAGTGTTTATGGAGGGAGTGTTCGTGAGGTTGCCTAGTAGCATGGTAGGGACCCTTGTCCTTGAGTTG
This sequence comes from Pinus tabuliformis, assembly GCA_031772625.1. Lineage (NCBI taxonomy): Eukaryota > Viridiplantae > Streptophyta > Pinopsida > Pinales > Pinaceae > Pinus > Pinus tabuliformis. The sequence continues at coordinate 595,243,464 of CM062811.1, read as the reverse complement.
AGAGGCCTCCATTTTGCATTGAATCCCTGCAACCTGCAACAATTTCCAAAGATTAAGCCTGTTTTTTTCTGTTTCTGCCTCTTTCTCTTTTTCTTTTTTATTCTTTTTCTCTCTCTTTTTTTTTTTTTTTTTTTTTTTTAAGAGACAGCAGGGGCGCCTAAATGAGGTTTTCACCCCTACTATCTGCCTTGGGCACCAAAGAGGTTTTCACCCAAGGATCTTTTTATTCCACTTCTTTCCAGAGAGACAGCAGGGGCACCTCAATGAGGTTTTCACCCCTACCATCTGCCTTGGGTGCCTCAGAAAGGTTTACACCCAAGGATATTTTTTATTTGCATTTTTTGTTTTTTAATGATGCTCAGGGTATGCCCAAAACAGAGGCAGAACCCTTCTCTATGACCAGCACTGATTTTTCCAAAGTTTTGATGAACTCTTGCCTCGAAAGAGGTTTCCTGTAGATCTTTAGTCGATGCCCATTGACGAGCATGGGGATGGCTTCTTCATCAATGGTCCGAATAAGGACAGAACCATTGTCATTACACTTCTCCACTACATATGGTCCTAGCCATCTTGTCGTCGGCTTCCCCTTGAAATCCTTATGTCTGGAATCATACAACAGCGCCCAATCTCCCGGCTGGAATTGTTTGTCGTTGAGGTGCCGGTCGTGCCATATCTTCCTCTGAAGTTGAACCACTTCTGAGTGAAGGAGGGCCTGCATTCGGTGTTCATCTAACCCATTCAGCTGCAATAACCTTTCTTGTTGAGCATGGCTGAGGTCCAGGTCCAGCTGAACTGCCATCCTCAATGTGTTGAACTCGAACTCGATTGACAGCAAAGCTTTCTTCCCATAGACCAACTCATAAGGTTTGAAGCCGGTTGTGGTCTTCCAGGTGGTGTTGTAAGCCCAAGTGGCCTCAACCAGGCTATCTACCCAATCCTTTCTGCTACTGCTCACCACCTTAGTCAAAATCCCTTCTAATGCTCTATTAGTGACCTCCACCTGCCCATTTGCTTGAGGATGATATGGGGTGGAAGTCCTATGCTTGATCTTATGATGAGCGAGCAAGTCTTCAATTAAGTTGGAGGTGAACTGGCTTCCTTGATCGGTGACTAACTCTCTTGGGTAGTCAAATTTGTAGAAGATGTTTTCTCTTAAAAACTTAGCCACCTTTTCTTCTGTCGCTGCTTTGGTTTCCTTGGTTTCCGCCCACTTTGTCAGATAGTCTGTGCACACAATGATGTAAGACCTTTGCCTTGAAGGAGGATTGATAGGACCCACAAAATCCATACCCCACTTCTAAAATGGTTCAAGAGTTACTTGAGGTTGGAGAGGCATCTCGTCCCTTGGAGTTGGCTTCCCCATCCTTTGGCATCGGTCACACTGGCTAATATATCTTTTGACATCTTGATGAAGCGTGGGCCAATAGTAGCCTGCCTGTAGAATTTTCAAGGCAGTCCTCTTGGCTGCAAAATGTCCTCCACAAGGCCCATCATGACCGGTTAAGAGGATGTCAAATACCTCCTCCTCCCTTACACAATGCCTTAAGATCTGATCGGGGCCAAGTTTGAACAGGTTACCCCCAATCCAAGTGAATGAGGCACTTTTCCTCACGATTCTGCTCTTTTCTTTTGAGGATAGATGCGGAGGGAACTGTGTTGAGACCAGGTAGTTTTATATATCAACAAACCATGGAGAGAGTACTGAGATAGCAAACAGATGTTCATCTGGCATCTGGTCATCCACTGTTCCATCTTCACCTGCAGGTAAATCCAGTCTAGACAAGAAGTCAGCAACAACATTTTGTTTACCTGATTTGTCAACGATAGTCAAATCAAACTGCTGCAACAAAAGTAACCATCTAATAATACGAGCATTCACATTAGGTTTATTCATTAAATATCTAATTGCAGCATGATCAATATGTACAAATGTTTGATAGCCAGTGATGTAGTGTCGGAACTTGTTCAGGGAATGGACCACGGCCAAGAATTCCTTCTCAGTTACAGTATAATTCATTTATGCCTTGGAAAGGTTTTTGCTAACAAAGTATATGGCATATGGAAGTTTTTGTTCAACTTGTCCTAAGGCTGCCCCTATGGCTTTGTTCGAGGCATCAGTGTGGATGTGGAAAGGTAGGGCCTAGTTTGGACCCTCTCAAGATCGGGGCGGACACCAACTTATCCTTTAATTCATTCAGAGCCCTTTGACAATCGTCCATCCATTTGAACTCAACATCTTTTGCTAAGAGGCCAAACAATGGCGAGGCTAGCTTACTGAAGTCTTTAATGAATCTTCTATAATATCCTGATAAGCCTAAGAAACTCCGAACATCTCTTACCTTCTGAGGAGGTGGAACCTTTTTGATGAGGGAAATTTTATTAGGATCCACCTGTAATCCTTGGCGAGAAATGGTATGTCCTAGCACGGTCCCTTCAGTCATCAGGAATTCACATTTTTCAGGACTAAGGGACAGTTTCATCTCAATGCACTTGGTTAGAACTTTTCCCAGATTGGACAATGCTTCCTGGAAGTTGGACCCATAAGGAGTGAAGTCATCCATATAGATTTCCACCGAATCATGGACCAGCTCCGAAAAGATGCTCAATATTGCTCTTTGGAAAGTGGCAGGAGCATTGCATAGCCCAAAGGGAAGGACTCGGTAAGCAAAGGTACCCCAAGGACAAGTGAAGGTGGTCTTATCTTGGTCTTCCGGGCTGATTTGGATTTGATTATACCCGCTAAATCCATCTAGGAAAGAGAAAAACTTCTTTCCTGCCAGTCCATCCAACACTTGATCTATGAAAGGCAGAGGGAAGTGGTCTTTCTTGGTGGCTTTGTTCAGTTCTCTGTAGTCCACACAGATTCTCCACTTTCCATTTTTCTTGGGAACCAACACCAGAGGGGAAACCCATTCGCTGTCCAAGATGGGGTAGATGAATCCTGCATCCAACAATTTTTGCAATTCTTCTTTGACAATGTCCTTAAGGGTTGGATTCATTCTCCTCTGAGGTTGCCTGACAGGTTTACAATCTTCTTTAATGTAGATGTGATGGGTATAGACCGAAGGATGGACTCCTTTCATCTCCTTATAGCTCCAAGAAAAAGCATCTAGATGACTGGCCAGCAAGCTACACAACTCCTTTTCCTGGGAAGGAGATAGGGAGGAGCTGATCTTTAAAGCTCTCTCGGGGCCAAACTCCACATTCTTAACTCTAGGAGAGGTTGGATCTGTCACACGGAGGTCCACTAAGGTACTAACTTGAGTATCCTCCACCAATTCCTCTAAGGACAATGCACTGGGAGGCGGATTCTGAATCAAGGTCTCAATCAAATCATCCTCGATTTGAGGACCTCCCCTGGTGGTTTCTAAGGTGCACAAGGGTGCAAAGTATACCTCATCCTCTTCTCCTTCTTCCAACCAAAGTGGTAGGTCATGCTCTAACAGAGGTTGGGCAGGAGGGTATAGGACTAGCTGTTTGGACATATGACCATTTTTGATGGTCATGTTTCATGCTCGGCAGCTTATGTAAGCATCCGCAGTGGCTAACCAAGGCCTTCCCAAAATAAGGGGGTATCCAGTAAGCTTTGTCTTTGGTTGAAGAACCAAGAAGTCCGCAGGATACTCCCAAGAGTCAACAGAGACCAGGACATCCTCCACAATCCCTTCGGGATTCACGGTGGAGCGATCTGCCAACTGCAGGACTGTCGAGGTCTTCCTTAAGGAACCCTGAAGGTTGAGTTTGAGCATGGTGTCCCTGGTCATCACGTTAATGGCAGCCCCTAAATCAATCAAGGTGTGGGGTATGATGGTGCCATTGATGTGGACATCAACTACAGGAGTCCCAGGATCCAGATACTTTGGACAGATTACTTGCCCCAACATAAGATCAGACAGTTGTCCTATGACATTGATAGTTGAGGCATCTCTTTTTCACCTGCCTGGGTGCATGAAACACTTTTCCTTAACCAATTTGTTGTATATCAGTACATCTTTGATGGCCTGGAGAAGTGGTATTTTCACACACAACTGTTTGAGTTCTCCCAGAAGCTCATTCTCTTCTGGGTTGGGTGGTGTGGTTACTGTTAATCTCTCAAGAAAGGGTGGAATGGCTTTTGGTTCACTTTCCTGTTTGTCTTCCTCGTCCTCTGGGGGAGGAGGTTGGCAATCTGGATGAGTCTTCTCGGATCGCAGGTTGATCTCCTGGATCTCCACAGCATAGGTAGGGCATGTTGTTTCCCCAGTATATACCTGTTGGGCTTGTCGGTTGTTGGGGTTTGGGTTCGGTTGAGCAGGAATTTGGGGTTGTCTTGGAGGAGCAAGAGGTAATGGTTGTGGTTGAGCTGGTGGTGGAGGCAAAATGGCGGGAGGAGTGTTGTATTGGGGCCTCCAGCCCGGTTGAGGTGCATTCCACTGAGGCTGTGGCTGGGCATGTGAGTGAAACAAATGAGTAGCAGGCTGAGTATGGTATAGAGGTGGGTAAGACCATGGAGGAGGCACAGACCAGGAAGGATGAGTAGGGGTACCCCAAAAAGGCATAGGAGCAGATTGGTTGGGGCTATAATAAGCTTGGGATGTCCCTTGCATCCCCTTCTGGTAAGGACTAGGTCCATGCGGCCTCCTTTGGTTGAGGAAGTAGAGAGGTTCAGTGGGTGACTCAGTCCCTTGGTATATGGCTTTAAATCTAGGTAAGGTTGGGAATTGGTTTGTGGGGTGGTCCTCCTCACAAATGAAACATACCTCTACTGAGTATAATGGACACTCGTTCTTAGGGTGCTTCCTCGTACACCTAGGACAGAAGATGGCCAAAGCCCTCTCAGCTTCCTCTTTCTTTTGCTAGATTCAGAATGTATCAAGTTGCATGGCAATGGTCTGTCTCACCTCACTTTTGAGGTCCTCCAGCTGATTAGCAAACTCATGCTTGGAGAAGGTAGTACTAGCTGAAAGTGGGTTTCCCCTACCTCTTTTCCGGGCTGCCCTAGAGTGGTTTCTAAACACAATCTTTATATCCTCGTAAGGTAGTTGGTAAATATCTCCTCCAGCTAGAATGTGAAGGGTATCTAGAAGATCTTTAGGGACTCCTCGGAGTAGGACCAGCTTTAGAGATTCAGGGTCAAGTGTGCACCTGGCCCATTTATAGCTAAGCTGGAACCTTTCCTCGTAATCTTCTAAAGACTCATCGTTTCCCATGGTCATCCGAAAGATTTCTCGCTTGGCTTCCTTAGACCTACAGTAGTCCCGGTATTTGGTATTGAAAACTTGCTGCATCTGAGCCCAAGTGGTGATACTGTTTCCAGGTAACCCCATGAACCAACGTAACGCTGCATCCTTGAGGGTAGAGGGAAAGAGTTTCAATTTTTTCTCATCTTTTGTATAGTCATAGGTTCGACAAAGGACAACGAACTCAAACAGGAAGGTATCAGGGTCTTCAGTAGTCAATCCATGGAAGTGAGGTAAAGCGGAGGGGCTTATGTTTTTCATTTTCATGTCTCCATTGGTCTCTCGGATGGGAAAAGCACCTTCTATTCTCTCATCTTCTCTTCTACCGTTTCGTTTTCAGCCATGGCTTCAGATGGAGTGTTCTCTAACTCTTCTTCTATTATAGGATCTTCGTATATCTCAGGAGGCTCACCTATAGGTTCTTTTGGATCACTGTCACCAAAGAAGAGAGAAGGGTGACTCAGTGAAGTGGTGGGGGTGTTGGGTAAGAATTTGCCGGTTTTATCTCTATTCCTATGAGGCATGAAATGGAAAGACTTTTGATTGGTTTTTGTTTTTTTTGTTTTTTTTCTGCTTGTACCTAAAAAAACTAAATAGATTGAACTGCAACTAACTATCTTGCTGAAACGAAAATGCGGAACTGAAATGAAAGCAGGAAAGGATTAATCTATTTTGCTCAAATGAAATTGCAGGAATGAAATGCTAGTCTATGCTTGCAGAATTGAAATGCTAATCAACGCTTGCAGAATTGAAATTGCGGAACTGAAATGCTAATCTATGAAAGCAAGAAATATCTACTCTACTTTTGCGGAAATGAAATTGTAGAATGGAAATGAAATAAACTATTTAGCAGAAGGCAAGAGTAGAAAAATAGAAGAAAAGAAACAATCACTAATACTCTGACGCTTCCCCGGCAATGGCACCAAAAATATGGTGGGCTCCAGTATTTCAGAAATAATGCTTCAACTCCTGGGACTCCCTTCTTTACTTTTATCAACCTGGTAGTTTGTAATAAACTTGGAAGCGACGGTGCTGTATGCACAAGTACTAGCTCTTGCCGCAGTTGTCACTTGGTCAGCTCGCACAAGTCCGCTAGGGGCTTAAGCCAACTTCTATGAGCTCTTAGAAGAAGCTTTTTAACTTATGGATGGAAGCTAACTCAAAGGAAGCTAATCTACTTGCGAAAAGAAACTGAAAGCCAAAAAGTAACGCAAACCCTAACAAACCCTAATTCTACCAGCTATTCCTACTGATGCAAAGGAGAGGATGCAAACTATTAAAAGAGATGCCATTACCTCTATGAAGGTAAAATGCATGTGTCTAGACTACCTCTATCTGAAGAAAACATCTTTTTGTATTTTTGACTAAGTTATCAGAATTATCATGCATGTGTTTTTAACTGGCTTTTTCTGTGCAGGGGTGGATCAAGGAGGAGAAATGCTTGGAAAAGGTTGGGAAGGTTCAGAGAGGGTCTAAAGAGTCCCTAACACTCTTTTGGAGAGTTTAGAAAAGTTTGGCTATCAAGAAACCTCATTTAGGAGCTTCTACAGGAAGTCTGCAGGGGTTCTACAGGATGTTCAGAGATTTCTACAGGATGTTCAAAAATTTCTACAGGAAGTTTATAAAGTGGTTTTTAGAGGATGGGTGAGTGAGGGAAGATGCATGAATGGATAGGGAGGTAGGACAGGGGCCTGAAATGACCCAGAGACTGATGGATGGAGTGATGAGAGGGTGTAGAAGGCTCACTTGGCTTAAAGAAGGCTAAGACAATGGAGGATCAAGAAGGTAGGGTTACGTGGGCAGAAGAACAGTTGTGAGACGAGGAACCTAACTAGGAGATGGAGCAGCTGGCCTAACGAAGCTTAGGCGGATGAGAGAGTGGTGGAGATGCCCTGCACGGTGTACACTTAATCGAATCAACAAAGTCCTGCACACAATCAAAGTCTTAGCTAATCTACTCTAACTGTCAATGAAACAAATGAACACCAGCTTTATTTATGAAGAGAATCATGTGCATCACTCAAGAAAAGAAACATTTCAGAGATTTGAACGCATAACTAACTTCTACAAATGAAAACATTACACCAAGGATTGCATGGTCAAGCAAACTAGTGTTTTTGTTGGGCAACACTGCTTCTGCAATTCCAGCCCCTGATCCAATAAGGATGAGGTGAAACTGAGAGTGTTGTTGACCCTTTTCTTGGAGCTTTATCTGTTATTATCCTACCAATCTATTCTAAACATCTGAAGCAATTCTATTCATAACCAATGACCTATTTAACCAACACAACTAAATCTGCTTAACAAAAACGCGTTTCAAATGCATAAAGGAAAATCACGATGCATAAAGAAAAGGTAACAGTACAAGGAAGGAGGTCCTAGGCTCTCAGGTTGGGCCCAACCCCGAGAGCTATGGCTCCTATAGAAAACTCAGAGCTGATATAAAATCGAACTGCTTCTCATTATCAAAAAATCATCATAAGTCAAGAGTTATGCCAAAAATGGCTACAAGATAAAGCTAGCAGCACTGTAGTGCAAAATATGCAAGAGTTTCCAAAAATTTCCTCACGAAGGCTGAGGCCTTAACATTTATACACCACGAGGCCCTAGCTGGACTCCTAAATCTATGGGACTTGGCTGCCCAAACTGTGAGTGAACAGCTCCTTCCAAAATCTGTTTGGTTGCCTTCTAGATCTGGTTTTGGTGGCCTTTGGAGCTCGGAGTTGGGGGTGAGGATCCCAAGGAAGGCTATTTAATGCCATAGACAACCCCCCTACGAATCCTCAACCCAAGCTTGGTTGTATTCTAGCCCATGATTGCTCGTTTTTTCTCCAACATGTGTCTAAAAACCTGAAATGAGCACGTGTTAGCCACCTAGGAAGAGTGACTACCCTTATTCGTACAAATGACATAAACATACTGAAAAATAATGCATAAGTTATGAAAAATAAAGGATTGAACAAGGATAATTAGGCCAAATGAGCCCAAAATGTTACCAAATGTGGGGCTCATCATCACCCCCTGCTAAAATGATTGCTCATCCCTGAGCAACTAGTCTAGCTCCTCGTCTTTATTTGCTTTAATCGCCACCCTCACATCCCAGGGTTTTGAAGTAGTATCCTCCTCACTGTCATGGAATCCGGGTTTCCTTTCCACCTCTTCCCACTGCTTATGCTCATCTTTCTCTGTGCTTCCTTCTACCAATCCCAAGAGCAAAGGTGGACTTAGCTTGAGGCCGATCCAGCTGGCCTGGAGGTTCTGCATGGACTTCTTGTAGAGAGGCACCCGTGCCAGGGCCTCCCTCATTCTAGTTAGAGTGTATTCGCTGATTTTGAGGCTGTGGGATAATGTGTTCCACCTACAGGTGCAAGCATGAACACAATTGTCCCCTAATAATCGCTCCATATCCTCGAAGTGTGCTATAGCCTGAGCCTACTGATCCATGTATTTTAATAAAGCCTGAGAGTTGGTTGCTAGGTGCTAGTGGGCTGATATCAATGCGGTGGGGTCCCCCGACTCTGGTCTAATCAGCAGTGGTTCATGGAGTTCTCGGTTCATGACATTTTTGACCACTGCCGCTCTCTTTCTTCGTGGTTTAACCATGAGGTCATTGCCATCAGCTGCATATCCCCTACTGCTGTGTTGGGGTCCCATGAGGTTACATTTGGAAGGGCCAAATTATGAAGGTAGAACTCTGATATCTTGGCCTTGTCCTCTGTTATAGGATCTCCGTATATCTCAGGAGGCTCACCTGTAGGTTCTTTTGGATCACTGTCACCAAAGAAGAGAGAAGGGTGACTCAGTGAAGTGGTGGGGGTGTTGGGTAAGAATTTGTCGGTTTTATCTCTGTTCCTACGAGACATGAAATGGAAAGACTTTTGATTGATTTTTGTTTTTTTTTTCTGCTTGTACCTGCAAAAACGAAATAGATTGAACTGCAACTAACTATCTTGCTGAAACGAAAATGCGGAACTGAAATGAAAGCAGGAAAGGACTAATCTATTTTGCTCAAATGAAATGCTAGTCTATGCTTGCAGAATTGAAATGCTAATCTACGCTTACAGAATTGAACTTGCGGAACTGAAATGCTAATCTATGAAAGTAGCAAATATCTACTCTACTTTTGCGGAAATGAAATTGCAAAATGGAAATGAAATAAACTATTTAGCAGAAGGCGAGAGTAGAAAAATAGAAGAAAAGCAACAATCACTAATACTCTGACACGTCCCCGGCAACGGCGCCAAAAAGATGATGGGATACAATATTGCAGCAATAATGCTGCAACTCCTGGGACTCCGTTCTTTACTTTTATCAACCCGGTAGTTCGTAACAAACTTGGAAGCGACGGTGTTGTATGCACAAGTACTAGCTCTTGCCGCAGCTGTCACTTGGTCAGCTGGCACAAATCCGCTAGGGGCTTAAGCCAACTTCTATGAGCTCCTAGAAGAAGATTTTTAACTGATGGATGGAAGCTAATCTACTTGCGGAAAGAAACTGAAAGCCAAAAAGTAACGCAAACCCTAGCAAACCCTAATTCTACGAGCTAGTCCTACTTATGCAAAGGAGAGGATGCAAACTATTAAAAGAGATGCCATTACTTCTATGAAGGTAAAATGCATGTGTCCAGACTACCTCTATCTGAAGAAAACATCTTTTTTTATTTTTGACTAAGTTATCAGAATTATCATGCATGTGTTTTTAACTGGCTTTTTGCTGTGCAGGGGTGGATCAAGGAGGAGAAATGCTTGGAAAAGGTTGGGAAGGTTCAGAGAGGGTCTAAGGAGTCCCTAACACTCTTCCGGAGAGTTTCACAAAGTTTGGCTATCAAGAAACCTCATTTGGGAGCTTCTACAGGAAGTCTGCAGGGGTTCTACAGGATGTTCAGAGATTTCTACAGGATGTTCAGAAATTTCTACAGGAAGTTTATAAAGTGGTTTTTAGAGGATGGGTGAGTGAGGGAAGATGCATGAATGGATAGGGAGGTAGGACAGGGGCCTGAAATGACCCAGGGACTAATGGATGGAGTGATGAGAGGGTGTAGAAGGCTGACTTGGCTTAAAGAAGGCTAAGACAATGGAGGAGCAAGAAGGTAGGGTTACGTGGGCAGAAGAACAGTTGTGAGACGAGGAACCTAACTAGGAGATGGAGCAGCTGGCCTGGACGAAGCTTAGGCAGATGAGAGAGTGGTGGAGATGCCCTGAAAAGAGGCTAAGACAATGGAGGAGCTGGCCTGGATGAATCTTAGGTGGATGAGAGAGTGGTGGAGTCTGCAGGGGTTCTACAGAATGTTCAGAGATTTCTATAGGATGTTCAGAAATTTCTACAAGAAGTTTATAAAGTGGTTTTTAGAGGATGGGTGAGTGAGGGAAGATGCATGAATGGATAGGGAGGTAGGACAGGGGCCTGAAATGACCCAGGGACTGATGGATGGAGTGATGAGAGGGTGTAGAAGGCTGACTTGGCTTAAAGAAGGCTAAGACAATGGAGGAGCAAGAAGGTAGGGTTACGTGGGCAGAAGAACAGTTGTGAGACGAGGAACCTAACTAGGAGATGGAGTAGCTGGCCTGGACGAAGCTTAGGCAGATGAGAGAGTGGTGGAGATGCCCTGCACGGTGTACACTTAATCGAATCAACAAAGTCCTGCACACAATCAAAGTCTTAGCTAATCTACTCTAACTGTAAATGAAACAAATGAACAACAGCTTTATTTATGAAGAGAACCATGTGCATCACTCAAGCAAAGAAACATTTCAGAGATCTAAATGCATAACTAACTTCTACAAATGAAAACATTACACCAAGGATTGCATGGTCAAGCAAACTAGTGTTTTTGTTGGGGCAGCACTGCTTCTGCAATTCCAGCCCCTGATCCAATAAGGATGAGGTGAAACTGAGAGTGTTGTCTACCCTTTTCTTGGAGCTTTATCTGTTATTATCCTACCAATCTATTCTAAACATCTGAAGCAATTCTATTCATAACCAATGACCTATTTAACCAACACAACTAAATCTGCTTAACAGAAACACGTGTTTCAAATGCATAAAAGGAAAATCACGATGCATAAAGAAAAGGTAACAGTAAAAGGAAAGAGGGCCTAGGCTCTCAGGTTGGGCCCAACCCCGAGAGCTATGGCTCCTATAGAAAACTCAGAGCTGATATAAAATCAGACCGCTTCTCATTATCAAAAAATCATCATAACTCAAGAGTATTGCAGCAATAATGCTGCAACTCCTGGGACTCCCTTCTTTACTTTTATCAACCCGATAGTTCGTAACAAACTTGGAAGCGACGGTGATGTATGCACAAGTACTAGCTCTTGCCGCAGCTGTCACTTGGTCAGCTCGCACAAGTCCGCTAGGGGCTTAAGCCAACTTCTATGAGCTCTTAGAAGAAGCTTTTTAACTGATGGATGGAAGCTAACTCAAAGGAAGCTAATCTACTTGTGGAAAGAAACTGAAAGCCAAAAAGTAACGCAAACCCTAGCAAACCCTAATTCTACCAGTTAGTCCTACTGATGCAAAGGAGAGGATGCAAACTATTAAAAGAGATGCCATTACTTCTATGAAGGTAAAATGCATGTGTCCAGACTACCTCTATCTGAAGAAAACATCTTTTTGTATTTTTGACTAAGTTATCAGAATTATCATGCATGTGTTTTTAACTGGCTTTTTGCTATGCAGGGGTGGATCAAGGAGGAGAAATGCTTGGAAAAGGTTGGGAAGGTTCAGAGAGGGTCTAAGGAGTTCCTAACACTCTTTCGGAGAGTTTTACAAAGTTTGGCTATCAAGAAACCTCATTTGGGAGCTTCTACAGGAAGTCTGCAGGGGTTCTAAAGGATATTCAGAGATTTCTACAGGATGTTCAAAAATTTCTACAGGAAGTTTATAAAGTGGTTTTTAGAGGATGGGTGAGTGAGGGAAGATGCATGAATGGATAGGGAGGTAGGACAGGGGCCTGAAAGGACCCAGGGACTGATGGATGGAGCTATGAGAGGGTGTAGAAGGCTGACTTGGCTTAAAGAAGGCTAAGACAATGGAGGAGCAAGAAGGTAGGGTTACGTGTGCAGAAGAACAGTTGTGAGATGAGGAACCTAACTAGGAGATGGAGCAGCTGGCCTGAACGAAGCTTAGGTGGATGAGAGAGTGGTGGAGATGCCCTACATGGTGTACACTTAATTGAATCAACAAAGTCCTGCACACAATCAAAGTCTTAGCTAATATACTCTAACTGTCAATGAAACAAATGAACGACAGCTTTATTTATGAAGAGAACCATGTGCATCACTCAAGCAAAGAAACATTTCAGAGATCTGAACGCATAACTAACTTCTACAAATGAAAACATTACACCAAGGATTGCATGGTCAAGCAAACTAATGTTTTTGTTGGGGCAGCACTGCTTCTGCAATTCCAGCCCCTGATCCAATAAGGATGAGGTGAAACTGAGAGTGTTGTCGACCATTTTCTTGGAGCTTTATCTGTTATTATCCTACCAATCTATTCTAAACATCTGAAGCAATTCTACTCATAACCAATGACCTATTTAACCAACACAACTAAATCTGCTTAACAAAAACACGTTTCAAATGCATAAAAGGAAAATCACGATGCATAAAGAAAAGGTAACAGTACAAGGAAGGAGGCCCTAGGCTCTCAGGTTGGGCCCAACCCCGAGAGCTATGGCTGCTATAGAAAACTCAGAGCTGATATACAATCGGACTGCTTCTCATTATCAAAAAATCATCATAAGTCAAGAGTTATGCCAAAAATGGCTACAAGATAAATCTAGCAGCACTATAGTGCAAAATATGCAAGAGTTTCCAAAAATTCCCTCATGAAGGCTGAGGCCTTAACATTTATACACCACGAGGCCCTAGCTGGCCTCCTAAATCTATGGGACTTGGCTGCCCAAACTGTGAGTGAACAGCTCCTTCCAAAATCTGTTTGGCTACCTTCTAGATCCGGTTTTTGTGGCCTTTGGAGCTCGGAGTTGGGGGTGAGGATCCCGAGGAAGGCTATTTAATGCCATAGACAACACCCCTATGAATCTTCAACCCAAGCTTGGTTGTCTTCTAGCCCATGATTTCTCAGTTTTGCTCTAACATGTGTCAAAAAACTTGAAATGAGCACGTGTTAGCCACCTAGGAAGATTGACTGCCCTTATTCGTACAAATGACATAAACATACTGAAAAATAATGCATACGTTATGAAAAATGAAGGATTGAACAAGGATAATTAGGCCAAATGAGCCCAAAATGTTACCAAATGTGGGGCTCATCATAGGTCCCTATAATACTAGTGATTGCGCCATTAATATTGTCATTGTATCCCTTATTGTTATTATTGTTCCCCTATTGTCCTCATATTGTTATTAGCGTGCCCCATAGAAACCCACTATTGTTATTATTGTGCCCTTATGTTATTACTGTTAGGCCGACTTGATTATATTGTGACTGCTTAGACTCCTATATATAGAAGGGAGGTTTAGTCATTTGTATCATCCAATAATTGTTCATTTGTGTAATGTAAAGGAGGTTGCCCTTCGAAGAGGCTGAATTCTAAGGCGTTGATCTATATTTTATATCTTTTTGTGAGCTGATTTCCTAACATTTGGTATCAGAGCTTTGGATTCTAGGGTTTTGTTGCTCCAAACAGGTCATTGTGGCATTTTCTCTATAAATTTCTTCTGCGATGTTTTAGAAGCTAAAAAAAAACCATTTGAGATGAAATCATTCTGAACTTCGGATCTGAATTTCAAAGATTGTCTTGCTATATTTTCGGAGATAAGACTAACAAGCTTTCAGATACTAAGAGTAGACTCTCCGTGTAGAGAACCAACTCTACTTAATAAATACCAATAATCCTAATGATCAAATATGATCACACACATAAGATAAGTAGGAGTTAGATATTCCAACACTTCCCCTTAATAATTAGGTTTAATTGAATACATGTTTTAATCTTCATCTATTGACGTTTCCAACACATTTTCCTTTGTAAAAAATGCTTCATTATGAATGAAAAACTCCTTAATAGTAAATTATATATTTGGTCCATATCGATATTATCACGTTGTATTTTGATCATTTATATTTCACCAAACTATGTAATTATATTCAAAGGAACATATATCTACCAAGATGCATAGGTTCCATCCAATGTATTCGTTAGTTCTATAAGAATCCTTTTCACCTATATGATTAATTAGCATGTTAAACTCTTTCTAACTTGGTCCCAACCTTCTCATATTTTGAGATTACTCATTTCACTTTCTCCCTTTACTAAAAGACTCAAGTTCTTTGATTCCGCATCTTTTAGCATATTCATACCTTTCCGACCTTCATTCCTATTGTTTAGTTAATCCCACAACTTGATGTTACATACAATCTAATCATAATAGGGATATGTGCTACATGATTAATTATTCCCCTAAATTAGTACATATAGGTATTAATCAATAGGGCTTACAAACAATTGGGGAAAATTACTTTCCTATGGCTAGACTTTCTTGGACTAAAGAAACTTCTCAAATGTTGGGTACAATTGATCATACAACTCCTACAATACATAGACATCATTATGAAATTTTATGAAATTTACTTAAAGTATATATCAATTCACCCATGTGAAATGAATCAAAGGAATGACTTCAACTATTGAAAACTATCCTTTTAAAATTTCACCATTTCATTTCAACATCACATGTAACTTCTTTTATGCATTTAATATAATAGAGCCATTACATTAAGTTTTCATAACCTTAAGTAAAGTTTGTCCAACATAAACTTAGTACCTTTCAGGTGCATATGTCATATTGAGTATTTTTTTATTACTTTCCATGTGTGCTTGACTTCATGATCTATGGTCCATAAACCTATCATCATGGCCTCACTTTGGCGAACAACTTGAAACATCAACTAGATGTTAAAATCTATATTTGTTTGCATAGTTTCTCAAATCATTAAAAAAAATTATACTCCAACATGGGGGAGATATGGGGTATTTTGGTGAGGTCGGATCCTCTTGCATCTTAATATTGCATTTGTTTGATACTTGAGACCTTGTGAATGTTGACCTTATCCCTTTAGTTCTAAAGTGGAATAATGGTGTGGGTGGGTTGATAGTGATGCTACCCAATTTTGGTGTAACAAGAGCATGTGAGCATGAATTTTGAGGAATGCACATGTGTTCCTAAAGATCATGCAAATGTTCCTATTGTTTTGGCATTGTGCCTACCAAATATCCATGTCATGAAAGAAAAAGTGCATGTGCCACATGTTGAAAATGAAACAAGAAAATCCTGATTTAATTTTTCCTTGGATTAAATTAGGAGAAAAATTGTAATTCCACATCACAAGGTAATGTGTAAGAGTTAACTAAGTTAATTTCACTTAGTTGAATCAATAAATTCGAGTTGAGGATCTATGTTGAGTCATGTAGAGTGTCTCCTAAATTTGAGGATCCCAAGGTGAATTTAATTTGAGTTCTAATAAGTTAATTCGGTTAAGCTGAGTTAATACTAGTTAAATTAGTTCCAATTGTTGGAGGAACTAGTAGGAGGTCTAGCAGTAGGGTGCAACTTCAGTGTTCAACCAGTTAACTGATAAATCATCTGTAATTAACTCATGCATTCAAGAAATTTGAGTTACCTAGTTGAGATTGGAGTTCAAGGGCAGTGTACTATCAATTGTATAATCATCCAAATTGTACAGGTGGTTCATGCAATCAAAGGAAGGCCTATGACATATTTCATATTTGTGGATGAGAAATTTCCCTAATTAATAGGGGATAATTCCCAAGGAAGCAATGCAAGGAAATAGGGATGTGGGGAAGAAAAACAATGGTTAAGTATTGGCCAAGGCATGTCTAGGAAGTAGTGAGACAGATAGAGCTAGTGCAGAGGTTGCTCGAGCTTTAAAAAATCATTGTAATCTTCTCATATTCTCTGACTAATGCAATATACACATAGCAAGGTTTTTATTTGTGTATTTCCCCAAGAAATCATCGTCTAATGTGTTGATTAAATTCTTTCTCTTGTATGCTTCGTGATTTCGCGATCGTTAATCATTTCCGCAGTTGGTAAAGTAGATTCAAGTCTATTGTTTTAGTAAATTACAATTAGAAGTTTGAATCTACAAGAATTTATACATGGTACTAGAGAAGAAATTGCAATAGAAGAGAATAATATGAGTTTTTAGTTGTAGGAGGAATGAGTTTTACAGATCTACTCTCTAGAGCTATTAGCAGGGTCAGAATGGTGTTCTTGGTCTGAGCCTCGAGTATACCCTTGAGGGTAGTTGGAATTACATTACTTGGAAGGATAGGATGGAAGAAGTCATGGAAGATAATGAATTAAATGAATACATTGATAGAAATGTTCTGAAACCAGTATTTGTAGATGCATATAATCTGGCAGATTTGAAGAAGAATGTAGCCAAGGCAAGAAGGATCTTACTAGAAGGAGTTCAAGATCATATTGTCTCGAATCTCAATGGGAAGAAGACTCCATATTCAATGTGGAAGGCCTTGACAAACTTGTTTCATAACAAAAGTGAGCACAGGAAGTTGGCACTAAAAGACAAGCTTTGAAAAATCAAGATGGAGAAGGGTGACACAATACCATAGTACTTGAGAAAGTTCACCCAATGTCGGGATGAGCTTGTGACTGTTGGTGTTACAGTTTTTGAAGATGATATGGAAAGCCTAGCATTTTTAGGCCTTCCTGAGAGCTGACACAACTACCAGGATTTAGTAAATGGGAGGGAGAAGATACCAAAGTGGGAGTGTTTGTGGTTCGAATTAGTGCAAGGCGAAACACCAGAGATGGAACCTCATCCATGCATGATGAGTGTTAGTGTCAGTCTTTGCAGACTTCCTCCAGTGATCAAATATGCTCTTACAAAGTGGTCTCAGAGTGTTACAGTCAAATTTTGTCATTTCAGAGAATCTTCAAGTAAAATTTGGTTACTAGGTATTAGGTCTAGGGTTTGTTTTCACTCCTTTAAAATTTGTCCAAATGCCAGTCCATGTCACCATTCAGCTGAGTGTACAGTCATTCATAGGGTTTTCATCATCATGTCAGGTTCCAATGGGTCATTTTACACCTTGTTCATGCTTCAATTGTGCCTAGGTAAGGTTCATTTCCCTCTCCTAGGGTTTTGAAGGTAATTTCTCTTGGATGGTGAAATAATAAAAAAAACTTGTATCCTGATGTTCATACACCTTACCCTATCCTTAATGTACCTTATTAAACACTTCCCATCAATGATATCCCTCAAATTCCTCATTTTCACACAAACCCTAGTTTCTTGCTACAATTTGGCAATTTTCTAGGTTGGGCCTATGTTTAGCCCTTTTGGACCCCTTCCCCTCACTCAATCTTTGAAATTCCACTTTCCCCTGTTTCCTAAAATCCCTCCCAACTTCCCAAAATTTTCTCAAGAATTTAGAAGCCCCTTTTCCCTTTCATTTCACTTCATTTCGACAAATCCCCTGTTCCACACATCGGGGTAGGTTTTACTCAAATGATTCTTATGAGCAAGAAAACATGAATTGGGAAACACTGAGAGAGGTTTTTGTCCAAAATAGTCCAAGAAAGAAAAAAATCCTTCACTTTTTAAACAGGTGTCATGGTTTTAGAGAAATGTCAAAAATACAGTCGCCTCAGGAGAATTGATGCACTTCTGGAGTGGCCTTGGGAAAATCAAGCTTTCTCCTAGCTTGGTTGGCCAAATGACTTTCTTGATGCGTTAAATAATAACTAGACACAAATATATTTCCAATGAGATATCATGAGCTCAATTTGGAATTTAGGAAGGCCTTCAAAAGTTGACTGCAATAGCACTCTACCTTTAGACAGCCTCATCTTGCACATTTTGACCAGTCTTGGGAGATTTGACTTTCGACAGGGAAAATGAACTCCAAATTAAAACATTCAAGCTATTTTGGAAGGTAGCCTCGATAAGATTTCCAACTAGCTATCCTGTGCCCAATTTTCACACCAGGAAGGCCTCCAAAATGGGTCTGCAAAAAGGCGCTACACACCTAGGTGTTGGCGCGGCGCACTAGTCTGCCAAGCCAAAATTTCATCCAATCAACTTGCTCAAGCTATAAAACTTTGCAATATTCATTATTCCAAGTAAGTAAGAATTACTAAGTGCCATCTCAAGAGATTTTATCATCCTTCATGGTGTTCTAATAGGTGAAAGATAAAACCCTAATTTGCTGCACAATTTCACTACAAAAACTGTCTAGGGTTTCAAAAGTTGTCATTGTTGTTGTTTTGGTACCCTACATCATTTTCATTCCCCTCCACTACACTTACAAAATTTCATTTACCCTTCCCTCTCTCATTCACACTCATCCTACCCCCCTATCCCCAAAACCCTAGAACGCTAATACAAATTTACACTACTCCCAAATCCTAATTTTCATCCCCAAACCCTATCACTCCTTAAAACCCAACATCCAACATAAAATGCCTTACTCATCAGTCCTACTCATCAATCTCATTCATCAAACAACAAACACCTATTCTTGATATAAAATCTCTTCATACTCATCATTGAACATCAAAAAATGGCAAACATGGAGACAGATTCACCTTATGAAAGAGATGAAGAAACAGTAAGTGATTCCTCCCAAGAAATTCATGCACCTAGAAAACCTCACAAGGGAGGAAAACACATCTGGGAGGAGCCCACCACATTTACTGAGATATTGGCCTGCCCTCTTGTTGTAGCATGTTTCAAACACCAGTCTTGCTACCAGTTTTGTGAGATGGTGGAAAGAGTCAAATGCCATCATGAGCTTGCTAGATTATTTGTGCTCCATCTTCACAATGGCCAGGTCAATTTGGCAGGTGTTACATTCACTTTGACACCTGAAACTATAGCTGAAGCAATAGGTATTCCGAATGTGGGTGAATAGTGGAACAAGGGACAGTTGGTGGAAAAAGAGCATTATGAGCCTTATATCAAGGCTAGCTATCAGAAGCAAATCAGTTGAGTCTTCCCTTTCAGATACCTACAGGACACATATGCTCCACTTATGAAACCCATAATCAAATACTTCAGCTGTGAAGGCAGATTTTCTCGCTTGTACACCTATCATGTCAGATTATTGATGCATTTTACTAGAGTGAGGATGATGAAAATCCCCTATTTCACGTGCCAGAATATTGATATAACAACCACATTGGTGCAAAGGAAACATCCTTATCAGCAGTACAACAACATTTATCACTTTGCATTGATCAAGATAGTGGTTTTGCATCAGCTGAGCTTGTTGAATATTTCATGGGATGCTTTCATTTCACATGAGGTTTTCACAAGTCCTCAAGTGACCCCATCAGTTTTTCATGAGGCAAGAGGGCCTTCACATCACCAAGAAGTTCATGAGACTCAAACAACCAGTGTGCTAGTATTTGTCACTTATCAAAAGGGCACAAGGAGATTATTTGCAACTGCAAAATGAGTACTATCTCCACCGGGTGTGGAAGGGGTCTCATTTCCTTCAACAAAAAAGCAGGTAAAGAACAAAGGGAAACAACCAGTGCATGATGAGGGGCCTTCTGAAGGTCAATAGAGAGATTTCATTCTCATTCAAGATAATGACACTGATTTGGGCTCCCAAAGCTCAAAACTCAAAGAGATCATCCAGGAACAGCAGGCTGACATTCATGACTTGCCTCTTAACCTAGAAAGAGCCAAGTGGGTAATAAACTATCTTGAGAAAAGGAACAAGCAATTGGAAGACCAACAGACAATCATGGAGTTGCAAAACATAAGAGAAAACGGCAAGCAGCAAAGCGAAGAAAAATCAAATTGACACCAATAGAGCAAGAGATTGAAGCTGATCGTGAATCTTGGCTTGAGGGGGCAAACATGCACTTGGAGAAGATTTTGGAGAAAGCCAACAAAGAGAAAAATATGTTGAGGCACATGGCCTATCACTATTTGGCAAGAAACAAAGTTTGCAAAGCAAGAATAAGAAACTTGAAGTCCAAGTTCAGGAAAACTTTGAGGAGGAAAAAAGAGTAATACAAGCTCAATATTTTGCCTGAGGCTTCCTTAGCCCAACACAGTACTTGATGCAGGTCACTCAGCCCAAATTTCAAGAAATTTGGCACACTTTTTGTCAATTTTGAAATTTTGAAGCAAAATACATATTTTTCTGCCAGGTGCGTAACGCCACCTGGCGCTCGCTTTTGCTAGGGACCTCCTCTAGAGGAAAACTCAGCATTTTTGGATTCCTCATGCAAAGTTATGAATGCCTAGAAATGGATAGAAATTTTTTTCAAGTTTTGAGCTTCCAAAAGGGTCAAAAACACCTCAAAAATGCCCTTTCTGCCCCTTTTTGGCCACATAGGAAGTAGTGTTAGGAGAACTCACTTTTGGAGGGGCAAATGGACACCAAATTCAGAAATTCCACCTGTTCTCGAAAGTAGATAGACATACCATTCCAACAAGCTCACTTAGAAAAAAAAATTGCAAGGGAAGGCCTCCAAAATCAGCGCAAAAATGCTCTATGCACAGGGACAGTGGCGCAACGCACAGGATGGAAAATTGTCATTTTTTGCCAAAAACTCTGTTTTTCGCCTAGTTTTTTTCTCAGTTTGACTTTTCTCTCTCTCATGGTCAAACTAATGATGTAAATTGATGTAACTTTATGGAATTTGATGTAAAAATGTTGAAAATTCACTCATGGAGGTAGATACATCATGAAAAGGTAGTTTTGAACTGAATGAATTAGTTTCCTAGGTTTTAGAGGGAAGCTGTTCCACTGCCTACTTTTTAGTTCTTAGTTTAGATCTTGTTGAAACAGCTCCTAAACTCATGAATTGGACCCCTAAAGCCTAGCATGAGTTGTTTTTTGCCTATATCTAGTAGCTTTTCAGTCATTTGTAAAGGTTGGACTCTTGTGAATGCTTTGAGCATTATTGTACATTCATCTTTGCAGTTTGGCAATGGAATAGACCAGGGTTTGTAGCATTTTGTGGGATTCTTGTGGCAAGATGATTTAGTATTGTTTTTCCTTATGTGATTCAAGTTTACATGTGTTTATGTGTGCCATCATCTCTCTCTTTTTAGCTTAACTAAATGAATCAAGTATAAAGGTGGAATTCATTGATGTTGCAGTGCTCTACCTTAGGGTTTGTTTAGTTTTATATGTTTTCTACTGTTTGCAGAGGACGCATGAAACATTCATGCCCTATCCAACTCCTCACCAGTCTTAAGACTCTCCATTTCACGTAATTCAAAGTACTAAATCATTTTCCTACCTCGCCCACAGAAATCTCTACAAGATTGAGTCCATTTCGTGGACCCAAAACTGCCTTTCGCATTTGATCAAACAAACCACCATAAATCTCAATAAAACTCCTATAAGCATATACCTAGCCTAAAATTAGTCTTTATATCAGTCATCTCAAGCCTCATTTGCTATATTTTCCTGAGATTGACAAGGAGAGAGCCCTCTCCCAACCTGGTATGTCTAGCTACGAGGTTAAGCATGGTTTGATGTTACCCTAGACCTGCCTTTCTCAGCCTGAGGTAGATTTAGGCCCTAACATAGTGGCGACCATACTAGGGAAGAAAAGATTATTTGCTGGTTAGTGTTATTTGCTCAGACGGAGCCTGAAGTTAGCAAGGTAGCCTTCGAACTGCTCTTGCTTTGCGAGTGCATAAGTAGATGAATGCTGCTTCAGTCAATCTCTGGTTTAGTTTTATAAACTGAACATCTGACTTGCAAATTGCCCAAGTACATGTATCAAGTTTCGATCTGATTGTTGATGGTGGACAACGATCATACACCGGAAAGGCTGAAATCATTCACCCGGTGACTCCAAATCATTTTCGAGATCAGATCCAAGGACTCCACTGGAGGATGAACCCGACCAGCAGAAACATGAAAGGTCAATATGGAAAAATTAGGTATTCAAGTTGGAATTTTATCCAAGACATTATGTTCTTTGTTATAAATTATTTCTTCTCATTTCCTGATAATGTTAAGAAGTTTTTACAAAGTATATTGTGTTCGAGAAAGGATCCTTGGCCTGCATTTGATTCCTTCCTTTTGAAGATTGTGAATACCAAAGATTTGCATGCCTTTGAGCTTGATCAAGACCCTTTTTCTAAAGCTTGTGATGACTGTCTTCAAACTCATGAGCTTCGAGAGACCAAGACTAATTCTACACCTTCTGTACATACCCATATACCTTGTAAAATTCCTCTGATTTTACCTCCTATATCACATGCTTTCCCTAAAAATCATTACCTCTATCTACCAAGTTTGATGGTGAACACGACAACATCACTTATGAGAGACATGTATTTAATTTTGAGTCTTTTCTCGACCTTTTTGAAGTTGATGAAGAAGATGTCAGTATTAGGCTTTTTGCTCTTTCTTTGCAAGGCAAATTCAAGATTTGGCTCAAAACCCTGCCTGATGCGAGCATTTCAGATTTCCAGTAGTTCGTCAAAGTTTTCCTCGCTAGGTGGGTGGTCAGACAGAACCCTTTCTTGATTATAGAAGAGTATAACCAGCTGAAAATACTATCAGGGGAGACAGTACAACAATTTTCTGCCAGATTTAATCAAGTCTACTTTTCAATGCTGGTTAATATAAGACCTCCTCCTGGATCCGCTCTCTTGCACTACCTGGGTGCCTTTGATCTGGAAATGGAGTTTCAGATGAGAGAAAGGAACCTTGCAACACTTGAAGAAATTCAAAACAGTGCAGTAGATGTAGAGGCTCATTTGCTGATTAGAAGGGAAAAGTTGAAGGAAGAAGAGGTGAGGAACATATATCCAAAGTAATCGACATCTTTAGAGGTAAATCTCGACATTTTGGTAAGTGGAGTGGAAGAGATGATTCAAAAGATCACTATAAGGAATGAGTATGATGTTCAAGACCATGGCTCGCTGATGAAGAAGAACAAGTTGCTGATCCAAAACATCTTATTTCTTATCCCAGTTGTAATAGATCTGATAATGATTGTTTTGTAGATCATCTTGGAGAACAGAGATCAGTTGATATGACATGTATGCTGATGATGTGTTTTATACTGATGATTTGCCTCAGTTTGATCAGTGTGATGATGATTATTTTCTCCAAACAGAAGCTAATCTTTTAAACAAATCAGCAGCTAGTTTGTGGAAGGAGGAGGTTCATTTTCAGCAGCTCGAACACAATGATCAGCTGTTGCATATCAGCCATTGAAGTGAGGAGGAAAGTGTAGTAAATTTTGAAGTAAGTGAAGGATCTTTGCCTTTTTGTTTTGCTTTGTTTCAATTTATCAGAGACAACTTTCATGCAATCAGAAAACAATCGTCGACAAGTCTTGATCTGGACCATCTTTAGGGCAATGAAAACCTTGTTCAAGATTTTTCATATCTAGAGTTGCAGCCCCAAAATTCCTTTGTTTGTCAAATTGTAAATGACGACATGGAAGCTGGACCATATGATCAAATGATGCAAGATGATTCCGTACCTTTCTGTTTTGAATCATTTCAGTTTTTGAAGGAAAATTTGCATAATATATCTTCAAATGAGCAGCCTGTAGGAAATCATGTAATCTCATCGGAACCAATTGAAAATGGGTTGCAGCAGTCTTTTCAAGTTTTTCATGATCCAATAGCTGATGTTTTGGATGAGGTCTGTAGTCAAAGTCCTTCCCCATTAGCTACCTATGAGATTGAAACATGCACTGATACAAACTTGATCTAGCAGCCGGTTTGTTTGTCATTTTCAGCAGGAGTCTCGTCACAAAGCTCAGATGAAAGTTTGCATTCATGGTACAAGCAGAAGAAAATTAATCCATTGGATGAGCTAAGTCTAAGTGTGCATGAATTTCAAGATCCTTATGCAGTGTTTTTGGAGGCGGATAGAGAATCCATAGTATTCAACGGATTTGTTCACAAGTTTTCATGGGAGTTGCCTTTCAGTAGTTCTCTCTTGTTGTTCATAAGAAAGCACTTGTGGAGAATTCAAACAGTAGCTGGAATACTTACTTGGTTGCATTGGTTGTTTCATTTCACTTGATCAGATGATGAATGGAACGGCTAGAGTAGGTTTTATTGAATAAGCTCCATTTTGAGCATATTGTCCAGTTTGTCAGTTGTGTTTTAGTATTGAGTCAATTTCAGTCAGTTGGTGTTTTTGAGTCATCAGTATTCAGTCATGTAATTTCAGCTTGAGTTTTTGACTCCATTGCCCAATGGATAAGGCACTTGTCTGCTCTCCCAAAGATTTGCGGTTCTTGGCACCTCCAAGGAGCTACCATCCCCATTGGAGCCAATGTTAGTGTCAGTCTTTGCAGCCTTCCTCCAATGATCAAATATGCTCTTACAAAGTGGTCTCAGAGTGTTATAGTCAAATTTTGTCATTTCAGAGAATCTTCAAGTAAAATTTGGTTACTAGGTATTAGCTCTAGGGTTTTTTTTCACTCCTTTCAAAGTTGTCCAAATGTCGGCCCATGTGACCATTCAGCTAAGTGTACTATCATTCGGAGGGTTTTCATCATCATGTCAGGTTCCAATGGGTCATTTTACACCTTGTTCATGCTTCAGTTGTGCCTAGGTAAGGTTCATTTCCCTCTCCTAGGGTTTTGAAGGTAATTTCTCTTAGATGGTCAAATCATCAACAAAAACTATATCCTGATGTTCATACACCTTCCCCTATCCTTAATGTACCTTATTAAACACTTCCCATCACTAATATCCCTCAAATTTCTCATTTTCGCACAAATCCTAGTTTCTTGCTACAATTTGACAATTTTCTAGGTTGGGCATGTGTTTAGCCCTTTTGGACCCCTTCCCCTCATTCAATCTTTGAAATTCCACTTTCCCCTATTTCCTAACATCTCTCCCTACTTCCAAAAATTTTCTCAAGAATTTAGAATCCCCTTTTCCCTTTCATTTCACTTCATTTCGACAAATCCCCTGTTCCACACATCGGGGTAGGTCTTACTCAAATGATGCTTTTGAGCAAGAAAACATGAATTTGGAAAACATAAGAAAGGGTTTCGTCCAAAATAGTCCAAGGAAGAAAAACCTCTTTCACTTTTTACAAAGGTGTCATGGTTTTAGAGAAATGTCAAAAATACAATTGCCTCAAGAGAATTGATGCACTTCTGGAGTGGCCTTGGGAAAATCAAGCTTTCTTCTAGCTTGGTTGGCCAAATGACTTGCTTGATGAGTTAAATGATAGATAGACACAAAGATATTTCCAATGAGCTATCATGAGCTCAATTTTTAGTTGAGGAAGACCTTCAAAAATTAACTACAACAACACTCTGCCTTTAGACAACCTCATTTTGCACATTTTGACCAGTCTTGGGAGATTTGACTTTTGACAAGGAAAATGAATTCCAAATTGAAAAATTCAAGTTGTGTTGGAAATTAGACTTGATAATATTTCCAAAAAGCTATCTTACACCCAATTTGGACACAGGGAAGGCCTCCAAAACTGGTCTGCAAAAAGGCACTATGCACCTGGCTGTTGGCACAGCGCACCAGTTTGCCAAGCCAAAATTTCATCTAATCAACTTGCTCAAGCTTTAAAACTTTGCAATATTAATTATTACAAGTAAGTAAGAATTCCTAAGTTCCATTTCAAGAGATTTGATCCTCCTTCATGGTGTTCTAATAGGTGAAAGATAAAACCCTAATTTGTTGCATAGTTGCACTACAAAAACTGTCTAGGTTTTCAAAAATTGTCATTGTTGTAGTTTTGCTCCCCTATATCATTTTCATTCCCCTACATTACACTTCCCAAATTTCATTTACCCTTCCCTCTCTCATTCACACTCATCCTACCCCCCTATCCCCAAAACCCTAGAACCCTAATACAAATTTCCACTACTCCCAAATCCTAATTTGCATCCCCAAACCCTATCGCTCCTTAAAACCCTACATCCAGCATCAAATCCCTCACTCATCAGTCCTACTCATCTATCCCATTCATCAAACAGCAAACACCTATTCTTGATATAAAATCTCTTCATACTCATCACTGAACATCAAACAGTGGCAAACATGGAGACAGATTCACCTTATGAAAGAGATGAAGAAATAGTAAGTGATTCCTCCCAAGAAATTCATGCACCTAGAAAACCTCACAAGGGAGGAAAACACATCCGGGAGGAGCCCACCACACTTACTGAGCTATTGGCCTGCCCTCTTGCTATAGCATGTTTCAAACACCAGTCTTGCTACCAGTTTTGTGAGATGGTGGAAAGAGTCAAATACCATTATGAGCTTGCTATATTATTTGTGCTCCATCTTCATAATGGCTAGGTCAATTTGGCAGGTGTTACATTCACTTTGACACCTGAAACTATAGCTGAAGCAACAGGTATTCCGAATGTGGGTGAACAGTGGAACAAGGGACAGCTGGTGGACAAAGAGCATTATGAGCCTTATATCAAGGCTGGCTATCAGAAGCAAATCAGTAGGGTCTTCCCTTTCAGATACCTACAGGACACATATGCTCCACTTATGAAACTCATAATCAAATACTTCAGCTGTGAAGGCAGATTTTCTCGCTTGTACACCTATCATGTCAGATTATTGATGCATTTTACTAGAGTGAGGATGATGAACATCCAGTATTTCATGTGCCGGAATATTGAGAAAATGACCACATTGGTGCAAAGGAACCTCCTTATCAGCAGCACAATAGCATTTATCACTTTGCATTGATCAAGATTGTGGTTTTTCATCAGCTGAGCTTGTTGAATATTACATGGGATGCTTTCATTTCACATGAGGTTTTCACAAGTCCTCAAGTGACCCCATTAGTTTTTCATGAGGCAGGAAGGCCTTCACATCAGCAAGAAGTGCATGAGACTCAAACAACCAGTGTGCCAGTATTTTTCACTTATCAAAAGGGCACAAGGAGATTATTTGTAGCTGCAAAACGAGTACTATCTCCAACGGGGGTGGAAGGGGTCTCGTTTCCTTCAACAACAAAGTAGGTACAAGACAAAGGGAAACAACCAGTGCATGATGAGGGGCCTTCTGAAGGTCAAGCGAGAGATTTCATTCTCATTCAGGATGATGACACTGATTTGGGCTCCCAAATCTCAAAACTCAAAAAGATCATCCAGGAACAGCAAGTTGACATTCATGACTTGCCTCTTAACCTAGAAAGAGCCAAGTGGGTAATAAACTATCTTGAGCAAAGGAAAAAGTAGTTGGAAGACCAGTAGACAATCATGGAGTTGCAAAACATAAGAGAAAACCAGCAAGCAACAAAGAGGAGGAAAATCAAATTGACACCACTAGAGCAAGAGATTGAAGCTGATCGTGAATCTTGGCTTGAGAGGAAAAACATGCACTTGGAGAAGATGTTGGAGAAGGCCAACAAAGAGAAAAATATGTTGAGGCACATGGACTATCACTATTTGGCAAGAAACAAAGTTTGCAAAGTAAGAATAAGAAAATTGAAAGCCAAGTTGAGGAAAACTTTAAGGAGGAAGAAAGAGCAAGACAAGCTCAAGATTTTGGCTGGGGCTTCCTTAGCCCAACACAACACTTGATGCAGGTCACTCAGCCCAAATTTCAAGAGCTTTGGCACACTTTTTGTCAATTTTGATATTTTGAAGCAAAACACAGATTTTTTTGCATGGTGCGTAGTCCCACCTGGCACTCGCTTTTGCTAGGGACCTCCTCTAAAGGAAAACTCAACATTTTTGGATTCTTCATGAAAAATTATGAATGCCCAAAAATGGCCAGAAAGTTTTGTGAAGTTTTTAGCTTCCAAAAGGGTCAAAAACACCTCAAAAATGCCCTTTCTGCCCCTTTTTGGCCACACAGGAAGCAGCATTGGGAGAACTCACTTTTGGAGGGGAAAATCGGCACCAAATTCAGAAATGCCACCTGTTCTGGAAAGTAGATAGATAGAAATTTCCAACAATCCCACTTGGAGAAAATTTGGTGCACAGGAAGGCCTCCAAAATCAGCCACAAAAAGGCACTATGCACAGAGACAGTGGCGCGGCGCACAGGATGGAAAATTGTCATTTTTTGCCAAAAACTTTGTTTTTCGCCTAGTTTTTTTGTCAGTTTGACTTTTATCTCTCTCATGGTCAAACTAATGATGTAAATGGATGTAACTTGATGGACTTTGATGTAAAAATTTTGAAAATTCACTCATGGAGGTAGATACATCATGAAAAGGTAGTTTTGAACTAAATGAATCAGTTTCCTATGTTTTAGAGGCAAGCTGTTCCACTGCCTACTTTTTAGTTCTTAGTTTAGATCTTGTTGAAACAGCTCCTAAACTCATGAATTCAACCCCTAAAGCCTAGCATGAGTTTTTTTTTGCCTATATCTAGTAGTTTTTCAGTCATTTGTAAAGGTTGGACTCTTGTGCATGCTTTGAGCATTATTGTACATTCATCTCTGTAGTTTGGCAAAGGAATAGATCAGGGTTTGCAGCATTTTGTGGGATTCTTGTGGCAAGGTGATTTAGTATTGTTTTTCCTTATGTGATTCAAGTTTACATGTGTTTATGTTTACCATCATCTCTCTTTTTTCAGCTTAACTAAATGAATCAAGTATAAAGGTGGAATTCAATGATGTTTCAGTGCTCTACCTTAGGGTTTGTTTAATTTTATATGTTTTCTATTGTTTGTAGAGGACTCATGACACATTCATGCCCTCTCCAACTCCTAACCTGTCTTAAGACTCTCCATTTCACTTAATTCAAAGTACTAAAGCATTTTCCTACCTCGCCCCACAGAAATCTCTACAAGACTGAGTCCATTCCCCGGACCCAAAACTGCCTTTCACATTTGATCTAGCGAACCACCATAAAACTTAATCAAACTCCTCTAAGCATATACCTAGCCTAAAATTAGTCTTTATATCAGTCATCTCAAGCCTCATTTGCTATATTTTCCTGAGATTGACAAGGAGAGAGCCCTCTCCTGACCTAGTAGGGCTAGCTACCAGGTTTAGCATGGTTTGATGTTACCCTAGACCTGCCTTTCTCAGCTTGAGGTAGATTTAGGCCCTAACAATGAGGATAATTGTGCCTTGGATAGAAATGAAAATAAATGGAAAGGAAATAAATTCCAACCGAAAGGATATTTTGGTCAGGTGGGTAAGAAGGAATACTTTTTGAAGATTACAATTTTTCATTGCCATGAGCCGGGACACTATGCCAAGAAGTGTTTGCACAAAATGGCCGACAAGAAGACCTCAAGAGGAGCCACAGGTGAAGCTCTAGCTTCACAATTCGAGTTAGATTTCACCCTCATTTAATGCACGGTGACATCGGTGATGGGTAGTGTGTGGTATCTGGATAGTGGAGCCTCATTCCATATGACGGGGAATAAATAATTTTTCAGTGACTTGGAGGAGAAGGACCACCATATTCACATCGAGATGGGAGATGACGGGAGGAATAATGCAATTGGTATCGGTACAATTACTTTTCAGAGGGAGTTTGGCTCTCCTCTAATATTCAAAGATGGCATGTATGTTACGATTCTGAAGAATAATTTAGTTTCAATTGCTATGTTGGAAGACCATGGATACAATGTGATATTTAGCAAAAGGATGGATTTCCTTAGACATATCACCAAAGGCCAAGTGAAGTGGTTCAGGGGTTTGGGTGAAGAACCTCTAAAAATTAGATGTAGAATATTGTGTAGCATTGAGCACAAAGCAGAGAACGTGCATAGTTGAGACATCGGTGAATTATGGCATAGAAGATTGGGCCATTTTCACCATGGAGCTTTGAATATCATGCTGCAGATTTGTACAGGACTTCCCAAGGATGCACTAGAGTAGAGAGATACATGAAAAGGGTGTATATTAGGTAAGTACACCAAATCCAAGTATATTAGGAAAATTGAGCATAAGTGATCATTGAATTAGTTCACTCACATGTTTATGGACCATTATCGACAGCCTCCATCGCCAAGCACATTTAATACGTGATATTTGTATAATATTTCTCATGTAAGTGTTGGATATTCTTCATGTAGAAGAAAGACTGGACATTCTCAAAATTTTGTGAATTTAAAACACTTGTTGATAAAGACATAGGAAAAAAAGTGAAGGCTCTCAGGAGCGATAACAGTGGAGAATATGTGTCGAATGAGTTCAATAAATTCTATGCATCATAAGGCATTTGATGGGAGTTAATATCACTCCATAACCCACAACAGAATGGGGTTTCTCAAAGGGAGAAAAAAATTATTGTGGGAGTTGTGCGAGTGATGTTGCATGGTCAGAGCCTATCGTTGCACTTGTGGGCTGAAGCATGCAACAAAATGGTATATGCACAAAAAAAGAGTTATAGGATTCTCGGGATGAGCACACTAGAAGAAGATTTTTCAGGTATGAAACTAGATGTGGCAGACTTTAGGATCTTTGGTTCATCAGTTTACTATCATGTTTTCAAGGATGGAAGGAGAAAGATAGAACAGACAGTAGATTTGGGCATATTTGTGGGGTAAATTAATACACCTCATAACTATCGAGTGTACCTTCCATCTCACAGGATGAAAATTGTTTATAGAGATGTGAAGTTCAATGAAGAGAAGGCCATGAGATGTTCCCTTGAGTGGGAGCTTCAGTTGCATGAAGTTGAGGAGCTTTGAGCACCAAAGGAAGAACCTCAAGATGTTATGGAGAAGCCACAAGCAAAGGAGCAAAGAGTGGAAGAAACCATTCATGCAGAGACATCGAGAGATGGAAGGAACTGCATCGGAGAATCTAAAATATTAATTCATGATTCTAGAGACAATGTGGGAGAACCCACATCACAACCCAGATAGAGGACGTCACCAAATCGGTACACTGGCTACATGGCTTTGATTAGCGAAAGTGTAGAGACTGAGCCATCCTCATTCAAAGAAGAAGTGCAGTAACCAGTATGGGTTGATGCCATGGTAGAGGTATATGATTCCATTATTAGGAAAAATGCTTGGGAATTTGTCCCAAGGTCATAGGACAAGTCTGTGGTAGGTTCCAGGTGGATCTACAAGGTGAAGCAAGCATCAGATGGGAGTGTCGATAAACACAAGGAGAGATTTATGTCCAAGGGGTTCTCTCAAGTGGAGGGAATTGATTACAAGGAGAAATTTGCTCCAATAGCAATGTAATCTTCAATCAAATCTATTCTAGCACTTTCAACATAGATGAGATGGAAGATACATCATATGGATCTGAAGACAACGTTCCTCAATGGAGTGATTGAGGAAGAGGTGTACATAGAGAAGTCGGAAGGATTTGAGACCTTTAACAAAGAGTCACATGTGTGCAGACTGAAGTGAGCATTGTATGGATTGAATCAAGTACCTCGTGTTTCATACACCAAGATCAACAACTATTTCACTAGGTTGGGCCTTACCAAAAGAGAAGCAGATGAAAACCTTTACCATATTGTGGTTGGAGGTAGATTATTGGTTATAGTATTATATGCCAGTGATTTAATTCTAACATGTGATGAGACACTGATAAAATCTTGGAAAGAGAATTAGAGATGAGAGACATTGCGCTTATGCATTATTTCCTTGGTTTGGAAATTTGGCAAGGAGATGGGGAACTGTTTGTCTCTCAGGGAAAGTTTGTCATTGATATACTAAATAAGTTTCACATGGAGAGAAGAAAACCCATGGAGACTCCTCTAACATGGAGTTGGAGGAAGGAATATGCTACTTCAGGCGAGGTGGTAGAGGCTACCATTTACAGGCAACTTGTGGGTTCATTTATGTACTTGGTGAACAAACGACTTGACATGTGTTTTGAAATTAACCAACTTAGTTAAGCAATGGTTAAGCCAACAAAAATCTATTAGAAGGCATATAAACATGTGTTTAGATACCTCATAGGTACCACTTAGTTTGGTATTTGGTACAGATGGATAGAGGGAGTGAAGCTACAAGGCTTCACAGATGCAGATTGGGCAGGGAGTACATCAGACACGAAGAGCACATCGAGTGGAATCTGTCAACAATAATTTCCTCGTACATTGGAAAGAAGATATCAGTTGCACTCATTTCAATAGAATAAAATTACATGTCTCCTAGTCAAGCAACTTATGAGGCTATCTGGATGAGGAATATTCTTGTTGGGTTATTTGGTTAGAAGATGGATCCTATAGTGATTTACTGTGACAATCAGAGTTTTATCAAACTCTCTGAGAATCTAGTTTTCCATGATCGATCCAAGCATATCGACATTCGGTATCACCATCTTAGAGATTGTGTGCAGAGGCGGATCATGTTGCTAGAGTAATTCCTGTAGAGGAACATGATGTGGATATATTGACTAAGGCACTGTCAAGAGGAAAATTTGAGTTCCATAGAGGCAAGATTGGGGTATGTGATAATCCCTTTCTTGTTGAGAGGGAGTGTTAAAAATGAAACAAGAAATCCTGATTTAATTTTCCATTGAATTAATTTAGGATAAAAATTGTAATTCCACATCACGAGATAAATTGTAAGAGTTAACTATGTTAATTTCACTTGGTTTAATTTTCCCTTGAATTAAAATAGGAGAAAATTTGTAATTCCACAGCCCAAGACAACTTGTAAGAGTTAACTAAGTTAATTTCACTTGGTTGACTAAGTTAATTCGATTTGAGGGTCAAACTTGAGTCATGTAGAGTTTCTCCTAATTTTTAGGAGCCCAAGTTGAGTTTAATTTTATTTGAAATAAGTTAATTCAGTTAAACTGAGTTAATTCCAGTTAAACTAGTTCCAACTATTGGAGGAACTATTAGGAGGTCTAGCAGTGGGGCACAACTTCAGTGTTCAACTAGCTAACTAATAAATCAACCATTATTTGCTCATGCACACAAGAAATTTGAGTTACCCAATTGAGATTGGAGTTCAAGGGAAGTGTACTATCAGTTTTATAATCATCCAAATTGTACATGTGGTGCATGCATTCAGAAGAAGGCCTATGTTGTATTGTGTATTTTTGGATGAGGAATTTCCCTAATTAATATGGGCTAATTCCCAGGGAAACAACACAAGGAAATAAGGTCTTGGGAAAGAAGAAATTCGGTTAAGTATTGACCAAGGCTTGTCTAGGAAGCAGTTGAACAGATAGAGATAGTGCAAAGGTTGATCCGGCTTGAGAAAAACATTGTAATATTATCATATTTTTTTTATTAATACTATATACATATGGCATGGGTTTTTAACTGTGGCTTTCCCCAGGAAACCATTATGTGATATGTTGATTGAATTCTTTCTCTTTTATGCTTCATGATTTCATGATTGTTAATTGTTTCCGCAATTGGTAGAGTAGATTCAAGTCTATTGTTTTAGTAGTTTGAATCTACAAGAAACTTCTACACCACATACGTGTTTTTTAAACACATGTGTCCTTTTAAAAAAACTGCATATACTTTCCTTTGTGTGTTATAAATATAATTGTAGGGTTTCATTAAAAATAATCTTAAGATTATTCCCACCCCCGCAACACAGACACCTTAAATTTCAAATCATCTTGCTAACAAGATCAATGTGATAGCACATCTCACATGTAGTCTAGTGTTGCACAATTGATTAGTTTTAGCCTAAAAGAAAGATCCATCAAAAGAGTCTCTTAGAACTCTAGGTGTATCGCCTTCGAATCCATGTAGGTAGACTATCGTTCTTAATTTGAGTGTAGTGGCACCACATTTATGCTCGTTATTGGCATACTTTCCATGGACTAATAGAACATCCTTTCCTAGCATGATTTATGGATCAGGTTAGTGTAGTTTTCAATTGATGTTAAATCATTGGTTACAAATTTGATTATATAATTGAAAATTTTAAACAAACAAAATTTTAAAGCACTTATTTTTACCTTTTTTTTAGGCATGTACAGACGCTAGGAGAGAATATACTTCTATCACTAGTAGAAGATGATGAAATTAGTGACCAGGTGACTAAAAAAGTTAGTCAACACAACTTTTCCAAGTAAAATACTACCAAAAATTAGCAGTCTTAAGTGACCCAACTAAAAACGACTAGCATAAATGACTAATTTAGCCTCAGGTTAAAATATACGACTAAATAATAAGTAATGCAACTAAAAATGACTAACATGAATGAAGAATTTAGTTTAGGAACAAAAATATGACTACTTAAAAAGTGCTACAATAATACAAATTAGTCATTTTAATTGTGTCACTTTAAAAATCTTAACTTACAGGTGATAGGAGATTCAAAGGCTATTATAAATTCACCAAAAGCTTATACTTCCTTGAACATTTCTTTATTGGATAAATAGATTATTAGAGTTTTGGAGTTTATTAGAACCTTCAAGTTTATATCCTTTTATCACATTCACAAGGAATTAAATTCAAAGGCTTACAAATAAGTCAAATACATTATGAAGAATACCTGCAAAGAGAAGAATACATTATGGAGAATAGTAAAACAATCCATCTTCCTCAAAAATAGATTAAAACCTAATTTAACATTGCAAAAAAAAACAGCAATACCACCTATAAATATATTTATACCCTCTTTACTCTCTAATAATTATGAAAAAGTTAAAATAAATATAAATTTATCTATAATGTCTTCCCTACCTTAATTATGATGACCCTTGTCGACTCCTAAAAGCAAAAAAAAAAAAACGTCTTCTAAAAACGCCTTTACCCCAACTAACCATAAACGTGAATTGGTAAAGTTGCTAATCAACTATTAATTCAAAAGTAATACCTTAGTTGTATGGAAAATTTAAAAATTACTCTTTATCTTCTTCAAGCACCAAACCAAAGATCCCTTTACCTCAACTACCCATAAAAGTGAACTGGTAAATTTGCTAATCAACTATCAATTCAAGAGTACTATGTCCTTAATTGTGTGGAAAAATTGAAAATTACTCTTTATCTTCTTCAAGCACAAAACCAAAGAGAAATGCCCTACTTTGAAGATATAGTAATTTACTTTACCTCTAAGAAAAATATATTCCTAAAATACATTCGATATTGTGTCATGTGTCTAGTAGTCATATTTTACCGCACCAGTTCTTATCACTAGTTTGCCAACATGGCACAAAAGTAGGCTTCATTTGCAAAAGAACTGATATTGTACACCAACAACATTGTCATAAGTTTTTTGGTTTTAGCTGCAGGGCTCAAGCATCTTGATCCTAACAATAACGTCTCAACAAAGATGAAAAAACGAAAGAAGGATGCCATCATAGCCAGACACTGTGTGATGGTTTTCATAGATGCCCAACCTATAACAATGGGTTGCATTCTATTGCCAAAGCTTGTAAGCAATGAATGATTATATTCAAGCCTACTATGACATGTTTCACTCAAATTCTTATATGAGTGTCGAGAATCATACTTTCTTCACACTTTGTTTGATCCTCTCCTTGAATTATCACCTCAAAGGAAGGTTTCAATTATGTCTGTGAGGTGTGAGATTGATATCCTTCTACCAAATACCAAAGGCATGTTTTATATCCTAGTTAGATTTATATTTTCCCTCATTTTTCTCATTTCCTTTTTTTATATGTATTTTTGGAGATGCAAATACCTTTATTATATTTTATAGGAGGATCATCTCATTGTAGGTCAGTAAGGATGCCTAACCTTTTGATTTGTTTGCATATTATTTGATCTCTTTTGGAATATTGTAATAACATTGTTTATTATTGATGTCACATAATCATGGCCTCTTGTGCTCCTAGAAGGTTAATCATTCTTCATTCTATTACATTAACTTGAACACTAAACACAATTGGAAATATTCTTCAAATGCATGAACATTAAACAATATTGGAAATATACTCCATCCAAGGGCCACTTTGATTTTCTTGATAAATATTAAAAATACTTTTAATTTGAAAACATAATCTAAAATGATTTTTAATTGATTAAATATTTTTTATTTTTTAATATAAAAAATGATTAACTATTGAAAATCCAAATATTCTTAAAAAAAATTGAAAATTAAATTCTTTATAAACCATAGAGATAGAGATTTCAAAAAATTAAATATAGTTGAAGATCAATAATTAGACCAGAAATAATATTTTTATATTTTTAAAATTTTAATGTTGTATCATAAAATAAATTGTATTGGTATATAAGTGTTATATTTTTCTTTCGGGAAATCACTTAAAATTTGTAATCCCATTCTTTTTCCTACATAGGTTTTTATAATTTTTATAATTTCAACCAAAGATATAAGCTATTAAAAGAAATTATATTGACTTTTTTTCTAATTAAATTTATCAAACAACTTTTTAATTTATCATTTTATTAATATAATATCTGTATATGACTCGACCAATCATTTTTTTAATAAGTAATGAATATATGTAAACTAATATAAAAAATTACATTGGTTAGAGCATATGAATAAATATTAAAAACTCCGATAATTACTTTATGAAGCTTCATAAGATGAACTTAAGAATAACGAAACTAAAAACTACATTAGTTACAATATCCCCATATAAAGTTTAATGGAATATAATATTTCATTGTGTGAATAATTCGATGTGAACGTAATTGTTTATGGTACATTGTTTCATTCCTTAAAAAGTTAAAGAGATTTTGGCGGCATTTGAAACAATTGAAAATTAATTTTTCATAAGCCCAAGCAATTTTTAACCAAACCCAACCCAAAACAAATAATAAAAAATCAATATTTGCCCTAAAAAGTTAACGAGATTTTGGCGGCACTTAACCTAGATTTAAGTTTGCGGGGTTTATAAAACCCCCTTTTTTATGTTTGGCTTGTTTTAGCTGTGATAGTGCACCTCATGAATGCGGGCAAAATGAAAATGAGCAAATATTCCAAGAGGAGGTGTGAGAAACACCCTCTGGTCTTGAAACTCGTTCACGTCCTACAGTCACATGTGGAGGTGGAAATTCTAGCCATCATTGTGATTGTCCTGAGCAGGGGTTAAATTTGACGGGTGACCCTACCCATCAAGGAATTTTTTTATGACATTTTTATTTTTAAACTGCCCATCATATGACTTTTAAAATTTATTTGTACAAGTTTTATCTAATTTCAAATTGTATTCATAATTGTTTAAATTTTTCATTTTTTGTTGTACAATTGGGCTCAGGTCTCATTGCTACACTTTGTTTTGAGACCTGCTGATCATGAATCCCTGCCAATTGTATGCGGCTTTTTCACAGAGGATGACAACTTTTGATCACAAAACTTCAAAGCCAAAATACGCGTTAATCCACAGTTGCTCTGGTGGGGTTACTGGGCAATAAAAAGTCTAATCTCGCACGCTCGTGATCTACCCACCTGGCCAGCCCAGCTCAATGGAGAACGACCTCGCCCAGCTCCTGGCCCGTGCCAACTGCAATGAATTATGGTTTGAATTTAGGCCAAATGCTCCTTTTAACAATATGGGATAGTCAAAAAGCCATAAAAAGATGGCCTTATAGTCTTACAAGATCTCAATCATATTTACGTCTCACCACTCAATTCTGTGTTGAAATTAGACGGGAGCACATACTAAGTATCATGACCACCGTCGAATATATATATATATCATGGCTATATATACATATATATCATAGCTAGATATACATATACCCATGACAAAAAAATGGGGCCATTCGAGAAAGGAGAGAGCGACTGCATTTATTAGGGGAAGAAACTAGTTAAAAGGTTATCGGTGTTGGTGGTGTTGCTCCGGAGCGAACAAAATTCATATGTTTACATTGACACAGACAATCAGACAGCTCTACGTTACATATATCAGAATGTTCACATTAAAAGCAAGCCTATCAGGAACAGGTGAGATAGTACCTTAAGGCTTTGATCAAGCGAGGCAGCTAATTGCGCGCCATTGGAAGAGGCTGAGGCCGTATAAATACATGTCTTTAGACTTTCCTCCTACATCTGCAGAGACAGGTCATTATTGTTTTTCATTTAAAAACTACAGAGACAGTCGATAACAAGTGTCAATCAAAATGGCACTCGTGAACGCCATAATACTCGGGCCTATTTGCCTTCATAGACAGATAAAGTTGGTGATGTTGTGCAGTCCCTGACAGAGAAACCAAAAACATAACATATAATAGAGTTGGGCTCTAATTAAAACTCTTCCAAATTGTTTCTGAATACAAAAATAAATAAACCCAAAACAACCGATGTAAAATCTCAAAAAAAAATATTATACCGAAATTTCCATAAAGATGTAATCCTAAACTTAAATACTTCTCTAAACTAGTAAACAGTACGGCCAATTCCTAGTAATTCATTTTTCTTCGGTGCTGGATTCTTTTTTGGGCAGTAAATATATTTATACATTACTTAGAAAAAGTTGTAATGAATCGTTAGCTCTGAAGATAGATATTTGACCCAAATGCCGTGAAAAATTGGAGATTTAGGATATAAATATAATATGAATTTAGGACTGGGGTGTATTTTAGCCCTTGTTTTCCTTTCATTCTCGGTAGTACTGCTTCTTCTGCATCTAAATGCCTCGTTAACAGAGATTGCAATTCCTTCAAAGTTTACATGGATAGTGCGGCACCATCACTTCAATACCCCGCCGCCTTAAAACGAAAAAAAAAATCTGCTGAGGAATACATGTCTTTAGACTTTCCTCCTACATCTGCAGAGACAGGTCATTATTGTTTTTCATTTAAAAACTACAGAGACAGTCGATAACAAGTGTCAATCAAAATGGCACTCGTGAACGCCGTAGTACTCGGGCCTATTTGCCTTCATAGACAGATAAAGCTGGTGATGCTGTGCAGTCCCCGGCAGAGAAACCAAAAACATAATGTGCATGAACTATGTAAATGTTCAAAAAGTAGATTCAATATCACCATGTACACAAACTAAATTTTGGACAGTTTCACCAAAAGAGGTAATTGTCAAAACACCACTATTACAAACATAAAAATAAAAGCAAAAACTTTAAATATTTAAGATTCTCCTTTCTTTAGCATCTTTCCAGATGTCAAATACCCTATCCCATTCCACCATAGATGAATCAAGCCCTGTTAGAGACACCCGCATCAAGGCATCCAATGCAACTAATGATAGCTTTGTTCTTCGGACATCCTTTATTATGTTTTGTCTTGAGAATCCTCTCTCACAAGCAACTGTACTTGCAGGAATAGTAAGTATCGCCTGCCATAATTTTGACATGTGAGGAAAATTTGTATGCAACCTTGTAACATAAAAAATCCTCCATGCATCTTTCATAGATGATCCCTCGCAATTAACACGAAGAGTGTCAACAAATGGATGCAACTCTTTCAAACAAGCCTCAAAATCAAATGTAGTTTTGTTTTCTTCACTTTGATAATAAGGATGTTGTAAGTGTTGAAAAATCTTTTCGAGCCAACGCTTTGAATTTCGTTCTCTGCCATGAACATCCTCTAAATAATGGCAAGGGCTAAACAATTTTGCTGAGTTGAAAAATGCAAGATCAGGGAATCTTCCGTTCAAATTCTCTACAAGAGCTTGAACATAATCTTTTGCAAGTTGTTTGCAACTTTCTATTGAACCTTCAATACACGGTTTCCATGATTGTTTTTGTATATCAACACAATCATCATATGCATGTGGAATTGATACAAATCGTAATTCATGCTTGTGAACAAGCCCCTCCTTATCACAAATTTCTAAAAAGCCAAATTTAGAGGCATCTATAAATTTAGATAAATAACATGTGCCATCTGCAAATGTGTCGCTTCTTAAAAACCACCTTTTCAAAGTGTTTACCGTGACATCTATGGCTGCCCCTAAAGAGCTGACATCAATGTACTCTTCTTGGAATTGCTTGTTCAACTTGTTTAATTCACACATTATATCTGCAAGCATATGTAAACAAAATTGTACTGAAAAGATTTTTGCCTTATCATACCATGAGTCTTTTCTTTCATTTTTCCACAATGTTAATATGGGAGGCATAAGTGCAACAAGTCTTCCAATGACTTGTCCCCTTGAAAGCCATCTAACTCCATGGATTTGAAGAGCTTGAAGAGTTTCAAGTTGCATAAGTTCCTGTAGAGCAATAAGTTGACTATTTCTTTTCGTAGAATTTTCCAGCCAAGAATATACCTTATTTGCTATTTTCTCAACAAATAATAATTCAGGTATTTTTTTTGAAGCATCTGATGCAGCTAAGGCTTCACGATGAGCAATGCAATGAACACCTACAAGATTAGGTACATCTTTCTTCAAGAAAGTGATAAAACCATTTTCAATACCAACCATTGAAGAAGCGCCATCTGTGGAAACTCCTATCAATCTTTCTGTTGAAAGGCCCCTTGATTCCATTAAATGTTTGATTGCATCATAAGTTGTTTTCCCTCTTCCATCGCAAACATTTATGAGCTTTAAAAACTGTGAAATTGGAGGACCCAATCCTTTTGAGTTTAAAAACATGGCATAAACCACAAGATGTTTTTCTAAACTACGGTCTGTACTTTCATCTAACATCAATGAAAAAAAAGGGCTATCTAGCATTTTGGAAGTTTGTAGCTCTTCAAGGTACTGAGATATAGCAAAAAGGAACTCTTTTGCAGCCATGTGATTTGTATATGATGTGTACTCTTTGTTCTTTGGCATATTAGGCGTGTGTAAAGACATTGTAAACAAACAAAGAGATTCATATTTTGAAAGTGGTAGATCCTCTTGTACCATCCAATATACTAATTTCATAGTAGTGATGACTCTTTCTTTGTTCATATCATCAATGCATGCAATATGTTCTGTAATAGACTTCGCCTTCTTCTCATTTCCACATATCCACTTTGCGTGTGAGAGTTTATGAATGCTTGAATTAGCATGAACAATTATAGAATCATGCTGCAATGTAGAGCAACCAGTCCCAATTCCCCATGGCCCCATTGCCTTATGCATTTCACAATATATGCATTTCATAACTGTTTTTCCTTCATGCTTTGCCTCTCTCAACCACTTATACTTAGTTTTCCACTGATCACGAAACTCTCTTTTTACTTTCATTTTTCTTTTTTTTTGGGTGGTAGGTTCTCCGTGGTGAAATTCTTCATCACTTTTTTCATTATGCTGCAACATATCATATTCTTCATTATGCCCCAAGACATCTAAATCTTCATTTAGATCAAAATCATGATCTTCTTTATCAGGCAATGAAGCTTGAGATGTATTAGACCATCCAAAAAAAATTTGATAGAAAGTTGATTTCCTTTTTTTGAAGACATTTTTGATATATAATACCTATATAAAAAAAATAAAGTATTTAGTATATATGAATTTCATTTCATCAAATTAAACCATATTAAAAAAATAATATTGCATTGTTACTCTACTGAAAATCCCAAACACTAAAAATAAATCTAAATAAATCATTTAATAAAACTATAAAAATACATCTTTAACAAATTCAATTAACTAATCCAACAAATGAAATTTTACAACAAAAATCCAAAACTAAACAATATAACAGTTGTTACAAGGAGAGGTCATTTATAAGTTTTTATTGTAGGGGGCCAGTGCCAGTGAAACAAAACAGTGAATTAGGGCCCAGGGGAATTACCAACAAAAAGGTCATGCGTCTGAGGACAGAGCTTACCTATAATAATAATAAATGTGACAGAATATTAATGTGTTGAGAAGATTTCTGCAAGCATGCAATCTCTGTAATAATAAAAAATTGTTTTAATTCCAGACAACAAAATTGATGATCGTTTAAGATGGTAATCAAAATGCAGATTGATCGCCTGACAGAGTCACATAATATTGCAGGGAATTAGAACCAGGTTCTATTCCTGGACAGTTTTGGCAAATTAGGTGACTATGGGGTCACGAAGTACACTAGGCTGCCACTGTCTGCTGCTATGGCCTGCTTATTGCGTGAGAGGGCAGGCAATATACCAACCTTTATAGTTCACGTGGCAACATCCCCCATGAATGCCTTGTACTGCAAATAGCCCTAAGCCATGGTCATCATTGAGTACCTGCGATTTCCACAGAGTCTCTGATATCATGTGGATCTTGCCGGAACCATATTAGTCTTTGTCAGGCATTGTTTTTCAATATGTAATAAACATTTGGTAAAGAACAATGATCCGACTAGATGCAGGAATTTGCAGCAATCCCTCGCACCCCGCGCGAGAGAAATAGTTAGCTTTTCGAAAATCGATTGATCAGGTCTACAGTTTCCAATGTCAAATCGATTAAAAAACCCCGCAAATGCACTCGAGAACGCTCATAG
Source organism: Pinus tabuliformis (assembly GCA_031772625.1). Taxonomy (NCBI): domain Eukaryota; kingdom Viridiplantae; phylum Streptophyta; class Pinopsida; order Pinales; family Pinaceae; genus Pinus; species Pinus tabuliformis. The sequence continues at coordinate 595,201,073 of CM062811.1, read as the reverse complement.
TTAACCCCCCTCTTACATTTTGTTGTTTCATTTTGTCAGACCTTTCCTATATAGATACTCTGACAGATCTATTACTGTTACACTGTGTTTTACGACATTCTCGCTTGTGTAAACTGGTTGATGCGGCTTAAAATGCTGTAGTATAACTGTTAGAACTGAGCAAATTTTGCTGGGGCAATTTTGTTCTAAATGGATTTTTTGGATTAGTTAATTTGAGTCATGTAATTTACTAAAATCTATTCTTACACCAAGTAAATTTTCACAAATAATTCGCAATAACATATAATAAACTACACCATAGCATATAATAGAGCTGAGCTGGAGTCTGATTAAAGTTCTTCTTCTAAATTGCTTGAGAATAAAGGAATAAGTAAACCCAAAACACTTGTTATACGAAGTAAATTTTCAGAAATAATTCACAATAACACACCATAACATATAATATAATTGGGCTTTAATTAAAACTCTTCTAAATTGTTTGTGAATACAAAAATAAATAAACCCAATTTTACATTTCAACTAAATATTGCCATTGTACTAAAATATCACGAAACCTCTAAAAAGAAATGAAAAACCTCAGTAAACTACACCCTGTGATTCTGTGCTGTCATTGTCAAAAGTAAACCTCACCTTGTAGCTCGGCCGGATCGTAAGCAGAGTCTGTGGTTCACTATCGAAATAAATGGGAGAAATTGCAGATGAATGGGCAGATTCTCGCTCGCGCCAGCCACGATTCTTGCTCAAACAGCAGCCAAATACGCCAAACAGCAGCCCATGCTATCTATATGACAGAGGCGAGAGCAGAGCAAGTCACGGAAAAAGCTCCAACGGATTCAAGCGGAGAAGGGGAGAGCTTTTACGAAGATAAAAGCGCTAGAAATATAAAGCCGGAGATGCCCACTGCGGCACTGCCCCATCGGCGATGGACTTGTAACTTGTTAATTAAGTTTCTTGTTTCCAGAATCCATAATACATATGATATCTTTCCATATCTTGAGACTTGAACACGCGGGCGGCGGAAGTTGGAACAGTCACAGTGGTAAATGCTCCAGGCTCAGAATTTATTTCAATTCGTGAAAGTTGGTGGACGCGTCACGCCAACTTACAGCCTACAGCCAGTGAGCCACAGACTAGTACTACAGTCACTTCATTCCTATTACCGACGGTCCGATCCCGACTTGGAAGTTGGATGTTAAATATATATATATATATATATATATATATATATATATATATATATATATATATATATATATCAAAAAATTATTAAAAAAAAACTTAAAACTTTTCATTTACAAACCTGCCCGTCAAATTGACGGTTTTAAAAATTAATAGCAAGTTACGGTTGACGTGGATATTTGAAATGTGAACGTATTTTACGTGTAAAAGAGCTAAAAACGGGCAAACGGGCGTCAAATTTAACCCCTGGTCCTGAGGAAGCATATTTATGGCCAAAATTGGCATTGCCTAGACAAACCCTCATCAAGGCCCACTTCGAGATATCTTCATAAGTTGGTCTCAAAAACTGATTAGGCTTCTTGTGAAGTCTGGCAATGCACGTGTGATTACCATGGATGAGAAGAAAATTCTAGGTGATTTCATAATGGTCCAGGATGCCATCAATGTAGTTCCATCGAATAATAAGAATCATGTCACCAGTATTGTGAAAGCGAGCACTTAGGTCAGTAATCAGTGAAAGAAAAATTAGAATAGCTTATTTGGAAGTTATTTTAATTCAATGGCATTGTCTAAAGTTTTGGGGGAGAGTAATTATGGCATTGTCTAAATTTTTTGGGGGAGAGTAATTTTTTTGCGGCTAAAAAAATGGATTTCTACTACTTGTTGATATTCTACCTTGAAAAGCTCAACTTATCCCTCCAAATATGGGATTTAATCTTTTGTTTATTGATATTTTACCATAATGTTTGAAATTTTGATTGTTAAAATTCCTTTTCCTTAGCCTCATTTGGTTCATGGAAAACAGAGGGATTTAATGTATTAAATCTTAAGTAAGAAACAATCTGGTGCCAGTGACAAAAAATTTGTTTGCCCAATGTGATATAGAATCCTTTCTTGAATTTGCCATCAATTTTGTGTAGGCTTTAATATGACATCTCTTTTCTATATTGCATTTATCAACAAACCTATCTAATTCCTGAAGAGTAATAACTAATATTATTTCTTTTAGATTCTACAGTATAGGTAACAATAATACATCATATCAGTGATTGAGGACTAAGAGCATGCACTTTAACTTTGTAGCTCCAGTTATATCATGTGCACAAAAATGACACCTTTTCCCTGTTTCTGTGGTGATACAAGTATGCCAGGGGACTTTATTTGTGACTTTATTACCATGCCGACCTCCAACTGAAACATTGCAATTTCGAGGTTGAACTTCTCCAATATGCCTTATTACCCTGCAAACAAAATCCTTATGTTTTATCCTGGTATTATTATATGCAGCTAGCTCCTCCAAAATTAAAGCGAGTTCATTTTTTGATGAAGTAGTAACCGAAATTACCCTAGAATGGTGGACACCCTCTTCAGATTTGATGTATCTAGTGCATTTAGTTCCACCAAAACAAGTGCTTTCAAAGAAACAGTGGCATATTATTTTCTTTTAATATTGCAAAATGTGACATCCTGAATAATGGTGTCTTTCACTTCTCTCTTTCAACAACCAAAAAAAATAATTGATGCCCTCCTTCGACTGGCAATTGCTTCAAATCTAGCGTCATAAATTCCCATAGACCTGTATAAATCAAGCTCTTGGAGGTTTGAAAAATATTGTGCACTAATATATATTAAATTCGTATTGGATATATTTTGTTTAAGCCTAATTTCTAGTGCACCTAGAAATAGATTCCGATCACTACAATCTATGAGATCAAATACTTCTTGGAAGAGGTAGCGATCTGTTAGCATATTTAAGCTTGTTCCAGCGACAACAGAGCAAAATTTCATCTTAAGACGTGATATATCTCCACAAGATGTTGCAACAACTGTAATGGAAAAATCAGTTAGATCAAAACAACAAGTGATATTTAGCAATTTCAACCTCTACATCTTTCCACAAGAAACACTCCCATGTGTGCTTGAAATAGTTTTAGACTTTCTATTCCTGTCATAAAGATGGCCTCTTCTACTTCCAATACCAGACATTCCAAATAATTTCTCATAGGTTGTATTGACGAACGAGTGTTGTTTTTGCTTTTGAAATTGACTTGAGCGAAAAACCATCTTTGTTCAAATCTTTTAACCTCTTCAGTAATGATACATATTTTCATGGCTACATATAAAACATAAATTCGATTTGGACCAGTGACTCTTAAACCATATTTTAGCATTTCCCAATCCCATGGTAGCGCTTTCACATGTTCACAATCCCATCCACAATGCCTTGTATCTAGAGACCTGCATAAATTCGATTTGGACTAGGAACTCTTAAACCATATTTTAGCTTTTCACAATCCCATCCAAAATTCCCTATCTCCATAGACTTGACAACTTTTTGGAATGATTCTTGGAATGTGCAGTCCAAATCCATCAATTCCCCATAGTGGTGTAACGAAAATCATCTCCTAAAGGCACAATAAAGGTAAGAAGGGTATTTGTTTGCTACAAGGTTGACTTCTTTTTGTACTGATCCAAGAGCTTCAAAGCTATTCTTTCACATTCACATAATTGGTGTCAAATGGATTCTAACTCCATGGGCAAGTTGTATAACCAAAAATAGGCATCCTACCAAAATCAAGCGAACATAATATAGCAATCTCTCATCCACACATCATAAGAATAAAAAGGAATCATATGGACAAAAATTTCAATATTTTCATCTCTGTGTGCATCAATCTATGTCTTTTTGGAGTTATTCTTCCTTTGAAATAACAAACCCAACTGTTGTGGGAATCAGTTCCATGTCTGCCACATTTCAAAAACCTTCTATCCTTGCATGCGCTTGGCGGTGAATTCCTTTGACATTTTAATTTTAGACACCTTTGGATAAATAGAGACATGCTCTCCTTCCTTATAACAAATACACATATGTAATTCCATTATAATTTTTTGGCAATTTCTATGGACATATGACATTCATCCTTCCACACTTTGAACTTCAAATGTCTATGTGGAATTGTTGGTTGATAAGCACTACTGCTGACACATATTTCTGCATCTATTTAGATGTTAGGTCCCTATAATACTAGTGATTCCCCCATTACTATTGTCATTGTATCCCTTATTGTTATTGTTGTGCCCCTATTTTCCCCATATTGTTATTATCGTGCCCCATAGAAGCCCACTATTGTTAATTTTGTTCCCTTATATTATTATTGTTAGGTCGGCTTTGGTTATATTGTGACCCCTTAGACTCCTATATGTCGAAAGGAGGTTTTGTCATTTGAATCATCAAAGTTCATTTGTGTAATGTAAAGGAGGTTTCCCCCTCAAAGAGGATGAATTATTAAGGCATTTATCTCTCTTTTCTATCTTATTGTGAGCTGATTTCATAACATTTGATATCATAGCTTGGATCCTAGGGTTTATATGCTCCAAACAGGTCATCGTATAAGTTTTGCTATATTTTTTTGCTGTGGCATTTCAAAAGTGAAAAATAAAACCCATTTCAGCCGAAATCACTCTGAACCTCGCAGTCCGAATTTCAAATCTTGTCTCGCTATATTTTCGAATATATTATCCAAGGAAGTTAGGGTTTTTGAAGGATACCAAATTATATCTCAAAAAGTTTACCTGGGGAAAAACATCATAATGTTTTTTCTAATCATCAGATTGAAATTTCGTAAGAAGTTACAGAAAGAGGATGGACTGTAGTTTTCTATGTATCAGTTTCAAAACATAAGGTTAAAACAGTGGCACGTGGAACTTCGTACAAGCTCGCTCTCCTGGCCCAGTCTATAATTAGGTCATCGTGGGATATTTGGCATAAATCTTCATTGGAGAATCCATTATTGATCAAACTTGTGGGGTTAGAAAGACTACTTAGAGGGTTGCCCCAGGAAGCAATTTGAAACCTTGAAGATCCACAATTACAGAGATACAGTGGATTCAATATCAAGTTTCTACAAAGTGAGAAAAGGTGTGTAGCTTTTTTTAAATTTTTCCATAAGTTTGGTTTGAAAAATTAGTTTCAAGGAATTCAAAGGGCATAGTGAAGCATTATTATCAGTAATTGGTGCCCCAAATAGAGAAAATGGAAACACCTAGTAAGAAACCTGAAAGCTCTAACATGACTCATGAAGAGGAGGAAGAAATGCAACATGATATATCAAAATTACGAGACCAAGTGCAACAAATTTCACTCGCACAAAAAGTAATAGAAGCTAATATGGATGGTTTAAAGAAAGACATAGAAGCTAAGATGTATGGCGTGGAAGGTAAGATGAATGGTTTAAATAAAGGCGTGGAAGCGAAGATGGATGGTCTAAAGAAAGGCATAGAAGCTAAGATGAATGGCGTGGAAGCTAAGATGGATGGCATGGAAGCTAAGATGGAAGATTTGAAGACAAATTTGACAAAGTTTCTACAAGAAATGCTTACTAATGGCGAAAGGGTAGTAAGGAAACTCATTATGAGAATAAAATAAATGTTAATCATGATTTCATAGACTCTAACGTTGGATCGAAGAACCACCATGTTCCAAATATTGATATGAAGAAGTTTGATGGCAAGGATCTCATAAGTTGGATACTACAGAATGAGAAAATTTTCGATCTCCATAACGTGAAAAACACACAAAAGGTACGCATTTCAACTTTATATTTGGAACCAAATCAGTTTGTATGGTATCGATGTCTTTTCTCTCGTAAATATTGTCACTTGGGCTATTTTTAAGGATGAAATGAAGCACATTATGAGGATACAAAAAGCAATACCTTTTTTTAGCCAATTGATAAATCTCAAACAAAAGGGTTCAATGATGGAGCACATTAAGGACTTCCAAAAATTGAATATAAGCGTAAAAGATATTCCAGAGGAGCATGGGATTAATGTGTTCATAGGGACTTTAAAGGATAACATCCAACATGAGGTTCACCTTTCGGAACCTAATTCATTGGAGAAGGCATTCAGGTTGGCAAGAAAAATGGCAAGCAAAATTATGGCAACAAGGAAGCCTACCAATCACAATCATAAAGATGGAAGGGTCATTGCCCCTAGCCATCCACAACCTACAAGGTTGACACCACAATAATTGGAAGAAAAAAGAGAAAAAAGGCTTTGCTATAGTTGTGATAGCAAATACACTAAAGGTCATAAGTGTGCTGAGAAGAAATTATTTTACATAGATTGTGAAGAGGAGGAAGAAAAGGAACAAGAAACGTGAAAAGAAGAGGATATATACCAGGAAAAAACCCTAGAGAATGAAGAAATGAATCTGACCATATCTTATAATGCATTGGTTGGAATTACCACTCCTCAAACTATCAAGATAGAAGGGCATATCAAGAAGAAAAAGGTAATAGTGTTGATTGATTCGGGCAATATCCCTAATTTTATTCATTGTGAGATAGCCAAGGAATTGAATTGCTTCCTATATCTAGCACCAGAGTGTCAAGTGATGGTTGCAAGTGGAGGAACCATAAATTTCTCAGGAAAATTCCATAATGTCAAGCTATCCATGGGAGAATATGTATTGAATAGCCCAATGCTTTCAATTCCAATGGGGGGTGATGATGTTGTACTAGGAGTCCAATGGCTACAATCCTTGGATACAATAGCTTTTAATTTTCAATAACTTTTCATGAAATTTTCTTCAGAAGGAAAGGAAGTTGAATTAAGGGGTATCGCAGGGAAACTGGGAAAGATAATCAGCTCTAACGGAATGAAAAATATTCTAAATAAAGAACAACAAGGCATAATTGCACAATTATGTTCACTAGAGGTTCCCACATTGAAATCATCTATTTCTCTAGATCTCCAAAAAGTCTTGGACAATCATTCCAAGGTATTTGAGACTCCCAAAGGTCTCCCACCGATTCGTGATCATGATCATGCTATTCATTTGATTCCAAGAAGTGTTCCTCCAAACATCAGGCATTACATATATCCCTATTCCCAAAAGAGTTAAATTGAACGTATGGTTGCAGAAATGCTAGAGGTTGGTATAATTCAACCTAGTCAAAGTTATTTCTCTCCTCCAGTAGTATTGGTTCACAAGAAGGATGGATCATGGTGCATGTGTCAAGATTATAGGGATCTCAATAAGCTCACTATTAAAGATAAATTTTCCATTCCTGCCATTGATGAATTATTGGATGAATTGCATGGATCAATTTACTTCACCAAGTTGGATCTTCATTCAAGATATCATCAAATCATAATGAAGACTAAAGGCATTCCAAAAACAACATTTAGAACTCATGAGGGTCATTATCAATTTTTGGTCATGCCTTTTGGCCTTACCAATGCACCTTCTACATTTCAGGGTTTGATGAATTCCATTTTCAAACCCTTCCTTAGAAAATTAGTGTTAGTATTTTTTGATGCTATACTAATCTACAACAAGTCTTGGAAGGATCATGTTCAACATGTTGACAGGGTGCTCAAACTGTTGGAGGAGAAAAAATTATATGCAAAAAGCTCCAAATGTTTCTTTGGAGTACAAGAGGTGGAATATCTGGGTCATATTGTATCTCATGAAGGTGTTAAGATAGACACTAACAAAATTAAAACCATTAAGGAATCGAAAATACCAACATCCATAAAGCATATACAAGGATTTCTCGGGTTGATAGGGTATTATTGCAAGTTTGTTAAGAATTATGGGAGAATAGCAGCACCTCTGACAATGTTATTGAGGAAAGATGCATTTTCATGGACTCCAGAAGAAACGAAGGCCTTTGAACATATTAAAGAGGCAATGTGCCAAGGACCGCTCTTAGCTACACTAGACTTCACAAAAACCTTTATTGTGGAATGTGATGCCTCAGGAAATGGAATTGGTGTTGTTTTAATGTAAGAAGAAAGACCCATTGCTTTCGAAAGTCGTCCAATCAAAGGGAAGTATTTACACAAAGCTATTTATGAGAAGGAAATGTTGGCAATACTACATGCAATTAAGAAATGGTGACCCTACCTAATGGGAAGATACTTCAAGGTAAAAACAGATCATGATAGTCCTAAATACTTTTTAGAACAAAAATTATCTTTAGAAGAGTAGAAAAATGGGTCACAAAGATGTTGGGTTATGACTTTGAAATCATCTACAAAAAAGGGAAGCAAAATGTTGTGGCAGATGCACTCTCAAGAAAGGATGAGGATGTGGAAGAATTTCTTTGTGCCATTTCTATTATCCAACCAGATTGGATAAACGAAGCAAGTGATGAATGGAAGAATGATGAAGAAGAGTGGGCACTCATTCAAAAGTTACAACAAGATCGCAGTACATCTGATACATTTAGCTAGAAAAACGGTTCATTGTGGTATAAAGATCGGTTATACCTATGTAAGAATTCCCAACTAAAACAAAATCTTCTTGGGGAATTTCACACCTCTCCCTTAGGAGGGCACTCAAGATTTCTAAAAACTTACCATAGGGTTAAGAAGGAATTTTTTTAGGATGGTCTTAAATCGGATATTCAAAAGTTTGTGGCAGAATGTTTGGTTTGCCAATAAAATAAAGTTGAAATAATTAATACCCCGGGTCAATTACAACCTTTATCCATTCCAAGCCAACTTTGGGAGGAGGTTTCAATGAATTTTATCACAGGTTTACCCAAGTCCAAAGGAAAGAGTGTTATCATGGTGGTAGTTGGCATACTTACCAAGTATGCAAAGTTTTGTACATTATCTCATCCATTTAAAGTGAGTATAGTTTCTATTGCATTTATGGAAACAATTAACAAGTTACATGGAAACCCAAAGATTATTGTAAGCAACAATGATCCCATTTTCACTAGAAATTTTTGGACATAATTATTTTCTTGTCTTGGTACTCAGTTAGCTCATAGCTCATCTTATCATCCTCAATCTGATGGGAAAACTAAGATAGTAAACGAATGTTTGGAAGGATATATTCGTTGCTTTGTATCTGATAAATAGACACAATGGGTCAAATGGTTGCCTTCGGCTAAATGGTGGTATAACACTTCCTTCCATACTGCAACAAAAATGACCCCATTTATGGCACTTTATGGATATCATCCACCATCCATCACATCATATTTAAGAGAAAATTCTAATGTTCAAGCAGTGGAAGATTACATTGAGCATCAACAACAAGTTCTCCAACTCTTAAAGGATAACCTCACCTTGGCACAGAATAGAATGAAATAGTAGGTAGATCAACATCACAAAAAAAGAAGTTTTGATGTAGGTGATTGGGTATTCCTACAGCTACAACCATATAAACAAATGTTCCTCAAGAAAGATAAGAAGGATAATAAATTATCACCAAAGTATTATTGTCCATACAAGGTGTTTCAAAAGATAGGTACTATGGCATCCTAATTAGAGCTTCCTGCAGCTTCCCAAGTGCACCCAGTTTTCCATGTTTCATGCTTAAAGAAGGTTATAGGTGACAAGCTCCCAGTTCAAACAATATTGTCAGAACTTGGTGGTGGGTTCCAGTATTGCAACAATAATGATGCAACTCCTGGAACTCCTTTCTTTACTTTTATCGACCCGGTAGTTCGTAACAAACTTGGAAGCGATGGTGTTGTATGCACAAGTACTAGCTCTTGCCGCAATTGTCACTTGGTCAGCTGGCACAAGTCCGCTAGAGGTTTAAGCCAACTTCTATGAGCTCTTAGAAGAAGCTTTTTAACTGATGGATGAAAGCTAACTCAAAGGAAGCTAATCTACTTGCAGAAAGAAACTAAAAGCCAAAAAGTAACGTAAACCCTAGCAAACCCTAATTCTACCAGCTAGTCCTACTGATGCAAAGGAGAGAATGCAAACTACTGGAAGGGGTGCCATTACTTCTATGAAGGTAAAAGACATGTGTCTAGACTACCTCTACCTGAAGAAAACATCTTTTTGTATTTTTGAATAAGTTATTAGAATTATCATGCATGTGCTTTTAACTGGCTTTTTACTGTGCAGGGGTGGATCAAGGAGGAGAAATGCTTGGAAAAGGTTGGGAAGGTTCAGAGAGGGTCTAAGGAATCCCTAACACCCTTCTAGAGAGTTTCACAAAGTTTGGCTATCAAGAAACCTCATTTGTGAGCTTCTACAGGAAGTCTGCAGGGGTTCTACAGGATGTTCAAGAATTTCTACAGGATGTTCAGAAATTTCTACAGGATGTTTAAAAATTGGATTTTGGAGGATGGGTGAGTGAGGGAAGATGCATGAATGGATATGGAGGTAGGATAGGGGTCTGAAGTGGCCCAGGGACTGGTGGATGGAGTGGTGAGAAGGTGTAGATGGCTAAATTGGCTCAAAGAAGGCTGAAACAATGATTGCACAAAAAGGTAGGGTTATGTGGGCAAGAGGACAGATGTGAGACGAGGAACCTAGCTAGGAGATGGAATAGCTAGCTCTGATGAAGCTTAGGCAGATGAGAGAGTGGTAGAGATTCCCTGCACGGTGTACATTTAACCGAATCAACAAAGTCTTGCAAATAATCAAAGTCCTAGCTAATCTAATCTAACTGTCAATAAAACGAATGAACAACAGATTTATTTGGAAAGAAAACCATGTAAATCAATCATGAAAGGAAAGATTTTAGAGATCTAAACCCATAACTAACTTCTGCAAATGAAAACAGTACACTAAGGATTGCATGGTAAGCAAACTAGTGTTTTTGTTTGGGACAACACAGTTACTTCAATTCCAGCCCCTGATCCAATAAGGAAGAGGTGAAACCAAAAGTGTTTGTTGACCCTTTTTTTGGAGCCTTTTTCCTATTATTATCCTACCAATCTATTCTAAACATGAAAAACTATTTTAATCATCAAAAGCAACCTAAATAACAAACCAAAATTTAAATCTAAATAGCAGATTTTATTCTAAGAATGCAGCAAAAACACATAAGAGTAAACAAAGGAGGTACTGGGCACTTGAGATGCGCCCAACCCCAAGAGCTACAGCCTCCTAAGAGAGATTTAGCGCTGATGCAAAGCTGGATTCATCTTTATTGAGCAAGAAAAGAAGAGTTACATCAAAAACTGTCCACAAGGGAAAGCTTGAAAATGTGCTGAAATGCAAAGCTAATCTACTGACTAAAATCGAACTTCAAACTAGTTATCTTATGCCTACGAAATGACTAACTAATGGCTAACCCCAATGAGGCCCTAATCCCTCTTATTTATACAAATTGAGGACCCCAACAGTCCTCCTAAACTTTAGGGACTCGGCTACCAAAACTTGTAGTTAACAACACTTTTACTAGCACTTGCTCGGCTGCCCTTGTGATAATCGATTTGGTGGCCCTTGAACTCCGAGCTGATGGTGGAGAATTCAAGGTAAGGGCCCATAAATGAAGGGGACACCTTCCTAGAAATCCTCTCCCTTGTTCTCCCACGAATTTGGCTGCCAAGTGCTCATTAAAACCTTTGATTTTGTCTCCAAATTGACCAAAAAGACTACACAAAGCACACATTAGACTTGTTGGCATAATGACTAACCAAATTCACTCTATTAGCATAAATATAATTAAAAACATGCAATAAACTAATGAGAATGGTGGATTAAGTCGAATTAGGAGATTGAATGAGCCCATATAATTATCCATTTTTGGGGCTCATCATCACCCCCTACTGAAAGTGTTGCTCATCCTCTGAGCAACCAATCTATCTCCTCATCTTTGATGGCCCTGGTGGCCTCCCTATCATGCCAAGCTTCTGAAGTGATGTCCTCTTCTCGGTCATGAAACCATGCTTTTCTCTTTGCTTCTTCCCTCTGCCTGTGGTCCTTTTCCTAGAGAATTCTTAGCTTCCTGTAGAACTGTCTCAGCATCCTGTAGAGAGGCTTTTGTGTCCAACCTTTCCATTCTCTCCCTCCAGGTGGATGTCTTCGGGCTTCCCCGCTCATAAGTGATGGATGCCTTGGAGGGGGACCTTTCCCTTGGTGTAGTTAGGGTGTCTATAATTGTAATTGGCTTTTTTTTTACGATGGCTGCGGTCTGCCAGTCTTTACCCTCACATTCCTTCTTGTCTTAAAATATAGTGAGGGCTCCCTCTTTTGCTTCTCCTTCTGCTTGGGAGATCTTTTTAGGGTGGCCAACACAGCTGCTACCTCCCTAGCTAAAATCTTGGGCGATTTCTCCTTCTGCTGCCCTTTCCCCAATCTTCCTGTAGAAAGTCCTGTAATGGCCGTTTTCTGGCTTCCTGTAGAAACAGTCTGTTGCCCTCCTATAGAACCAATTTTCCCTGATTTGGCTTGCTTGGCTGGGGGTGCCTTCTCTTTGACTTGTGTTGTGGTTGCCTTGGGTATGCCCTTGTTCAATTGTGTTCTCCCATTATGAATCCTCATTGCATGGTGGAATTGCTCTTTTTATGTTTTAATCAGAAAAGGAAATGCTCAGGAAAACAACAGTCAATCACTAAAACAGAGGACAACTGAATTTGGTGTTTTCTGAACCCAGGGAGGAGGCTCTCTTGTGTTCCTCACAATACCAGATAGCAATAAATCCCTTGTTTCTGTCACCCAGAATTCGACTGTCGGTTTATTGAAAGGACAATGTTGTTTTTGCAGAACTGAGCATAAGGGCACAAATTCTCTTCTCAACATATAGATACATATGTAAATTCAGGTTTTCATACACACAGGGTGGCCTCTACTGCAGCATATATCTTCTTTACTTTTAAAGATGATGAGAAGAGTTCGGAGTGCAGAGAAAGAACTTGGGCAAAGACAGTGAAATATGCAGGCAATCTTTCATATTTTGTTGAATACACAGGTAGACTGTTACTCTCATTTTTCAATTCTATACCGTGTTCAATTCACCATTTTGTACCAAAAAATCATGCCCAACGAAGTTTCCCTGATCCTACCTCGTTTGGAGCTTGAAATTCGCTGAAAATCCTAGCTTTTCTTTCTGCATGGCTGTTTTCTATGTTTCTTGTAGAAGACTTCCTGTAGAAACGCCTGTAGAGCACCCCTGCACCTCTGAGCGAGCCTGATACGTAGTAGAATCTTGAAGACAGGTAGAGAAACTGGTGGAGGATGACTAGTTAATCGTTTTGTGCATACTTCAGTTGAGGATGTGGCAAGTGCAGATGAACAGCGGTTTGTGAGTTTCAGCTGAGCCTTCTTAAATTGCTGCATGATTTGTGGTGAGGTGGCAAAAACATGTGCTATCTTTATTCGAACTGCAGTGATGTTATGGACTATATGTTCTCTTCTATCTGTTAATCATTTGATGTCCTGTGCGTTGGAGTTCAACACGTCTACCACTACCTGTTTTTTTTCAAATTTCACGTGAACGACCATACACGTATGCTGTGTGATTTTTGCTTGAGCGCTGGAGAAGTGGTAACTGGCCACCGATTTTCTTAATCCCAACCATCTCATTGCTCATGCAGTTTCCAAATTACATTCATGCAATTAGAGGACTGAGTTTTAGTCACGTACCTGGAAGTCGAATGTGGTTGTTGTGAGGTGCTGTGGCCTTTCATTTGCTGCATGCATTGTTTTCTATGGTTGAATGAGGGCTTGGTGGCTGATTCATGGATATTTTTTCTTTGCAGGTATCCTCTAGCCGGATCCATGCTGTAGGAGCTGGCTTCACGTTCAGATCTACACCCTCAAGTTGCTGCTGCTGAATTTTCATAGGACCAAAACTTGTTTTTGCCATTGCTCCCGAACGATAGATCGGAACGATCTGAAACTTGCTGAGCATGTTCCTATCATCATTATGCACCTCCCATAGCAAAATTGTGATCAATGGATGCACAGATTTCGAGAAAAAAGGAAAATGGCTGAAGACTTCAGAGATCAATTTCTCGGAAACCGTGCATCGGAATCGGCTGAAACTTCTTGGGTAGGTTACTATCACCCATATGCATCTCCCCATGAAACAGGTTTTGAAATGGATGCACGGATATGGAGAAAATTCAAAAATGGCTGACAGTGATGGAGGCAAATTTCTTGGAAACCGTGCACCGGAATTGGATGAAATTGCTCGGGCATGTTGCCATTGTCCCTATACAACTCCCCCTGTAATAGTTTTGCAAATGAATGCACGGTTTTTCAAGCTAGGGAAGAAAAAAAATTTGTTCTATGTATTTTTCTTTCAAAGCATTCTGCAAGTTTTTGCATGGAAAGGAAAACTGAGCTTGGGCTGTGATGCAAGCATGGAGATGATGGAGGAGGAGTTTAAAGATTGTAGGAGGACTTCTGAACCCTTGAGAAAGATATCATGTTTGCCAAAATACCTTTTTCAAATCCATTTCTAGCTTCCTGTAGAAATCCTGTAATTTCTACAGGAACTTCCTGTAGAACACACAGTTTTGAGGAAAGAAGCACAATGATATGGAAAAAATGATGGAGAAGGGTGAGGGATGGAAACATGGATGCTTGCAAGCCTCATGGAAAGATTCTCGGCCTTCAGGTCCTCTTCAGAGATCAATTTTGGCTCGTTTGTAGGCTTCCTGTAGAAGACACAGAACTTCCTGTAGAAGGCATAGAACTTCCTTTGTCTTTGTTTTGAGCGACCCTCATGACCTGCAATGTCCTTCTTGCAACCTGCAATTATCCAATGGAAATTAGGTTTATTTTTTTCTCTTTTTTTCTTCTTTTTTCTCTTTTTTTTTTGAAAACAACTAGGGCGCCTCATGGAGGTTTTCACCCTAATTGCCTGCCCTGGGCGCCTCCAAGGGAGGTTTTCACCCAAGGATCTTATTCTTTTTTATTTTCTCTCTTTTTTTTTCAACCCATTGACCACCTCATGGAGGTTTTCAATCAATGAACAGATCTGAGGCGCCTCCGAGGAGGTTTTCACCTTAGATCTTTATTTTCCTCTTATTTTCATTTTTTCTTTTTCTTTTTTCTCTTTTTTCTTTTTTTCTTTTTTATTTTTTTTTTCCTACCCTACCCTACTTGAAAAACAAAATCATTCTCAAGTATAAGAATACTTCCAATGGAGCCATGTGTAAATTGAGATTAGAGACAAAATGATGTGGAGGCTTGAAATGCATGCTTTGACAGCTATCCGGACTTCAGAGACCAAATGAACTGACTTTGAAGGGATCAAACATAGCTGAGGAAGAGAGTACCACTGCAAATTAGTGACTGTTTGGAACCATATCTCAATATAGCTCTGATATCCTTGGCCCTTTTGCTGATCTGGATCATTCTTCGTGTCACCTTCTATCATGACCCTCACATCTTCCTCTTTTTGCTGATTTTTCTCTTGACTACATGGAGGGTTTGATGGTGACCATGAGGGAGCTTTCTTGATCTCTGCTTCTGATGTCTTCTCTTCATCAAGTGCAACCCATGGTGCTTTGATCTCCTCTTTTGAATCTTCTTTTACCTTTGGTCCTTCAATGTTGTCAATACAATCTCTGTTTTGAAACACTCTTCCTGAGCTATGGTGAAGATCATTGAGCTCAAGAGGAGTCATTTGGACATGTTGTGCCTCAGCATTGTAATTGGATTGACCTACTCCATTGTATGGTTTTGGGAATGGTGGTACGAGTAGCTAAGTGGAGATGTATATTTGAGATGGATGTGGATGGGGTTGTGGTTGGGCAGGTGGTGGAGGTAAAGGAGTGGGATGAGAGTTGTACTTGGGCCTCCAACCCTGATGAGGTGCATTCCACTGAGGCTGTGGCTGAGCATAAGAGTGAAACAAATGAGCAACTGGTAGGGCATAATATGGATCTGTGAAGGAACAAGGAGGAGGTGTGAACCAGGAAGGATGAGCAGGGGGACCCCAAGAAGGCATGAAAGTGGCTTGATAGGGGTCATAATAGGTCTCGGATGTCCCTTGCAGTTCCTGCTGGTAAGATCTAGGTCCATGTGGCCTCCTTTGGTTCATATAAGAGAGTGGTTCAGTGGCTCCTTTGACCCCCTGATATGCAGCTTTAATTCCGAGCAAGGAAGGGCACTGATTCATAGGATGGTATTCTTCACAGATGAAACACGCTTCTAGGGAGTAATTGGACATTCATTCCTAGGATGCTTTCTAGCGCACCTAGAACAAAAGATATCCAAAGCCCTCTTGGATTCCTCTTGCTTCCTTTGGATCTGCAAGGTATCCAGTTGCATGGCAAGAAACTGCCTCATCTCGCTCTTGAAATCTTCCATCTGATTTGAAAATTCATTTTTCGACAAGGTACTGCTCCCAACATTTCTATTTGTAGCCATTTGCTCCAGAGGAATGTTTTCTTCTTCTTCTCCCCTAGAGGTTCTTCAAAGATGTCTTGTTGTCCACCCAGGGGTTCTTCTTAATCAAATCCATCGAAGAAGAGAGAAGGTTGGCTGTGTGAAGCGGTGGGGGGTGTTGTGCAAACATTTTTCTGACTTATCTCTACTCCTACAAGGCATGAAAGGAAATCTTTTCGGTTGATTTTTGTTTTTTTTCTTCTTGTACCTACAAAACTAAAATAGATTGAACTGCAACTAACTATCTTGCTGAAATGAAAATGCGGATTTGAAATGAAAGCAGGAAAGGACTAATCTATTTTGCTAAAATGAAATTGCAGGAATGAAATGCTAGTCTACGCTTGCAAAATTGAAATTGCGGAATTGAAATGCTAATCTACACTTGTAGAATTGAAATTTCGGAATTGAAATGCTAATCTATGAAAGCAGGAAATGCTAATCTACTTTTGCAGAAACGAAATTGCATAATGGAAATGAAATAAACTACTTAGCAGAAGGTTGTAGTGGAAAATAGAAGAAAAGCAGCAATCACCAATACTCGGACGCTTCCCCGGCAATGGCGCTAAAAAGATGGTGGGTTCTAGTATTGCAGGAATAATTCTGCAACTCTTTGAACTCCCTTCTTTACTTTTATCGACTCGGTAGTTCGTAACAAACTTGGAAGCGACGGTGCTGTATGCACAAGTACTAGCTCTTGCCGTAGCTGTCACTTGGTCAGCTGGCACAAGTCCGCTAGGGGCTTAAGCCAACTTCTATGAGCTCTTAGAAGAAGTTTTTTGACTGATGGATGAAAGCTAACTCAAAGGAAGCTAATCTACTTGCGGAAAGAAACTGAAAACCAAAAGGTAACGCAAACCCTAGCAAACCCTAATTCTACCAGCTAGTCCTACTGATGCAAAGGAGAGAATTCAAACTACTGGAAGGGATGCCATTACTTCTATGAAGGTAAAATACATGTGTCTAGACTACCTCTACCTGAAGAAAGCATCTTTTTGTATTTTTGAATAAGTTATTAGAATTATCATGCATGTGCTTTTAACTGGCTTTTTATTGTGCAGGGGTGGATCAAGGAGGAGAAATGCTTGGAAAAGGTTGGGAAGGTTCAGAGAGGAACTAAGGAATCCCTAACACCCTTCTAGAGAGTTTCACAAAGTTTGGATATCAAGAAACCTCATTTGTGAGCTTCTACAGGAAGTCTGCAGGGGTTCTACAGGATGTTCAAGAATTTCTACAGGATGTTCAGAAATTTCTACAGGATGTTTAAAAATTGGATTTTGGAGGATGGGTGAGTGAGGGAAGATGCATGAATGGATATGGAAGTAGGATAGGGGTCTGAAGTGGCCCGAGGACTGGTGGATGGAGTGGTGAGAAGGTGTAGATGGCTAAATTGGCTCAAAGAAGGCTGAAACAATGATTGCACAAAAAGGTAGGGTTATGTGGGCAAGAGGACAGATGTGAGACGAGGGACCTAGCTAGGAGATGGAATAGCTGGCTCTGATGAAGCTTAGGAGGATGAGAGAGTGGTAGAGATGCCCTACACAATGTACATTTAACCGAATCAACAAAGTCTTGCAAATAATCAAAGTCCTAGCTAATCTAATGTAACTGTCAATAAAACGAATGAACAATAGCTTTACTTGGAAAGAAAACCATGTACATCAATCATGCAAGGAAACATTTCAGAGATCTGAACCCATAACTAACTTCTGCAAATGAAAACAGTACACTAAGGATTGCATGGTAAAGCAAACTAGTGTTTTTGTTTGGGACAACACGGTTACTTCAATTCCAGCCCCTGATCCAATAAGGAAGAGGTGAAACCAAAAGTGTTTGTTGACCATTTTTTTGGAGCTTTTTTCCTATTATTATCCTACCAATCTATTCTAAACATGAAAAGCTATTTTAATCATCAAAAGCAACCTAAATAACAAACCAAAATTTAAATCTAAATAGCAGATTTTATTCTAAGAATGCAGCAAAAACACATAAGAGTAAACAAAGGAGGTACTGGGCACTTGAGATGGGCCCAACCCCAAGAGATACAGCCTCCTAAGAGAGATTTAGCGCTGATGCAAAGCTGGATTCATCTTTATTGAGCAAGAAAAGAAGAGTTACATCAAAAACTGTCTACAAGGGAAAGCTTGAAAATGTGCTGAAATGCAAAGCTAATCTACTGACTAAAATCGAACTTCAAACTAGCTAACTTCTTCCTACAAAATGACTAACTAATGGCTAACCCCAATGAGTCCCTAAGCCCTCTTATTTATACAAATTGAGGACCCCAACAGTCCTCCTAAACTTTAGGGACTCGACTGCCAAAACCCTTAGTTAACATCACTTTTACTAGCACTTGCTCGGCTGCCCTTGTGATAATCGATTTGGTGGCCCTTGAACTCCGAGCTGATGGTGGAGAATTGAAGGTAAGGGCCCATAAATGAAGGGGACACCTTCCTCAAAATCCTCTCCCTTGTTCTCCCACGAATTTGGCTGCCAAGTGCTCATTAAAACCTTTGATTTTGTCTCCAAATTGACCAAAAAGACTACACAAAGCACACATTAGACTTGTTGGCATAATGACTAAACCAATTCACTCTATTAGCATAAATATAATAAAAAACATGCAATAAACTAATGAGAATGGTGGATTAAGTCGAATTAGGAGGTTGAATGAGCCCATATAATTATCCACTTTTGGGGCTCATCACTTGGTGAGGAGGAAAAAATCATATTGGAACCTGAAGCAGTTAAAGAAACAAGAACTCGACATCTACAAAATCAATCAATTTCAGAGTATCTCATCAAGTGGAAGAACTTACCCATTGAAGATTCCACATGGGAGGATGAGAGTTTTATACAGAAGCATCCAGAATTACTCAAGCGTTGAGGACAACACTGTTTTGAAGGAAAGGGGCATGTTAAGTCCCTATAATACTAGTGATTCCCCCATTACTATTGTCATTGTATCACTTATTGTTATTTTTGTGCCCCCATGGTCCCCATATTGTTATTATTGTGCCCCATAGAAGCCCACTATTGTTATTTTTGTGCCCTTATATTATTATTGTTAGGTCAACTTTGGTTATATTGTGGCCCCTTAGACTCCTATATATAGAAAGGAGGTTTTGTCATTTGTATCATCAAAGAATTTTTCATTTTTGTAATGTAAAGGAGGTTTCTCCCTTGAAGAGGCTGAATTCTAAGCCGTTTATCTCTCTTTTCTATCTTATTGTGACCTAGTTTCATAGCACTATACATCTAGGCATTTCCTTTTGGCATTCCTTCAGAAAACATTTCCAGCAAAACGTAGCATTCATGAAATCTGAGTGCGTGCTCTTTAGAAAACTGAAAAAATTTCCCCTTCTGCTCAAAGTTTGGCAAAAATTATGTGTCACCTAATTAACACTATTCTGCACAAAACTGATGTTCTGGATTTTGCAATTTCGTCTTCGTTTTCCCAGAATCTGAGCTTGAATTCTACTATCTGGAAACTCCTAAGAAATTTTTCCTTTATCCTCTTTGACTGTCAGGTACTACCATTTCAATGATCTTCTTGTTGACCCTACAACTAGGATGCAATTCAATTACATATGTAGTAAATTCTTATTTATACTTTGAAGCAAAAAGTGAGTGAATATCTTGCAGCTGTGGCAAGTTCACACACCTGAAAATTCAACTTTGACAACTCTGCATTTTGCTTTGTAATCTCATCATTCATAATTTTTGGTTTGTTGACGGAAGAAATGCTAGCTACATGTAATTTCTAAAATTCATGGCACGTTTACGGCTCAAATAGAATGTCTGTGTCAGAAGGTGTCAGAAGGTGAGGCTAATGAAAGAAAAAATAAATATCCTCATAACTAGGTGAGGCGAATGAAAGAAAAAAGAGTTTACAATTTTAACTTGTGTAAGAGAAGTTAAAAAAATGTGGCTTCTAGTTCTTTAATGTAGGAGATAAAAGAAATAGAAAAATATGATGTTCTAGAGATACAATAGAAGGTAGACCAATTCTCGAAGAATGGAGACCAATGCACCAAGACAACCTACTTTACTAGTGCCCAAAACCTAGTTGATAAAAGAAAAGAAGAGCAAAAAAGAAATGGTAAAGATGGATGAAACTTAGAAGAAATGGTATGAGGGGAAGAAACTTACATCAACACTAGCATAAGAATATATGCTTCAAGGATATGGTGTTGAAAGACCTCGGCGGATTCTAAATTGCTAGTTATAATTTAAAATATTGAAAGAAATATTTTGGCCTATGTGGTTATGACATCCAAAACTTATAGATCACTTGCAATATTATTTAGCTTGACAACCTCCATAAGCAAGTGAGTAAATATATTGATGATAAGAGAGAGGACATGGAGAATAGGGCCAAGGTGGTGGAGAGAGTAGATAAGGCCCTAAATAAGATACTAATTGAAGCATTGGAATTATTAGGGGTTAGGGATTGGACATCTGTTTCCATGGATGGTTATGCATGTAGCAACAAATTTAAGAGTTGGAAAGTCAATAATAGAAAGGACTTAGTTATAGACCATCCAATTAAGAGTTTCATGACTACCATGGGCACAATGATTAGACACAACCTTCTATTTTCATGGGATTATTAACTAAGAGTATACTCACTAGATAAGTACAAGGGATTGATAAAAGCAACTACAGATGGGTTAACACATGTAGATGACACAAGGGCCATTCCTTCACCCTAGGATGTATATGATTAGGTCTATTCCCCAAATACCATGTGGAACCACAATGCATGCTTTTCCCACTCCAAAAGGCATAGATGAATACACAAAGAAACAATGTTTAGTAATTCTTTTAGAATCATAAGGGGGGTAAAATAGTCAGTGAGCAGGGATGGAAAATGATCAGTATCATATATGATCATATAATAAAGGAACCTCAGAGAAGCTCACCTTAGGAAATCCCCCCCTCTCTTTTCCAACAACCATTTTGTTAATAAGTACCTTTTTATCCACTTGTAGTAGGGACTTCATCTCAGGTAGTCCCCCTCGAAAAACTCAAAAAAGTAGTGGTACTAAACGAGGGTTACCTAAATGGGAAGCAAATTATTTTGGTTAGACTTCCCACATGTGCCCTTAAATATGCGAGATTGAGGCAGAGAGGTGGAAAAAAGCAATAATTGAGCCCTAAGTCAGAAAATATCAAGAAGTCACAGTAGTAGGCTCACTAACATCTATATAAGTAACCCTTGGCAACATAACAAAGGATCATAAATATTGATACTACTAGGTTGTTGAAATTTTGAGAGAGAGTTATCCCTCTCAATTTTTGTATTGTTCCTTGACCCCATGTTGGGATGATAGGTTAATTGTGTGTCTATATTCTTTATATTCTCTTTCTTTCTCTTTTGTAAGCATTGTTGTAATCTCCAGCTCTTGGGAAGACACAGTAAAGGCCCAAGACCGAGGTTTCATGGTCCCCATTTGGTATTGTCATTGTAATTCAAAGCATTATTGAATTTATTGTGTAATCGGGACAAAGGCACATTATCCCTGGTGAAATAATCAAACTCAAGCAAGTTATTCATGTTATCTTCAAACGTCTATCTTATATTTTGTATTGAATGAATCAATGGGTATGTGCTTTCCTTGCCCATTTAATTTTTAGTGTTAAATGAACTTGATAAATAAGAAAGTAGTTTGTGGCTTCTTCTTATGATGAATGTTTATTTTTTGGCACTGCATTTTGAATATGGAGTCATGATTAAGGCACCATTTACATTGGATTAATGAACACTACCTTCATTAGTCTCTTAAGTGTTTTTCCCATTCACTCTTTTTAAAACAAATATAAATCAACATAGTTGTAAAACTAGTTCTCATGCAACATTTATCTTTGCAATAAAACTTGTTGAAGCTTCATTGGAAAAAGTTGTCCTAGGCTAATAGTCTAGAAAAAATAACTTTAGGATAAAGGAGGTTACACCTCCTTTGTCACAATTACTTGATTAAAGGCCTAGAATGGTGAAGGAAATTTCTCATGTACATATTGTCCTATCATTGAGACCTGGAGTGAGAGAGAGCAGTACAACCCAGGGGAAAATACTCTTATCACCCATTTTCTAGCAAGGGCAACCCCTTGGGATTCTATGTTATAGAGGACCTTGATCTCCGATTAAGGTACTTATATCCCAAGCCACCAAAGGAATTCCCTTTTCCCCTTGTTTTTTTACACCAGAGATGGATCCTTAGAATGCACTCAAGTGCCTATAAGTTGATTAAGAAGGAAAAAGATAGGTCAATGAGATTAGATCATGGGGAGTTTAATTCCAAGGGAATCAAATGAACACTTAGGTAAATGGCTAATGTCACCTCACATAATCCCTCTTGCTTTGAGCTAGTGCTTTCTAGCCTTAGAGAAAAATCACTAGGAATCTAAAGGAAAAAATTATTCCAGTTTACCCTACAAAAGACTTCAAATCTATAATATATACTTTCTCAAATCTATAAATATGCCCTATAACACTTGATAACATCAAGTAAAGATCAGATTCACGTATACTAATGTTAAATCAACCTTTTCCCCTTGTTGTAGATTATATATTTTTTGAAATCTCTAAAATTAGGCATCTTTATGCCCTTAAACACTTGACAACATCAACTAAAAATCAGATTCACGTAGAATAATGTTAAATCAACCTTTTTCCCTTTCACATATGTAACAAAGACTTCAGATCTGAGACTAAAAGTTTAGGTCTGCAAGTAAATACTCAAAACGCAATGAAGTAAATTATTCCTTTTATGTATTTTTTGGACCATTACCTTTTCTCCAGTGGGCATGGAGGGAATAGAAGAGAATTGACGATGAAATTTTCACTTTAAGCCTATCCATTCAGATTTCAAATTAAAGTACTTAACCTATCATAACAATGAGCTAGAGAAGAATGCAAGTTGGAGAATAGAAGTGGGAGGAATAGAGAATTACAAATCCTTATTTGAATTAAAATAATCCCTTATAGAGCAAGAATGGATCAATAAAAAGTAACTATCCCGAATATCAAAAGATTTACAATCCACCTTCAGTATTTAGTGTTCTAGATTTACTCTCCACTATTAGTGTTTAGTGTTCTAGATCCACTCTGCACTTTTAGTGTTTAGTGTTCAGGTCTTAGGTTAGATCAGTACTTTACATTGTGTATCTTCCTTTATAAAGGATTTTCTTCTGTTTTCCCAGATTGCATCAACATTATGTACTTAGCAATCCCATTTACCTTCTTTTGTGGTCATTTTTTGGACATCGATAAAATTATCTTATCGATCTCCTCCAAAAGGGTATCTAAAATAATAATGCTTTTTCCAAAATAATAAGATTCAAACAGTAGAAACTATCTTAAAATACCAGATCTCAAGATAAAGTACACATTTTATGTAATTAGTCTCCCATGCATGCTCCAAGTTTAGTGTTAAGGTATTAGCTTATATCAATACTTTACATTTTTCATTTTCCTTTATAAAGTAATTTCTTTTATGCTTCCAAATTGTATTAGCATTGTTGTATGTAGCCATCCCATTGATCTATGATTTGTTGGACATTGATAAAATTATGTTATCTATCTTCTCCAAAAGAGTATCCAAAACTGTAATCAGTTTTTTAAAATAGTAAGTTTCTATTGACTATCTCAAAATAGTAGATCTCAAGGTCAGAAAGTACACATTTTATGTAATCAGTCTCCCATGCATGATCCAAGTGTTGCATGTAACGTGCATGAATGGGAACACTATTTAAAATAGAAACGAATCTTGAACTGAAGCATTGAATATGGCCCTTATGTGATTCTGCCAATCTATGGAAGTAGAACAAAATTTATCTCGAACACTAGAAGCAAAATATGCACTCATGAAGGTGCCAAAATTGACAAATTCAATGTTAACAAGAATCATAGGCACAAAAGTCCACTGGAACTACCATTTAACTAAGGGAGACACTATTGTACATGTAGAAGAGCAATGATATCTTGTTAGATCTAGCACTTGAAAAGCATAATGCAAGTGATAGTTTTTGTAAACTTTGCTTTCTTTCCTCTTACTGTTTTTTAAAACTTTATTTTTTCACTATATTTTATTTTGTTTGATAAGTATTCTAAGCCATTGTGGGGCACCCTGCTTGGCATGGCCCTTTTTGAAATGGTTGTTTTTAAGTCTGAAAATGGTAGAAAACATCCAACTCCTGTAACTTGTGATCGCATCTTCTTGTGTGTGCTTTATGTTTCCTCTTTGCATCAAACAAGACTTTGTGTATATGTATTTTTGTAAGCCATTATTTGGCAACTTATTTCTCTTTGAAGACCTCATTTAAAAACTAATAATACAATGCTTGGTGCATATGCACTTGCACACAAATACAGTGAGAGAAAATTTGGGATGTGGTCAGGATTGCTATGCTTGAAAGCTATAGTTAAAGTTGTTCTAAATATATATGAATCCACGGGCCAAATTTCTTCATGCGATGGTGAACTGGAAGAAAACTATTGGCTTCAATGGTGAGTTTATTTCTTAAATCAATATGCCTATTTAGAATGAAGAAGATTTGAGTTTGACTTGATGGCAGAATCAATAGAAATATTCTTGATATCGAAGCAAATCCTAAACAACATTTGACAATATAAGATGGAAATTGATGCTTTAATACTTAGTAGTAATAAGAAATATTAGTGTAGTGGATAGTTAAAAAGAAGTTTGGATCAAGTTAGTAAACAGGACAAGAAAATGTTAAAAAATGTCGAATTCACTTTAATGGTGTTGGGTTACTTTGAACTCTTTCATTTTATTTTTCCTTATTTATCATTTTGAGAATATTTTCGTATTATGATTACAGGTACCCTTCTATTTGAGCCTAAGCCACAAGAACCTACAAAACACTAGTATTGTTCAATCACTGAATGCTTTTCTATGATATTCCATGATTTTATTGTTAATTTTGAATCACCCCTATTCTCAACCCCATCCTCACTACCAAATAAATCCCTTATGTATACTGATTTTTGGTTATCCTATTTTTGTAGGTATGGTCGGGATGTTGCAACAACTATGGACTTCTTACAAAGATATGGGATGGTAGGTGTGTGCACTATTTATTTATGAATTTATTATTTATGTCCTTGTTAGAGTTTTATATGCATTTGTACGATATTCCAATCTACTTCCTTTTTGAATCTTAAATGTTTCTATTTCTAACAACATCAATCCACAATGTCTGATTATGGGCATGATGGATCTCTAATACATGTTTAAAGACATTATATATCATACATCAATTTTCTCTTGTAGTTGTAATGCACAAAGAAGGTCTACTCTTCAGCATCACAAATTGCAAATCTTTGGGAGATGTGTGAGTGTATTTTTGCATTCCAGTGGTTAATGTTGTAGATAGTTAATTGAATAAACAGTTCCATAAGAGATTCTCTCATAGCCTGTCCATCTCATTTTTGAATGTTTTGAGAATTTTCATCTGGTGCAATTCAGTTTCTATACTCATCATCTCTTAATATTAATCCCATAAGGTAGCGTTCCAACCTTGGTATTCCTATTTATTTATTTTTGATATATTATCTGCGAGAGTATGAAACTTTCGAGTTTCTGCCTTCCTCATTATTTACATCGTTTTCTTCACATTCACTAGTTCTTCCAAAATCCATATTGTGAATATCTTCCACCACCACCTGTGTAACTGCATCTTTCAACAACCTCAACTACATAAAAACAGTTCTAACAATTGTCTGAAAGTGGAGCTTAAATGTTTCTTGCTTTTCCTCATTTGTTTTAGTCTTTTCCTATACTCCATTATTTTTGCATGTACGTACTAGTAGACAGGAAACGTGATATTTTTGACTACTTTTTTGTTAAATATTGACATGCCTTCTAGGCCACTAGATTGTATATGTTTTCCTTCACAAAGTCATCCCTACATCCCTTAATTGGAGGGATTCAGATTCGAGCAACCTATCAGACCTTTTCTATTCAACCACCTGATTGGTCAATAAGTTGGGTCTTCCTCTCCTTTAGCTTGGCTCCTTTTCTGCTTTACCCTAGACTCTAACCTTTTTTGGCATTGCGCGAGGAGCCTTCCTATTAAAATTTGTTATTTTATCCTCCCTAAGACCCCACTCTCTATTAACAAACTCTAGTCCCCAATCTCCCTCAAACTTGCAAGAATTAAGTATATAGTTCACTTCTTGATATTCTTTCAAGTGAAAGCTATATTTTTTCTCTTTTATTTTCGATAATGTCTGCTTAAAATGCACATGATTTTAAGACACCTTCTATTTTCTATATGTTTTTAATGCATAGATTTCGTAGACTCCACAAATGCATTTGAGTTGATATTTTGGTTTGCAAAGTATGAAAAAACCAAGGTTAATTGTTTCTACATGTGCTCTTGCATGATTTTGCAAGGGGAACTTTCTTATTTGAATTTTGTTTTCATTTTCGATTATATACTTGTCCACCTTCCCTTATCTCCCTTTGCTACATCGCAATCCATGACCATTTTGTCAAGGAAATCCACCTCGTGTTTTTTTTTAGTTACTTTTTCACATGTCACACCTTTTTTCCTTCCAACTTATTATTATGGAATATGCACTCCAATATGTTGGCATTTTCCTTATCTTTTTTGTCATTGTCTCCTCAATAATTCTTGATTCCGGATTATTAAGGTAGAGATAGAGGTACTCCCATTTATTGTTCCTGTAGTCTCACCCACATCCAGAAATTTTGGGGTTTCCCTTTACCCCCTACATAAAGTAGGCTTAAATTTTAATCTATCGCTCTTGTGGAGGAAAAAATTTATTAGGGTAGAGATAAGGAACTCCCCTTTATTGTTCCTTTAATCTCACCCCCATCGAGGATTTCCCTTTATCCTCTACATAGATTTATTTAAAATTTTAATCTATCCCTTTAGTAATTCAACCATGTCTAGGCTGACAATTCTTGTTAGCTAGCAGTTCCCTACATTTTTTACACAAGTAAAACTGTGATCACCTGAGTTACAATCGATTTAAGTTTACGCAAGCACCTAAGTTATGTGATAATTGAATCCAATATTATGTATGCTTTGGGTAGTCATGCTTCTAGGAAATAATGAATTTCCAACCAATCCTCCTCCCATTTGGGCTCTCCATAGGACAAAGCCTTTATGGGTGGCTCCCATATCATTCCACCTTTTCACTTTATAACACAGTGCACAAGGCTATACTTTGGTCCATCAAAGCTCCTTACTTGGATGGAAATTAATAGGGTTATGCTCATAGCACACCTTTCTTCCTAGTTGGATTTCCCTAACAAAGGTGAATCATATGAAATGAATCAAACATAGGTAGTTTCCTATTTGATCAGAATGGAAATATCAAGAATATATTATTGCACCCTCTTTATTAGTGAGAATCCATGTTACCCCATATGACCCATGTCTCACAGTGTTTTCCTACCTGTATGAGCGGAAGAAAATTGCAATTGGATCTGATTGTGACTGTTATAACTTGGATGTATATTATTGTTTGGGTTTTCTTTCATCATGGGAAATATGGAAGTATAACTAATGCATGACTTTAACAAGTCTTGATTTTTACGTCTATATTTTTTTTTGTACCTTTTCATTCTCTTATATTTAGGGCCACCTCTCATAGCTTTTTCATGCTCTTCCTATTTTTTGCATGGGTGTGTTTTAGCTTCCATCTTACTTTTTTATATTTATCATGCAAAACTCATTTATTGGTTATGATGTTCTCAAGAAACTTTTAATTCCCCAACCTAAACAATACTTATAGGTAAGAATTATTTATTATATTTTTTCTTTGATCAACGCAATTGTTGGCTACATTGAAGATATCAGTGAGGAATTTGGAGTATCATCAGACAATAATCTAAATGGCATGCCTCCTTTTTTTTGGATCTTAGTCAAAATATTTAGAAGGTATATCTCTGGAGAAAATTTTCGTGCATTCTCCAATGGTTGGCATGTTGAATGCTTCTGCAAAGGATGCTATTGAACATGGTGGATGGTAATGTCCAGAACATGTAACACTTTATAACATTTTCTAATACATATTTAAATGCATTTGAGCCTTTAATATCTATTTTTTATTTTCTTGTTGAAAATTAAAGTGCTTCCTTAATTCAATTAATCTTTGTTGTACCGATGGAACAATTTTTCACATACATTTGTAGCTTAGTATTGTTTTTGTTTATTACAAAATTATATGCATATGTTTGGCATTATTATAATGTTATTTATGATGTATCAACCATATTTTAAGGGTTCATTGTGTGGAGAGGCCTCTATAATGGCACAAATGTTAAGGAAAAGAAATATTTTAGTGGAGCATTAGCAAGAGTTCATTGTGGAGAAACTTGTATTTGGGGGTTGAAGATGAAATTGCAGGTTTGAATCTTGATTCTGGAAATTTTTTCATGGTTTATTTGCACCCAAGGTCATCATCATTTCATTTCAGATTTAATACTTCTTGGTTGGGCATCATATTTTACTGTTATAGTGGGCTAATGCTAGTTGTTGAGGATTTGAAAGAGAAGTGTGTTGGCCTTCTTCCTAGTTTCTTATGTTATCAAATTAAAAAAAATATTATTCAACACTGGTTATTCAACAAAAATCTATTTTTCCTATGCCAAAATTGATATCTTAATATTTACTTGGATGATTGATGATCACTTTATGTGCATAAAGAATGGAAAGAAGAAAAAATATATATCAATACTAGTGGGTTGATTGTAAGAGAGTATTAATTCCTATGGTTTGTGGCAAATATGGATGAGTGTTAGGATCCATAGATACTGGGGTTGTCTTGGTTTTCAAAACATATATTTTTCAAGTGGGTACATTTAGTGAAATACATTGGAAAGGGGGTGTAAATGACATAGTTTTGGAAACAATTCCAAAATGCCATGTGTTTGGCATTTATGGTATTTTTGGTGGGTATGTGGAGATAGAATGCAAAAATGATACTATAGAGCACAACTAGTTAAGGATGGACTCGTTTTTATTTTTTGGACTCACAGAGGAGAGACAAGTCCAATATGCAACCAATCAATCATTATGTTAGTAGGTATTTACTTTCTGTGGACCCTAAGGATGATGGCATATTAGGCCATGTTACCCACCCACATGTATGTGTAATCACAGGAGAAATTTTTTCTTTTGTGATACAATTTTCCAACCAACTATCATAAATTATTTATTATATGTTGTCTTTTATTTCCATTTTTTTCAGAAGTTATCTACAGCCTGAGATTTTTAGCATGTAACTTAGGTAGCATGATTGTATCTAAGCTTTTCCTGAAGCTTGAATTCTAATTTTCTAAGGTGTTCTTTTCTATGGTAACATTTTATTTTCTTTGTTTATGCGGGTCGTCTAGCCACATGTTGGCTACTATCACCCCACTGAAGAAAACTTGTTAGAGTTTCTTGATTTTTTGGAGAAAAATGGTAGACATTGCTGATGTTTATCAGGTATATGTTGTATAAATATTTTATAGTTTATTTTAGTTTATATTCCAGTGTTCATCATCTTTCATGCCTTATACTTTGTATTGTGTCTTCTTTCATTTTTAGAAGAGGAAATCAATATTGTTGGTAAGACACAAAAATTGAAGAAAGATGAGAAGAATAACACTGAAGCAACAAATGCAAAAAGAGAAAGAGAAGAGAACCAGTCTAGTGATACTCTTAAAGCCAATATCCCACATGAGACACACAAATACAAGATGATGGTCAAATATTTAGAGTTGGTGAATTCACTTGCACGCTGCAATGCCTTGGCAATGCAACGATAATGTTTTGAAGTGTTGAAACAATATTTCATGTGTAAATTGTGGTCCAACCAATATTAAGTTGGAAACTCATACTGTAATACTTGACATTTATATAATATAATTTATGTGGTTGAAATTATTTATTATTGCACCTGATATTATTTAGTTTTGTAATTAACATATGTAACATCGTCTTTTCATGATAGATGAAAATGCACATTGTATGCCATTTTTCTTTAATTTAATCACAAAATAATACTTATTCATTTATGTTGAAAAATAATGAACACATAAAATTAATCTAAAACAACTACATTAGTAGTTTATATTGATAAATGGCGAACACACGTAAAATGAATATACGACTAAATTAGTCGTTTATAATGATTATTAATGAAAGTAAATGAAATGAATATAAACTAATTAATCAATCATTTATATAATGAATATGAAACTACTAAAAAAATAAATGACTATTGAACATGATAAATTTGTGATGACAAATAACGACTAAATTTTGTATATATACGATTATTAGTAGCTAATTTACAGTATCTAATAACGTGATTGAAATTTAATCATATTTATTTGGTAATTAATTGGTTTTAAATGATGACTAAAATTTGCATATATATGACTATTAGTAGCTGATTTACAGTATCTTATAACACGAACAACATTTTGGTCATATTTGTTTGGTCATTAATTGGTTTTTTCGGGTGATCATATAGTAATACATTTTGTTGTATATTTGGTCATTAATTGTGGAAATTAATGGCTAAATCAATGACTAAATTGATGACCAAATTTATGACTAAATATACTACTAATCAATAAATTTGAGACTACCAATTAATGAATAAGCTAAAAATGACTAAAAGTTGGTCGCGTTATAAGATACTGTAAATTAGCTACTATTGGTCACTGATTGAAAAATGGTCATTTATATGCAAAATTTAGTTATTTTTTTAATAACTACTTAGCCATTTTGTACTAGTGTATTAAGATCAGAATATGCCAAGTTTTCCCAACATTGATGTAATGATGGTTGTGACATTTTATATTTTGGTACCTCACACAAAAGTATTTAAATGTTTGTACTCTTTTATAGTCCAATGATAACTTTGCAAGATTTAGAAATTCATTCTTTTGCAAACGAACAAATTATTTAGGAGAAATTAATCTTAATGTTGTTTTGTTTCCATAGATGTCCATTGGCTAATTAGAGCAAGCATCTCCACCTATGATTTTCATATTGCCTCCCACCTAGGTAGCATATGTTATATTTTATCTATTTTTAATGTGTTGGTAATCTTTTTTCCATTGATGTCAAAGATAGGAGGAGACTACTTATGTCCAATATAAATATTGTAGAATGAATATTGTTGGAAATATTGTTTTTGGATGTTTGATTCCCCATTTGGAAACTACATCTTTGAAGGAATTTTCAGTCAAGTTATCTATATCAAATGGGAACACATGATATATCGTTGGAAATCTTATTTTGATACAATTCTAATGCTATATGTAACTCCTTCTAACTCCATAGGAATTAGTAGATATTAAATATTTCATCAATATGACCCAACCAAAGCAAAACCACGCCGACGCAACCAATTTTACAAGTAAACCCCATAAGTGGATGTAAAAGAAGTATAAATAAAGGGAATGTGATTCAATTTGAGCATAATCCATGAAAGAAGAGAGTTGAATTCATACGAGGAGTTGATTACTAACTTCTGGGATCATCACATATTCACTTGTACATTGTATTGATTGTAAAAGGAGGTTTCCCATGAAAGGGGAGTGCAATTATATATTTCTTATCAATTTTAAGGCTCTACGTTCATAACATTTATTATGGGAGCTTATGATCCTAGGTATTTTTTATTTCAAATCAGTCATATTGCCATTTTCACTCCTTTTTTTAGTGATGCTTCATATGGTTAAATTTGGAGAATATCGAGGATTACAATTTTAGATATTGGTTCGTTATAATTTGAGTGATATGATCTGAGGAAGTTAGGATTTTTAAAAGATCTTGAAATCAGTTTCAAAGATATCGTGAATTTCTAAGGAAACTAAGGGGAGATATCTAGGTACATGTGGTAAAATTTAAGAATTTGGTTCACTATATTCTCGAATATATTCCCACACATAAGTGAGAGTTTCTCATTGGTATTGAAATTAGTTTCAAACAAGCTAACTTGGAATTTTTGCTATACTGTCTTTTAGGTAAATTTTCAAATTGCAAAGTTTTTAGAGATTTCCAGGTTAGCCTCTAGACCACTACCTAGATCTTCTTAAAACTTCCCATAATCATTAATGACATGTCAACAAGGCTAAACATAAAAACTTGAAGACAAAACTTCACCTAGACTTCCTAGAACAGAACAATCATTTTGTCAAACAGGTGGAAAATATGTAATCTTTAGGTCATGAATGCATATATGATCACAAATTGATAGTATTCATCTAAGAATCACAAAGAAGGATCTAAACCATCTCTAGCTAGCTGTAGTACCTCTTGTTAGTCCATGCTTTCATCAACCATTCATATATTCATCAAACATGTCAAGAGCCATAGAAAATATACATCATATAATCAACATATTACCAGGAAATAACCAACATAGAAGCCATGGAAACCCAACCATAATATCACCAACATAGTCAATACATATTCCCATAGATCATAATACAAAATACCTCATATTAACATATGAAAATTCCAACTAAGTTAGGGAATTCCATGCACCACCCGATAATAGATTAGGTTGAACCAAATCTTTTTTCATCTAATGACCCACACACCATATTCCAAGCATGAATGTGGGATCTCATGGAGTAAACTAAGTTAAATTAAATGAGGGCTTCCATGGGCCAAACCACCCTGAACCCTCAACTAGTGATTCCACCTCATGGTCATACATCACTAACACCAACCATATCGATTTATACCAAATCTATCCAGGGCTCCAAGAACTATTAACTCAACCCATCAAGGGCTCTAGAGTGCTTGTCTCAACCTAAGCTCCAGGATTAGTAACTCAACCCAAGTTTCTTCAAGGATTCCAAAGCATTTGTTCCAACCCACAACCATAAGGAATTATGAGCACCAACCAGAAAACAATCAAATGGAAAAACCCACAACACCATGGTTATCAAGGAAATGGAAAGGAAAGGCTAAAACTAATATCAATCTAGGAAAATATCCATTCCAATGATAGCACACAACCAGGTAATCACATGAATATACCACACATCCACAAAGAAACAATGAAGCCACACATCTAGCCTGTTACTTGCAAAGAAACCAAGATGTAGTTGCCAATCCACATGTTCCCTTATGATTTCCTGCTTTTATTTTCCTTCTTTCTCCAATTCAAACGTATGCTAGAGTGCTCCAAGCATGCTCTAAGAATTCTCTAAGTGTGAAAGAGTAGGAGAGAGTGAGAGAATGGAAGAGAGCTCAACCCAAAAACTATCAAAATGGTATGAACTGGTCCTCAAAATCCTTTTTATCATTAAGGGCTCTATTTTATTGATTTTCCTTCATTTTTCCTTTAATTTCCCTCTCATGCAAATCTATGACCCTTCATCTCTCTTTTATCCTATTTAGCTTTATTTTCATAAACAAGATGTTAATTAATTCCCCTTTTCCTTTGTCAATGCATTTGCTAATTTCCTTAGCCACAAATAAACCAAAGGTGACACCCACTAAGAATTTTTTCTCATCATTCATCTTGTAATACATGTCCCATGACCTTGGTCTTATATTCGTTTTACATGGAAAATCAACCAAGGTTTGTTACAAACCCCTCCCCCTTGGGGGAACATCATCCTCGGTGTTCAATGAAACCTATGACCAACAAACCACTGAAAATAAAGCATATTTCCCATGGATTTTTATAACAACTTCTTGTAGTATTTACAATGATAACTCTTGAAAACATGACATACATATTGTTTATTAGAGCTTTATAACACAACTCATTATGGTATTTACAATAACAACCACATATGCTTATACACATTTTCTTCAACTAACAAATAAAAGGATACAATCCATGTATCAGGAATAAGGGAATCCAGAGGCCCATACCTCCACCCTCAAAGTAATACAAGGATTCACCTCCTTCTTGGGAAATCCATAATCCACTGCCAAAGTCAAACCTACATGCAATGTCCAACGCTACAATCCTTGCGCTACCTATTCTCTCAATGAACAATTACTGGCTCATTGTTCCAGGGCACACTCCTAATGTGCTTATGTTTCCATTTGGAATTGCTAATGACCAATACAAATTCATTCCCAAACCATCCATTCTCTTATATATAGTCCCTCACGTAATCTAGTCACCCCTTCCATGTAGTCACACACCTTCCAAAATCTGTTGGAATCCTATTCTATTCTACATAGTCCCTCGGGCGATCCGTCCGTTGGAAATGTTTCCTCACACCAAAAGGTCTAAAAAACGAGGCATATCCCTACCTCAAAACAATCATACCAGGCATAGCATGCTCATGGAAATGAATGGAAACTATTGGGTACGAGTGTGCCAAATTGGCCCTAATCCTGAAGTGTTGTACCACCATACTTCTTCCTATTCAAATTCCTTTCATTGTTATTTTTATTCCTTGCAGTCAATTC
Organism: Pinus tabuliformis; assembly: GCA_031772625.1. Taxonomy (NCBI): domain Eukaryota; kingdom Viridiplantae; phylum Streptophyta; class Pinopsida; order Pinales; family Pinaceae; genus Pinus; species Pinus tabuliformis. The sequence goes on along the minus strand of CM062811.1, from coordinate 595,166,339 downwards.
CAGCCACCCAAACCGAGCATTTTCAACCACCAAAACCTGGGCATTTGCATGCTTTCCTGTACCAAGCCCATAATTTCCATTAGAATAAAAATGAAATGAAATCAATTCAAATCACGCCTTATTGGTGGTCCGTCAATAAGGTGTACTTGCAACTCTATTTACTTCCTATCTCAGCAAGTCAAACTATCTCTTTGACCAAATCATCATGTATAAACATATCACATCCGATCAGCTCAAAACTCAACTATCATAAATGAAAATCATAAATCACATGAAACCATCATAAATCAGAGTCATATATCATATACATAATTAGAACTAAATTAAAATATTGATACTTATCTTTAAAATGGTTCTTTTCTTCTTCCTTTATTCTTTGTCCTTTCCTACACACACCAGATTTATTACCACACCCAACAAGCACCCAGTGGCTTCTGTTCAACCACGTACACATACACAATGCACATGACACACATACTCCCACACACAACATACAACTCCACACAATACATGCACCTGCACCTGACATACAACACAACAAATACATCTACACCCAGTGTACAACACAACACATACACCTACACTTTGTGTACGACACAACACATACACCTACACCCAATGTACAACATAATGCATACAACTACTTCTGACGTACAACATAATAGATTTACACACATAGAATACAACACAACAAATACATGTCATAATGTAATGACAACACAATACACATAAAAATTACCACATATGCACAACACAACATGTATGACATGTACAAAATACCACATGTACACAACACCATTTGTAGAATGTGTACACAAGACCACCTACACAACATGTACACAACACCACATGTATACAACACCACCTGCACTATGTGTACACAACACCACATGTGCAGAGCACCACCTACACAACATGTACACATCACCACATGTACACAACACCACTTGCACAACATGTACACAACACCACATGCACACAAAACCACATGTACCACATGTACAGAACACCACATGCCCAGAACACCACATGTACAACATGCACACTGCACCATATGTACATAGCACCGCATATGCAACATGCACACAACACCATAAGTGCACAACACCACATATACAACATGTACATAACACCATAAGTACACAACATCATATATACAGCATGTACATAACACCACATGTATACAACAACGTATATACAACATGCACACAACACCATACGTACACAACACTGCATATACAACATGAACATAGCACCATGTGTACACAACATTGCATATACAACATGCACAAAACACCATATGTAGACATTACCACATATGCAACATGTATACAACACTAGAAAAACACATCCAGAGACCACATGATCTCTACCAAGCAACCTTTCTTATAGTGTCTTTCAACTATCCATGCTTGTCCCAACAAGCCACAAATCACATTTCTTTCATTTCGCTCATGTATCCCTCAACATTATTTTCCATAACATAAACATAGTCATAGTTGTAAGTATGTAGTATCAAGTCATATCCATAGGCTACTCTTCCCACTTGATTCCTCACGAATCATGAACCTCATCATTCCAATCACCTGCATAAGAAATCATTCCTCGACAAGAATGATCCCTGAAAACCCTGCCAAACAACAATATACATACATACATATATACCTATGTTGTCTCTATGACAACGAACCTCCAAAAAATTTTCTTAAGTCAATTTTGGAGCCTACATGAACTATCGTTTCAAACCCCTTACTGTCATCACATTGTTTCTTTTGTTATTCTTATGTTTTCTCCTAATGTCCCATCCTCCTAAGTCAATTTTTCCTAAACGTCATCATCTAACCCTTAGAAGCACTTGCGTTATCTTGTTCATGGTTAGTTGGACTCATCAATTTTCTTGACTTAGAAACTATCCTATGTCGCCATGCACACACTTGAAAAGCACACAAAAGGTAAATAAAAGAAAGAAAATTTCCCTTTAAGGAAAAAGTGCACTTTAAGTTGACGAAGACTTTCTCTTGTGTTGAGCTCACTCCTTGAGGATGTAGAAGTGTGCCTCCTTGAGCGCACTCCTTCAATCTTAGTAGGTTTTCCCTCCTTGAGTGCATTCATTTAGCATGAATACATTCACCCTTCTTGAATGCATGCATGAGCTTCCCTGCTGCATGTGGGTGCACTACTAGAAAATAGGAGCCTACTTAAATTCCCTCAACTAACTCATTCACTCATCGATAAGTGATCATGCATGAGACAAATTTGCATGAAATCTGTTTTAAATAAGCCCAACTAATCATTCATTCTCATAATCATTCTCATCTAGGTTGGGCACACCTTTTTGGATCAAGAAACTCTTCATCGATTTGCGTTACAAGTAATTTTTTCATGTTGAATCTATTGATCATCTTTCATGATTTCACTGTCAACCTTGCTTTCCTTTCTAGTGTTTCTTTGTTTTTCAATTTATTTACTTCCATTTTGGTTCAATCTTGCCTCTAAAAGTGTTAATTTTTTGTCACAGGCTAAAACTCTGAATGTTCCTTAACTCTTCACATTCTAAGCATGATTGCAATAAAATCGATAAGAGATTGTACATATTTATTCTTCTCATTTATATCACGAAATATTGTTGCTAGACTTGTCCTTGATCCATTCTCTAGCAGAGCACATTTATGGAACCTGAAGCCCAATTAACTCATAAAATTTCATCTAGAATAGACAAATTTTCCTCTTGAGAGCACTCCTTCGTTACAAAGAACTATGCCCTTCTTGAGGACTTGAGTGTACCTTGAAGGCTTGAATTTTTTCCCTTCGTCCCTTCGGCATGCGCCAGTGTTCCCTCCTTCTGCTTGGATGCATGAGCACATCCTAAAGGCTTGAAGGCCTGAAGCTTCTTCCCTTCATCTCTTTGGAGTGTGCCAGTGCGCTATCTCTTTCTGTTTGAGCGCACCATGAAGGCCTGAGGGATAGAAGACTCATTCCTTTGTCTGTTTCGAGTGTTCCAGTATGACCTCAGGGTTTTCCTTCTCTTGCTTGAGATCATGAGAACAATATAAAGCCCAAAATGACCCTTGAACCCACTTCGTGCTTTGAAAGTGTGCCCTCCTTATTTTCATGTATATTTTCTACCCATCCATATAGATATGTGTTTTCATTGATATATTTACATTCTTAGGTACATCTAATGGATCTTTGAAGATGATTTGCTAATATATTGTTGCATAGTTAGGATTTCATTAAGCTAATCTTGTCACCATGAGTGTGTTGCACAAATAGGTGTTCAAGCTACAAGTATTTTCACTCTTTCATCATTTGTAATAGCCATGTCTTCGGCTACATGAAAAATGGCTTCCAAAGAATTATGAAAATTAAGCACTAAGGAAAGAGCTGAAGTAACAAATCCAACCATGCCCATTTATGTAGACACACAGTGCTTCGTTGATAAGTCTATTGAGGTCACATGGAGTGGCATAAAAGATACAATCATGCAGAAATAGTTTGTTGCGATCTTGGAGGACTTGGAAGTATATATCAATATCAAGTGGTCTAGGATACATAGGGATGCATGAAAATTCCCCATCACCCGCTCTGCAGAAGTGATTGAGTGGATTATTACAGAAATGCATGACTCTCATCTTGTGCTTCAGAGTAAAATTGGTGGTCAACTCGCCACCGATTATGGAGAAGGCATGCAGACTTACTAAAAGATTCTTAGGCCCATAGAATATGGAAATAATGATTTCTACATCAAATGGGCCAATCTCGACACAAGTTACATCATCAAATCTTGTTGTCGAGAGCTTGCTATGTTTCGCCACCACCCATCTATATTTAATCTGATAAAGATTCTCATATATGCATATTAGTATCTTATTTCCATGTGTTGTTAGTTGCATGGGCAGAAGAACGTTGAGGTGTTTGAGGAAAACTAGAGATATATTCTTAATATGGTCATTACCCATGGTAAGATCTTTAAATGGGCATATATATTGTCATTTGAGTTGCAACATCATGTGAGATAGGAAAAAGCATCTTCGAGTGAAAATAAAGGATCGTAATTCTACATGTCCACATTTCTTTTATATGGAATCTGTGCACAATATGATTTCCCAGGAATGTAATGGAACTAGACCCCTCATAACAACTTTCCAATTTACTTCCACTATAGAGTGTTGTCAAAATCAAGCTTCAGAGGCACATATGATAGATTGGTTGAGCACTTCTTTGCAATTATATTGCACATGATATTCGAGATCGATCCTCCTTACATAACTGATCAGGTGAAGGACTCACGTAGTGCCTCATGGCACATACATTCGTTGCTTTGGACATCATATTTACCCTCATCTCATGCCGCCATATGTCACCAATAAGGGTATTAGTTGGACAAGGGATTGTCAGGAGTCCCTGCAGGAGGAAGAAATTCCCTTGGCCCACCTTCCATTTGAGGATCACACTATATGAACTAAAGAGCCACAAGGTGACAACTTCAGAAATACAAGAGTTGGATCACTTGTACTTCACAACTAAGGTATTTAATGAATATGATCCCAAGAGAGTGTACAGGAAACATTGTGAAAGGATTAATTTCAAATGGAGATATTTATCAATATTTACAATAGAAGATGAGAAGGTAAATAACTAGTACAATGAAGTTAGAAAGACACATCTAAGGATGGAGACCAGTTCACCCCCAGATCCACCAGCTCAAAATATGTAGATGCAAGAGGAAGAACAGATAACCCCTTGATGAGCCCCAAAAATGGGTAACTATATGGGCTCATTTTGCCTATTATTTCCATTTAATCCACCATTCTCCATAGTTTTTTGCATGTTTTTGAATGTATTTATGTCAATTGAGTGAATGGGGATAGTCACTTTTCCACATAGTCTAATGAATGTTTATTGCAGATTTTTGGACAATTTTTGGACAAGGACTAGGCATTTATGAGCAAATTAGCAGCCAAACTCGAGGAAACAGGGCTAAGGACTTATAGGAGGGGTGCCTACTGCATTAATGACCCCTTCCTCGAGTTCTCCACCAGCAACTCGGAGTTCAAAGGCCACCACATCGATGATTCCAAGGGGTAGTCGAGAAACTCAAGTGGGACTGCAATTATCTCCAGTTTTAGGTAGCCGAGTTCCATAAGTTCAGGAGGATTGTTGGGGGTCATCACTTGTATAAATAAGAAGGCTTCAGGCCTCAGTAGGTTAGCCATTTCATAGTCTATTTTTGCACTATTGTGCAGTGTTGTACTCAGCACATTTTTGAGCTCCTTTTGCAGACAGTTTTGTGATGTAACTATTATTTTTTGATCAATGAAGATGAATCCAGCTGTGAACCAGCACTGATCCTTTCTAGAGGGCTAAAGCTCTTGGTTTAAGGCCCAACCCAAGCTTCCCAGCACCTCCTTTGTATATTTACATGATTTTTCTTGCATTCATAATCTGATTTCTGTTGTTTAGGATTAATCTTGCTTTGGTAAAATAGGTTGCTTTTGATGATTAAATTAGTTGTTCTTGTTGCAAGTTGTTTAAATAGTTTTTTGTAGTAACAGAGGAAGAACCAACAAGGCTACTAGTAGGCCTGGATTCCCTTTCTCCCTCCTTGGGACCATGAATTGAGGACGAGGCACTGCTGCTGCCCCAAAAACACTGTTTTTTTCCTTTCATGCAATTGGTAGTGTGATGTTTTGAGTTGGAGAAGTTGATATTTTCTTGGATTCACATGCTTAGACCATTTCTTGTGCATTTACCATGGCTTTCTCACATAGTTTCCTGTTCATAAACTTCTGTTCGACACTTTTCTATTTTTAGGTCAGATTTTAGGTCAAATTAGGAAAACTCTGTTTTTTTCGTTTTTACTTGGGTCAGTTTTAAGAAGTAGGTGTGCAGCTCACTTGAAACATGTTCCAGCTTGTCATCCTTCCACAGCACAACCTGTACCAGGTCATCTTTCACAGAATCCTTCACTTGTTCACCGCAATTCACCAAACTGCCCTAATTTCTACGTTCTAGTGCAAAATTGCTTCCTTGACCTTTGAACAAATCCAAACATCTCCTTCATGTCTGATCTTCATTAACAGAGTCCTAGACCCTTTGACACCTCCATCTAGTCTTCATTTCCCTTTTCCCATCGTTTTTCCACCTTCAAACCTCCAAAAACCACTTTCGGCCTCCTCCTGTAGAACTTCCTGTAGAATTTCCTGTAGATCCCCATCAGCCTTCCTGTAGAAGTTCATGCGAGCAATTTTTCGAAGTCGGATCGCAATGGAAATCTCCAGAAGGGTACTAGTGTTATAGACATATTTGGGCACTGCAACCTTAATCATATATGTCCATAAACCAAGGGCTTCTAAGTCCCTAAAAGTGTTGTTTCACACCCTAAAGGAACAAGGTCAGCTGATTACATCATCTCCCGGAAGTTCTCCATGTAAAACTACTCAGAACTGGTCAAAACTAGACCATACAAACTGCTCAGTGCTAAGGGTGTGATGCATCTCACCTGCCACATGCAAAAAGTGTGATGCATACTGAAAATCCCTTCTATACGGTGCCATGGGTGAGAGTAGACAAATGGCAGAGACAGTTTGCAAGGTGGATGATCATGGAATCTTCCAAAAACTTCTCCTGTGACACTTGCCTCTCTGAATTCGCCCAGGGATGAGTAATAGATCATGAATCTCCAAGTGGAACTAAGAACTATCAGAGAGAGGACACTAATCAAAATCCCAGAAGCTGACTCACACCCCTGCAAACATCTATATATGGATCCCTCATCCCAGAGATCCAGAGGCTGGAATCTTGTATTTTGTAAGGAAGTGTTGTTGGTTTCTTGGTGGAACATCATAGTGTTGGGTGATCTAAGCTTTTCATGAGGTGAAGAAGGGATTTCATGCCGGGAGGATGACACTGGGTCAGATCAATGGGTTGTAATCCTCTCTTCTACTCTTTCTATCAATAAAGTTATTCAAGTTTTCCTCCACATTCTTGTATGTTTGATGATATATGCATTTGTGTGGTCAATATATATCTGGTCCTATATTGTTTATGATTGTAGATCTCTGTACTTTGATGGTATTATGCCGCTTTTACTTTATAGGTGCTCTTTGAAGCGAGGTAAGCAAGGAAGGAACAACAAAGATCTGTCAGATAGGAGAGGAAACAAGCAAGGAACCAAGCGAAAGACTGAGGTTGGTACTCTGCTTCTCTCTCATCTACTTCTCATAAAGGAAAACGAAAGTAACTTTAGTTTGTTTGTTTCTAAGATAGCTACCCGTCTTAGTGGGACTAGCAACTCTGCATGGACACTAGATTTCTCGATAACAAAATGGCGACCATACTGGGGAGTGAATAGCTTGTTTGCTTATCTATATTTGTTTGTTTTATTAACTACAGACGGAGCCTGAAGTTAAGCCAGCTAGCCTTCGAATTGCTTTTTCTATGCAACTGTAAAGTAGATCAATGTTACTTCAGTCTATCTCTGGGTTTTGTTTATAAACTGAACAATCGATTTGCAAACATCCTAATTGCCCTAGTGGTGGGTCAAGTAACCTCATTAGATCAACCCCTATGATTTGTATTTACTGACTATCATTAGCTCGGCATAAATCCCTGAAATAAGCTGCAAAATGTGACCAAAAGCCAAGTTGAAGTCTCTTCCTTGGACCATCGCACCTTCTCTTCTAGGAAATCTCGATGCATCACACCTCTCGTGTGCAGTAGGTGAGATGCATCCCTGTTTCCCTGAGTTATAGGTGCGATGATCAGATAAGACTAATTCTACCTCCCGATTTTGGTTTTTTCTTCACTCTCTTCAACTTTATTAAGGAGTTTTGTTGTCTGTGATCAGTATACCACTATGGAAACTCCCTTCCTTTGCATTATTCAGCCTCCATTTTACAAAGAATTGTGAATGTTTTTATGTATTGTTGGCCATTTACAGTTCTCTTTTACAAAGAAGTAGCTTAATCGAACTGTTGTCTTTTGATTTGGAAGTGTTGCAAGTATCGTTTTCAGTCAAAGAAAAGAATCCTACTATTCTTGATGGCCAATTACACTGTTACTCTTGTATTTGATTTGATTTAATAGTTTTTCAAGTGTTGAAAGCAGTTTTGAATTCAAAATTGCAAAGTGTCGTCATTGTCTTCCTTTCGTATTGTGAAGAAAAAATTGTTAGTACTGTCGCTTTGAAAAGATAATTCAAATTTGTACTTAGCATTCTTTTTTTCATTCACACATTATGAAAGTGGGAAAACAAATACATGCATGTGCATTTGCATTTAGACTGCTTGTTGGTTTTGATTTAGGACAGTGCATCTAGTGTGTGCTCTCTGCTCTATGTTAAAAGAATCTTGCTTCTCTTTCCTTAGTAGCTAGGATTTTCATTGCAAAAAGAAGATTAAATGATTGTTTATCATCTTAGATTGCATTTTAGGAATTGTATATCTAGATCACACGGTGAACCTTAAAGGCCAACTTCTTAAGAAAGATCAACTGTAAAATAAATTCAATGAACATAAAAACGCTTTGGAACATAACGCACAACATTTAGAAGTCTAGGCTAGAGACATATTCTGGCATCATAAATCCTGGTAACTATCGCTTTCATCGTAGATTGGGTGATTCCTCCTCTTTGAGACGACAAGTGCCAATACGGACTTGTGCTCCCACGTACTGTCGAGTATATATTGGGAGACCACAATAGGCTATATCCTTTATCCCTAGGAAGCTGTGTCTGCCGCCCTATTGATCACAATGCACTGAACACAGCATTCGGAAAGATTGACTGCCGTACCGTAAAAAGTATTCTGTAGTTTTACAATTTGTTTGGTAATCCCTCTGTCTAGATTTCCAGAGTATTCTCTTTCATTCCTTTTTGTACTCCTTAAAGGAAAAGGTCCATCTGAGCACTTGTCACTTCAGGCTCATTAAAAATCGAAGGCAACTAGAGTCATCTTTAGCTTTTTCTTGACTCTTAAAAATTGAAAAAGCAAGTTGTGTCAAAGCGTCATAAAATTTATTTTAATCGTAATAACGTCATTGTTCCCTCGTTGATCTTAGGTTGATAAAATGGAGTCCACCAACCAAGGATTTCCCCTAGGGGGAAATCCTAGTCCTTTCTCCTCTTGGGGAGATGTTGGTGCACCCCATATGGCCACATTGTCCCTCCCAGGATTGACAATCAGCTTGCCAATATGGCTCTTCTCAACCTCTGTCATTCAAAGCACCGTGATTCCTGAGCAATCAAATCAGCAACTAGATGATACTAGAGTTACCCCCCAACCTTCTGCTTCATTTGTTTCTCCCTCCCCTCCTTCCTCTTCTCTTGGTGAAGCTGGTAAAGCTAAAAACAAAGTAACTGAGAAGAAGAAGAAAGGGAAGGAGAAGGAGAAGGAGAAGAAGAAGAAGGAGCCAAAGGAAAAAAGGGGCAACCATACATCATCTAGTGAAAATCCACACACTGCACCATCCAAACCTAAATCTCCATGTGTCATTTGCAAAGGAGACCACTATCATCAAGATTGTCCTTGCATCCCTCGGATCTTAAGGGAATGGTCTCCTCGTTTGCACAATCTGGTGTCATCAACCTCTGACGATCATGTTGAGAGTGCACCGTCAACTAGCGAAAGCGAAGTCTCTGGACAGAAAGGAAAATATAAATTTCCTTGTGAACTGTGTGAAGGCAATCATGTTGTCCACTGTTGTCCCTTCCTGGATGAAGCTAAAAGAGTTTTGGATAACCGTCCTGCTTCACCGCTATGGCTTCCTCTTGGGTACAAGAAACTCTTACCGAGTCCATCGCTAGTTGAAAATCTGACCAACACACCTTTGTGGTCGGTCAAAGAATCTATCATTGAAGATAAACCCTTTGAATCCACACCGGACCAAAGTCAACAGGTCGAGGCAGCAATCGACCCGTTCTTGTCTTCGGAAGGTCCATCTTCAGATGATATAGTCACCGAAGAGAATGAGAATGACACCGTTCAAATTATTTTCGTAAACACAGACTCCATTGAACATGGGGGCAATCTGCCCGTTCCTTTACCGCAGGAAGGAAGTTCGTCAGAGTCATATCCGGCCGTTTATTTGGTCCCACCTCCAAGCAACCTAGTCGTTTCCTTTGACTGGAATCTACTAGGCAAACCCCGTCTACTGTCTAATGTACCATTCTGAATCATTGCACAAGCTTATAGAATGGTCATGGCTGGTACTATCATAGATGAAGGGGCTTCTGTGAGTATCCTTTCCTGAACTGCTTGGAAAGCGATCGGTTCACCATCGCTTCTGCCTGAGATGCGAAATTTGACAGGCTTCGATAAAGGAACCAGTTGACCGTTAGGGATCCTTCCAAATTTGCCTATAACTTTGAGAGGGAAAACCATTTATCTAAACGTAATGGTAGTCCAAGGACCTATAGATTATAATCTACTCCTTGGGTGCTACTATATTTATAGCATGGGAGCCATTGTCTCCTCACTCTTTCGAGTAATGTGTTTTCTGCATGAAGGCAGAGTGGTCCAGCTCGTAGACCAACTTTCATTCCCTGGCTCACACATAGCTAATAGTCAAACTCCATCCCTAACTGGTCTTTTCAGACAAGGAATGTCTCATCAATCTCCAGTCTGTCCACCTGAAGAGCACGAGTAATTCAGTGGCCATGACTGAAACCCAGGGGGCATGCACCTTGGTCTGCCTCGGCAGGAAAACTTTGGGTATAGGGTAGGTTTCCACGAAGGATATATGACTAGTATGACACACCCATTCGTTTAGGAAAATGGGATTAGACCAAAATAAGATTCCCTTGTCAAGGTTAGGTGATTGGAGCTAGAATCACCTTTTTCCGATGGACTAAGCCAAGGAAGTGTTTATGTCTGCTATGTGAATGGAACCATCTTGTGGATGCAAGAACTTCTATATGGTAGCTTGGAAACTCTATTTCACTATACCTGGGGGCATGCAAACCTTTTTGCATGCAAGTGAAGAGCAACCATTTATTTTCTTAGTTTGTAGGTTCCTAACCCTTTAAACTCGTAGGATTGGTTGTTCCTAGCTTACATAATGAAAGGATACGGAGCAAAGTTTCGAATGATGCAAGCTCCCTAAAAATTGAACCTATCGATGAGACATCCTTATTATATGACTGGCACGAGCATTTTTACGCAAAGTTCAAGCTTGTTAAAAATTAAACCTAAGAAATGAGCATATGTTCCACCAGAGTTTAAGCTCATTAAAAAATGAACCAACCTCCGGTAAATAACCATTGTGAATGCATTATCATCAGCTTTTGAACCTTGGTTGTGTTCTTACCATCACCTCCACTCTGTTTTAGCCGATCATACGCCTCCATTTGATTATTTACCATTTTGAGGAACAGCTGCGATGAGTTATTCTGTTAGCCATCCTCTTAACACTGCCGTGATTGGAAAATTCCAAACCTTACCTGGAAACAGCTGCTACCCAAAAATATCACTCGTTCCTAAAAAAACGAGTATCCCTTAAGCTCTTTTAATCTTACTTGTAAAATATGAAAATATTGTTGAGAAATTGGCCTCTCCAGCTCATTAAAGCTATCGGAAGTGGTATCCCTCCTCTAGATTTTAATCTTTTTGGACCTGAGGGATCATTACACAAAAAGGTCAAGCGTTTGTCTTGTTCGGCCCGTTAAAACTATCAAAAATTCATCCCTTTCGTATTATTTTATACTTTTTCAGACTTAAGGGATTATATGACGAAAAAGTATTACTAGAGTTTCCTTTCCGTCCCTTTTCAGACTCTCTAAAATTAAAAAAGGACTTAGTTATCTTTGTCGTTAAACTCGTTAAAACCAATAGCGACAAACTTGTCCATGCAGACAAGAACAAGTTTCATTGTCACTAGGCTCGTTAAAACATAGCAACAGGTTTGCCCGAAGGGCAAATTATAGAACAAGCATATGTTATCCTCCTCAAGCTTGATAAAAATAAAGAGGTACTGGTCAGCAATGACTGGGGAAAAATTGGGAATAAAACTTGAAGAAACTTTATTGGTAGCAAGTCGCTCTTGAACATGACACTTTCACTCCATTGCCATGATTGAGTCGGGTTGGGTTATTTCGTTCACTGGTCATATTACCATTGGTCCACCGTACCATCCATTTTTGGGGTTAACGCTACCAATCAATTTCAGTGTCACCGATATGTTCAAGAGAAGTCGCTCAGGGAATTCACCAACCCAGCTTGTGTCTCATCCACTGCAATACCTTCACTCTTCATTCTTTCATGACCACCACCCTAAACCCTATATCATCATATCGTCTTCACCTCCACAAAATCATTTTCTCCGTTCCGTGTCGTAGATGTGGGATTCATTAAAGCCCTCCTACGATGGGTCACTTCTTGTCGACGACAGCTCATTATCCAAGAAGTCAACCTAGGAACAATGCTTTCAGTACTTTGAAACCCTCATGCCTCAATGGCAAGTTTCTCACTTTCGACGATAAGTTTACATAATTGGCCTTCGACCAAACGATTTTGCGTGGTGTTCGACGCCAAGTCCATTTTTCACACCACGTGAATTGTACTGTTGTACCTTGAGGGTCATCATCATTATCAGTGATTCCTCTCGCACCTGTTAATAGCTTACATCATTGGCTGGTAATTAGGCGATGTCTTTCCATGTTTGACTCCAGAACATCTTCTCACATAGATCAACTTGTACTTCGGGCGAAGATTGAACGAGTTTGAAGACCTTAGATCTAGTTTCATCCATCCGGGCTATAATATATTCAGGAAAATAAAGACATCAAATGTACATCATTACTACACAGATGATCATCCGAATCAAAGGATGATGGCTCTATCAGAATCATCAGTCTGCCACACAGACGGTTGTCTGTCCTATGTACATGAAAATGAATTTATAAAGTTGAGCATGGGAGTGCCCGCCTCAGCTAGATCATGAAAAATATTATGAAGATAATGTATTGTATTGTATCTTATTACAAGTCTCCTTCCAGTTCGAAAAACCTCAGATCCTCATGATAAAGCATTTCACCCGACATCAAAAGATTTTCGACCTCATGCTTTAGGGGGCGACTGTTATAGAAATATTTGGGCACTACAACCCCAATCATATATGTCCATAAACCAAGGGCTTCTGAGTCCCTAAAAGTTTTGTTTCACACCCTAAAGGAACAAGGTCAGTTGATTACATCATCTCCCAGAAGTTCTCCATGGAAAAATGCTTAGAACTAGTCAAAACTGGACCATACAGACTGCTCAGTGCTAAGGGTGTGATGCATCTCACCTGCCACATGCAAAAAGTGTGATGCATACTGAAAAGCCCTTCGGTAGGGTGCAATGGGTGAGAGTAGACAAATGGCAGAGACAATTTGCAAGGTGGATGATCATGGAATCTTCGAGAAACTTCTTCTGTGACACTTGCCTCTTTGAATTCGCCCAGGGATGAGTAAGAGATCATGAATCTCCAAGTGGAACCAAGAACTATCAGAGAGAGGACACTAATCAAAATCCCAGAAGCTGACTCACACCCCTGTAAACATCTGTATATGGATCCCTCATCCCAGAGATCCAGAGGCTGGAATCTCGTATTTTGTAAGGAAGTGTTGTTGGTTTCTTGGTGGAACATCATAGTGTTGGGTGATCTAAGCTTTGAAACTTGAATAGCTTTCATGCTGGGAGGATGATGTTGGGTCAAATCAATGGGTTGTAATCCTCTCTTTTACTCTTTCTATCAATAAAGCTATTCGAGTTTTCCTCCACATTCATGTATGTTTGATGATATATGCATTTGTGTGGTCAATATATATGTGGTCCTATATTGTTTATGATTGTATATCTCTATACTTTGATGGTATTATGATGCTTTGACTTTATAGGTGCTCTTTGAAGTGGGGTAAGCAAGGAAGGAGCGGCAAAGATCTGTCAGAGGGGAGAGGAAACAAGCAATGAACCAAGCGAAAGACTGAGGTTGGTACTCTGCTTCTCTCTCATCTACTTCTCATAAAGGAAAACAAAAGTAACTTTAGCTTGTTTGTTTCTAAGATAGTTGCCCGTCTTAGTGGGACCAGCAGCTCTGCATGGACACTAGATTTCCCGATAACAACTAGGGACTTCTTAGGACCCCTCCACACCTTCCTCATCATCTGCAAAAACCAAATCCATTTTCCTTTGCCACCAAACCACTGCACAGTCACAAATAGTTGAAACACAAGCATAATAATTTTGCATAAAATTGCTCAAAAGTACAAAAAGATGATTTTTCCACATTTTCCCTTAGAAGTAGCTTGAATACATGCATTTTACCTTTTCAATAGTCAACGGCATCCATTCCTGTAGTTTCATCTCTTTTTATTGCAAAAGTAGGGTTAGTGGGTAAAACAAGGGTTTGCTAGGGTTTGCGTTTCCTTTCAGTTTTCATCTTCTTTCTACAAGTAGAATAGCCTCTTTTGAGTTAGCTTTCTTCCATCACAGTTAAAAGCTTCTTTTGAGAACTCATAGAAGTTGGCTTAAGCTCCTAGCGAAATTGTGCCAGCTGATCAAGTGACAGCCTGCAGCAAGAGCTAGTACTTGTGCATACAACACCGTCGCTTCCAAGTTTGTTACGAACTACCGGGTTGATAAATGTAAAGTATGGTGTCCCAGGAGTTGCAGCATCATTGCTGCAATACTGGAGCTCACCATATTTTTGGCATCGTTGCCGAGGAAGCGTTAGAGTATTTGTGATCACTGCTTTTCTTTTATTTTCTACTGCAACATTCTGCTAAGTAGTTTATTCCAGCAAGAGTAGAGTAGTTGTTTCATTTCCATTCTGCAATTTCAATTCAACAGAAGTAGATTAGAAATTTCCTTATTTCATTTCAATTCTGCAATTTCATTTCAGCAAGCGTAGAGTAGACATTTCTTGCTTTCATTTCAATTCTGCAATTTCATTTCAGCAAAATATATTAGTCATTTCCTGCTTTCATTTCAATTCTGCAATTTCATTTCAGCAAAATAGATTAGTAATTTCCTGCTTTCATTTCAATTCTGCAATTTTCATTTCAGCAAAGTTTATTTTTGTTAGTTGCAATTTGATGTTCAATCCATTTCAGTTTTTGTAGGTACAAGTAGAAAAAGGAACACAAAAATTCAAAAAAGAGATTTCGTTTCATGCCTCGTCGGAACAGAGACAATTCAGGAAAATTCCTACCCAACACCCCCAACACATCATTGAGTCACCCTTCTCTATTCTTTGGTGGCAGTGATCCAGAAGATCTTATAGGTGAACCTCCAGAGATATACAAAGATCATATAACAAAAGAAGAGCGAGAAAACATTCCTCTTGAGAACATGGCTGAAAACAGAAACATTAGAGGGAATGGGGAAAGAATAGAAGGTACCTTTCCTATCCAGGAGACCAATGGGGACACAAAAATGAAAAACATAAGTCCTTCAGCCTTACCTCACTTCCATGGCCTAACTATCAAAGATCCTGATACTTTCGTGTTTGAATTTTTTGTTCTCTATCGAACCTATGACTATGCAGAAGACGAGCAGAAGTTGAAACTATTTCCTTCTACCCTCAAGGATGCAACCTTGTGCTGGTTCATGGGGTTACCAGGAGATAGTATCACAACTTGCGCTCAGATGCAGCAAGCCTTCAACAATAAATACCGGGACTATTGCAGGTCATTGGAAACCAAGGAAGAAATCTTCTGTATGACCATGGGTAGTGATGAATCTTTAGAAGACTATGAAGAGAGGTTTCAACTCAGTTATAAAAAGGCCAGGTGCACACTTGACCCTAAATCTCTGAAGTTGGTTCTACTCAGAGGAGTCCTTGAAGACCTTTTAGATACCCTCCATTTGTTGGCTTTGCTAGCTGGGGGGGACATCTATCAACTACCTTATGATGACATAAAAACTGTGTTTAGAAACCATTCCAGGTCAGCTAGGAAGAGAGGGAGGGGAAGTCAACCATTAGCCAGTACATCCTCATCTAACTCATCCATTAGAAACGAACTTGAATATTTCAAGAGCGGGGTGAGGCAGACTCTTGCCATGCACATGGTTACTTTTCATATCAAAAGAAAACAAGAGGAAGCTGAGAGACCTTTGGCCATCTTCTGTCCCAGGTGCACGAGAAAGCACACTAGGAACGAATTCCCACTGCACTCTATAGAAGTGTGCGTAGTCTGTGAGCAAGACCATCCTACAAATCAGTGCCCTTCCTTGCCCGGAATCAAAGCTGCATACCAAGGGGCTGAGGGAGCCACTGAACCACTCTATTTCATGAACCAAAGGAGGCCACATCGGCCCAGACCTTACCAGCAGGGAATGCAAGGGACCTCCCAGAGCTATTACAACCCCAATCAAGCCACTTCCATGCCTTCTTGGGGCCCCTTGCTCATCCTTCCTGGTCCACACCCCCTCCTTAGTCATATCCTCCTCAATACTAGGCTCCTCCAGTTGCTCATTCGTTTCATCCTTATGCTTAGCCACAACCTCAGTGGAGTGCACCTCATCAGGGGTGGAGTCCCAAATATAACTTCCCCCCCACTCTTTTGCCTCCACCACCTGCTCAACCACAACCATTACCTCCTGCTCCTCCAAGACAACCCCAAATACCTGCACTGTTGCTGCCCCAAAAAGACTGTTTTTTCCTTTCACGCAATTGTTAGTGTGCTGTTTTGAGTTGGAGAAATTGATATTTGCTTGGATTCACATGCTTAGACCATTTCTTGTGAATTTACCATGGCTTTCTCACATAGTTTCCTATTCATAAACTTCTGTTCGACACTTTTTGTTTTTAGGTCAGATTTTAGGTCAAATTAGAAAAACTCTGTTTTTTTCGTTTTTACTTGGGTCAGTTTTAAGAAGTAGGTGTACAGCTCACTTGAAACACATTCCAGCTTGTCATCCTTCCACATCACAACCTATACCAGCTCATCTTTCACAGAATCCTTCACTTGTTCACCGCAATTCGCCAAACTGCCCTAATTTCTATGTTCTTGTGCAAAATTGTTTCCTTGACCTTTGAACAAATCCAACCATCTCCTTCATGTTTGATCTTCATTAACAGAGTCCTAGACCCTTTGAAACCTCCATCCAGTCTTCATTTCCCTTTTCCCATTGTTTTTCCACCTTCAAACCTCCGAAAACCACTTTCGACCTCCTCCTGTAGAATTTCCTGTAGATTCCCTGCAGCCTTCCTATAGAAGTTCATGCGTGAAATTTTTTGAAGTCTGATCACAATGGAAATCTCCAAAAGGGTACTAGGGACATCTTAGGACCCCTCCACACTTTCATCATCATCTGCAAAATCCAACTCCATTTTCCTTTGCCACCAAACCACTGCATAGTCACATATAGTTGAAACACAAGCATAATAATTCTGCATAAAATTGCTCAAAAGTACAAAAAGATGATTTTTCCACATTTTCCTTAAGAGGTAGCTTGAATACATGAATTTTTCCTTTTCAGTAGTCAATGGCATCCATTTCAGTAGTTTCATCTCTTTTTCTTGCAAAAGTAGGGTTATTGGGTAAAACTAGGGTTTGTTAGGGTTTGTGTTTCCTTTTAGTTTTCATCTTCTTTCTGCAAGTGGAATAGTCTCTTTTGAATTAGCTTTCTTCCATCATAGTTAAAATCTTCTTCTGAGAACTCATAGAAGTTGTCTTAAGCTCCTAGCGAACTTGTGCCAGCTGATCAAGTGACAACTTGCAGTAAGAGCTAGTACTTGTGCATATAGCACCGTCACTTCCAAGTTTGTTACAAACTACCGGATTAATAAAAGTAAAGTAGGGAGTCCCAACAGTTGCAGCATCATTGCTACAATACTGGAGCTCACCACCCCTCAAGAAAAGAGTGTAGCTACTAGGAAGAGGATAAAGTATGATATGATAGGAGAAAGTAATAGGAAATGGAAAGTTGATCCTTTAAACGCAGGAGTTATTCAAGCAGAAAAAGAAAGGAGAAAATTAGAAGGATAGGAGAAGAGGAAGCACGATGAGTTTCTTGGGAAGAAACAAGAAGGAGAAGGGGAAAGGATAAGAATAGAAGAGGAACAACAAAGGCACTCCCAGGAGGAAGAAGCAACATAGAGACTGGAAGAAGAACAGTTGACCTAGGAGATAGAAGAAGAGTTGGATGAAGACGATACCATCCAACCCATGGATGATGAACCAATTTCTCCAGAAGAATATTCACTCATGGGTGGACATCTCCCTTTTGGTGAAATCGGAATCACAACTCCTCTTGAGGATAGAGTCTTGGATGCGTGAAATGTCACGTTTTATCAACACAAGAAGAGGATCGTGCAACAAAAACAAAGACACTTCTCAAATTATCCTCAGAAACCAGTCTCGGTATCTATAGAGAAGGTAATAACTACCAATACTAGAAGGAATCCCAGGGAAATCATGGTGATGAATGTTACCTTTTCTATAATAGCGTAGGAAAACTCTGAATATTTGTTGAATGAGAATGCTGATTAAGGAGAGAAATAGTTGTAGCGAAGCAACATGCAGAACATCTTACAGCGGAGAATCAATAATTATCTTCACACAACTTCAATACCGGAGAAATACAGTCAACCATGCAGGAGGAACTGGGGCTAATTGAGGATAGCATGGCACAATTGATGAGATGATACATATGCAAGTGGTGTCTCCTCTCATTAGCATTCAAAAGAAAGCACAAGAAGTGGTAAAACCCATGAATGTGGAAAAATAAGAAATTGAACAACTTCAATAATGGGCTACCAATTATCTAGATGCTCTACAATATTTTGAAAGAAAAGACAAGATTTCTTCTAAGATAGATATATTTCATCTAAGACTCCACCATTAGAACTACATGTGTCTTGAAGAATAATCGATTAGCACTATTGGATCTTATAATCGACTACACAATGGTTGCGAGCCTCTACCATAGAAGCATGGGATGCCCTCAATAGGATCACTTGAAGAAATCAGAGGGAAGGAAATCATCTTCCATGATATCTACAGTACATAGAACATATCAAGAAAGCATTAGAGTAGGAAGGCTTGGAGATCACCAAAGACATTATTCTGCAATATGCCATTGCACCAGTCAAATCTCACATGAAACTCTCATGTCTATGGAATAATGTATAGTTAATATCCAAGACCATATCGACGGACGAACTAGAGGTGAATATGCATTACACAGGTGACTTTCTAGTTCAGGTCAAAGTCATCTCAACAAATATCAAAGCATGCCACACATACATCACCAATGATCACCATGAGGAAGCAAATGATTGTCCAATTTGATAAGACTTTTTCCTATTATCAGCTTTGCCTTATATAGCCACTGTCTCGTATGTAATTTGTCTTTTGTAATAAATGGTATGTAATGAAGTCCAAGAGACACATGTGGAATGTGAATAGCCACATATGGAATGTAAAGAGTCATGAATAGAATATGAAAAGTTGTAGGAGTTAAAGAGTCATGAGGAAGCTCAAAGGTCATTGCCATTAGTTATAAATAGCTCCTCGTAAATAAAGATAAGGGTTGTCATTCTTAGAGTCTTGCCTTCGCTTCTCTTGTGGTGAATCGGAGATACATCATTCTTTGGAGAAGAAAGTTGTGGCTTCATGTTCCACTACTAGATTTAGTGTTCATATATGTAACAATGTACTTGGTATCTTTCATTCATAATCATAATCTCTATGAGTCAGCACTTCTTCATACATGTATCGTAGATATATTACGACTATTGTTGTTATGTTAGTGGTATATGTTTCTTTAATTACACACTAATTTTAATGAACTAATTCGTTGCTTAGTTTTTGTTATTGTTGAATAAGTGTTGTTATGCTTTCGTGATTGTTATTTATTGTGTGGACTAATCTACAGGTAATCAAAAAGCCTTTCTCTTCCTTCTCGAGCCCCCAATTAGGATAGTACTATTACTTTTATAATCAGAGTCTTGTTTTCCTTTACTAACCATGGAAGCTCCCCTGTGCACCTTACATTGGTTGTCTCAGAAATCTTACATACTTGCTGCCCAAAGAGGTGTTGCAATCTCTTATGTGTGATTGTAACCAAGGAATATCTTCGGAACCTTTCCGTCGGTGGTCGGACCATATATCTAGATGGGACTCTTACACCAAATGGTGTGAGGTCTGATTGGGACTTCATGTTGGGGAGATACCCTTACATGTTGGCGGAATCCAACACCATCAACATTTTGGTGCTAGAAGGAGATTCAGATGACAAGATGAGCTTGTGAAGTATGTTTGAATCTCTTACCTCTAATGGCTTCATCCCATATCATAATCCCAAGGTGTTTCTTTTGAAGCTTTAGACCTTTCAATCCTCACAAATTTTTTACATAACTTGTAGAATTTTAAATTTGATGGCAAGGGTAGAAAAACCTTGCTTGATTATGTAATTGAGCTTGTGCAATTTTTTTTTCAAGTGGTATTTATTCTGAAGAAATCATCGCAGTGTTGTTTACCCTTACATTGGATGGTCTTGCAAAGAAATGATGCTATTATTCACCCACTGCATCTATCTGATATTTTAAGCATTTGGTTAACGAGTTTCATCACGTTTTATAAAAATATGAATATCAAGATGTTCTTAATGAAATTGAACAACTTAAAATGGAATCAAATGAATCGCTTGACCATTTTGCTGATAGATTCCTCCATCTTTGTTATGAATTTTTGGATGAGGATGTGGACTCACAATTCTTCGATGAAAAGTTTTGTTTCTTAGTCAGGATGTCAAGGAAATATTTTGAATTTGATTTATCATGTTCTCCCTATCAAAAATAATTTCAACATCCCGAGGAAGAACAAGATATGCCTTTTGTTCTCTGTCCACCTCCTTCTTATGTTCCACGTTTTCAACTTGAACTTATTATTAAATCAGAAGATCAATTTTATGATGAAGAATTCATTTTTCTTTCACATATTCCCCCTGATGATGATTCATATGATCCTATAAATAAATCATTTTTAAATCTTAATACTCCTCTTATTGATTCTCAACCCATTAATCAAGTGGAATCCTTGGACACCCATGACCATGTTGATTTCTTTTAATCTGAATTGTATGGTGATGATTGTTCAAGTATCATGGACGAATGTTTGTTCCCACGAGAAGATTTAGATATACTAAAGTTTCAAATGGAGTCTAATATGATCATTGGAGATTTTCTTTCAGATATATTTCCTTTTGATCAAGAAGATGACATGTTTATCATTGAGGATTTTTTTGTTAATCCCGAAAATATATATTTTCAACCTCAATTTTATTTTGAATATCATGATTTGAATGATGATTTGTGTTTATATAAGCACTTGACCGTATTTTCTTAGTCTAATTATCAATCTTTTTAGAATTCAAAGTTCAGTTAGGTGAGCAGGATACTTCAGCCTACGCTGATGGTTACGTGAGGTTCCTGTCACCATGATGACATTTGTGATTTTGGTCAGTTCAATATTCTCTTGCAATACCTTGTTGTAAATGGCATCTCATGAGATGTCGATTCTCTCTTGTGGGATTCTTTTTTTCTTCACATAAAATTTTAAAGCCCTCATGGTCGAAAGTTTAATGTGACTAGGGAACTTCAATCAATACATCCCACCTCAAACAAATATTTAATGTGTGATGTGGAAGCAAAGAGTTATTTTAATGAATGTCAGAGTTTTCCATCTAACCTGTCTTCTACATCATCCATCGAAGAATTCAACTCGTACGGAAACACAGATTGTGGTCAACCTATTGGTATTATTTTTTATATGGATTTTTCTTTGATTAGTTTTTCTTGTCAAATTTTCCCTAAGGGTTGTTTCCATCATCCTATTGGAGAGTCCCTTGAAGATTCCTAATGCTTGGGACCCATGTATCGTGGCTTATGCTTGCATACGTTTAATCAAGTCTTGTACAATCATGAACGTGGTAATTACTATTTTTGTGGAATATTTTGTTTGATAGAGTGGTTGAGTGTGTAAAACCATTATGATTGCACTTCATGTTTTTATTTTTCTATGTAAATGTTTGTGTTTTTTATCATTTTTATTTCATTTCATTTTATTTGGGTTTTGCACGTTCACATCTTTCAACCTAATAATTGGGAGAATATTTTATGCTTGCATTGGAAATTATATTTCAAGTGACCCAACCCTGTACTATTTAGTTTAGGATATGATAGCTTGAATTTATATAGGAGCATTGCATTCCTATTTTTCTTTTCCTTTCCTCGCTTTATGTTGGCTTAGGGCGGTCCTGATCTAGGTTCAAAGTTAGTTGCGCCAACCAACAAAGCCCTACATTACTAGCCCTTTCAGCAGCAACTCGCGTAGCGTAGGCTGCAGTCTCACGCGAAGCAGTATGGGGAGATGTAAGAACCAATTTTTTTCATCCAAGGACTAGTGTGATGTCTTCCAATACCTTAGATTTGTCTCCACGCATGTTGAAAGACCTTTAGGGCTCATGACTATAACTTTGTTAAAATGGCTCCCAGAGCTTCATGAAGGTCTGCAATTAGCCCTTGCGGATTTCTAAAAGTCGATCTACCTACTTACACGCAGCAGAAAGTGATCCTAAATTAGTGTTCACACAGATCTACTTAGGTCATCAGTAAACATAAGAGAAATCACCAGATTCTTCACGAAAGCATTAAACATGCATTGTGTACATTATTAAGACTTCTTCAAGAGAATCACGTAGTATTCAATCAATATTTCATAAAATAAGTCATTCATCAGTGACATATAACACAAATAGACATGAACATAAATACTCAATAATTCTTCAAAAACTTGTATTTATTGATCTCAATTCACAGATTACAAATTCAAAGTGCCCTGCGCACACAACTGCAGGGGTCCGCACGATGAGTAGCACTATTGTAGCAAGAATGTTGCAACTCCTCGGGCGACCAACTTTACTTCATCAACTCGGGGTTCATACAAACTTGGAGGTGACAGTGTTGTATACACAAATAGATGCAATGGGTCCACTATTTGCCACTACTGAGGTGGGTGATAGACCCTAGGGTTTCTCAAACCAACCTTCTATTGATTTAGAAGAATTGATTACCAACTGAGAAAGGAGAACTTTAGCCTAATTGAGAGGATTGAAATGCTACCTATTGTAGTAATGAAAGACTGAAATAGATGCCTAAAACACACAACTCATCTAGCTATTTGTTAAGACACCTTGCTTTAGAGGAATTCTAATTTAACACATGTGAAATCTTAACTACCCTAATCATGCAATCTGATCTAATCAAACACTTAACTGATGTGCACATGAATAAGCATAGCAACCTTTTTCTTTTTGTCTTTTTGTGAAAACATGAATGCTAATCCCTCTTGATTGCATGGGAGGTGGGACAGGTGTAGAGAGAGATGGTTGCAATGGGTCAAATGGCTTTCCAGGAAAGCAGGGGTCTTCTCCTAACTTTCGTGATGCATTTCTCACAAATCGATCTCAAAATAGTCCACTACAAGTCGTCCTACAGGATGTCCTAATTCACCTACAAGATCCCTTGTTTTCCTACAGGAACATGATGAAAGCATGAGTGATTTGGAAAATGGTATGGAGCTTAGGGAAGGTGAGCGATGGAAGGAATAAGTCAAGGAAGTTGTTAGGACTCACTGAGGACTCAAACTGGAGTTGTATGTTTTTGGATTTTCTCAACAAGCATGGCAAGTTGTCCTTGTCAAATGATAACTCAGATTGAGAACTTAGTGGCCTTTGGCAATCATGGGTGGGTATGGTTTGGCTGAGACTGATGATATGAGCTCTTCCTACAATATTGAAACTCTTGCAGCATACACATCATTATTGGAATTTCCCATAAATCATTTCAAAACAAGAAAGGTTTACAACAACATAGGAAAACATAATTTCATCATTTATTTTCCTAGTTCATGCATGGAAATGCTTGAAGCATATTATGAAAGCACGATGAAATCTAATACAAATATCAAGGTATCGGAAATGACAACTGCAACCTATCGTCTAAAACTAAAATATGTTGACCTAATTAGCAGAAAAACCCTAAATTTCATAAGAAACTATAATTATGTCTTTTTGGGCTGAATGAGAGTTTTTCCTCAAACCATGGTCCCTGAAGGGAGGAAGGAGGTAATATCCACCTGTTATCAGCCTTTTTTGATATTTCCATACCTTTCTAATGCTATTGTTAAAGATATTCACAAATGGAAGCAAACTAATCAAATTCATCAATTCTTGCAATGTAATAATGCCAAAATCAATCCAACAAGTAATCTATAAAATAACCTGAGCATACAAGTACAGTAAGAGGAACCTCTACTGCCAGGGTTGGGCCCTAACCTAAGAGCTTCAGCCCTACAAGTCAACTTAGTGTTAGATCAATGGAATTCTCACTTTCATTGACATATCAAAAAATACATAACAATGTTTTGTCACAATCCTTCAACTTGAAAGTGCTTAGTTATCTTGCATAAAACATCCAAATCTTAATGAGGGTCTAGGCCTCCTTATTTATACAACTAAAGTTGCCAATAACTTCCTTAAATGTAGGGAGGCTTCACTCCCAATCTCAAGATTAACTGGTTCTTAACTATCACTCGCTCGACTGCCAATGATCCTCATGACTCGAATGCCTGTAACTCCGAGCTGGTGTGATTTAATTGAGGGATATTTGAATCAGTGACGGTTTAATGAGGAAGATCCATCTCCTATAATATCTCCTTTTTGTCTCATTCGAGTTCCTTCACCTTAATTAGCCATAATTTTCTCCCATAATCCTATAATCAATGCACATTAGACCACCAGACATAACACCTTACTTTTACTCATCTCATTAAGAAAAATATAATTAAAACATGTAAGGAATTTCGAGAAGAATTGATTTTAGTAAGCTTGGAGGTGTACTAAAGTCTATATATTTTACCCAATGATGAGCCTCATCACCACACACTCAACTGCGGAATCTACCTAGGCCTCCGAGCACTCAGCTGTGGACCCTCCCTTTCTCTACCTAAGCACAGGAAGCAAAGCCTTCCTACCTTAGCTTCTGCCCAAGACTCTTCAGTCAACCCAATTCTCTATCTTACTTCCATCTATTTACTTCTTCCTTTCGCTAAGACTCAACTATTTATAGACTTTTTTTTCATACAATGCCATGGTCCGCAGACCATGGGTGAATCTCAAAAACCGACTCAAAACTTATCCAAAACAAGTGACTAAGCCCTTTTGACTCCTATTCATCTATGCGCTCTGCATCCACAAATCACGGAGACTTTACATCATTTACAAAAATTGTACCAAAATTTGGGATATCTGACCCCAAACTAACCTAGGGGACCCCATCTCAACATGCCCCCAGCACGAAGATCGTGGCTAACCCTCGAGTCACTCTATTGTCGCCGTGATCTTACTATGAAGATCCTCCAGCTCCACCTGGATCACTACAACTTCAACAATGCTCTGTGTCGCTACCTGTCTAACCTCCTCGACCAATTTTTCAGTGGTTGGACCTTCTACTTCCAGACTCATCATCTGATGTGTCTTCTGCAATCCCTTAAGCTTATCTTAAATGGAGATCATGACCTAATAAGTTTCATCCAACCAAGGCTGCAACCTGGCCTTTAGCAAGGCCTCTTTTTTTTGCTTCCTCTACCTATGCTAGTAGTTGCTTTCCTTCTTGTAACTTGGAAAGGCGCTGTGTTGGTGCTAAGGTGCGTGCAATCGCCCTGAGCTCTTCATATTGGTTTTTCCTCTCCCTTACCTCTGTGTTCAATGTCTGCAATTTTGGATCCTCCTACAGATTAGTCAATATCTCCATAACCTGATCAAACAATGTCGCACAGTCAACGATTGTGGTATCCAGGGTAGTCATGCACTCCTTAATGGTGATTATGTGTTGCTCCTAAACCTAAGCTAGAGTTGAAGGCTGCAACTTAACCTACAGCTCTGGAATATCCATGTTGAACTCGAAAGTTACTCGTCCAACTTCTTCTTTAGCCTCTCGCACACCAGCGACTACTTTTCTAATTTTGGCATCAAGCTGTGCATCCTTTGGGATGTGAAGTTCAAGCACTATCTTACAGGCCTACGCTATTGATGACTCCAGACTTGAACTAAGTGCTTGGAGTGCCTCCTTTTCCTTTAAAGATTATGTCTTCTCAACAAACAATTGTTCATTGTTGACTTTGTACTCACTAATGAGGTTGAAGGCGCACTTCTCCCTAGTTCTCAACTCATTTGCCAAGCCCTTATTCAGCGCATGGAGGGTTTCGTTGGAGAGTGCTACTATATTCAGTCCTATATCCTTGATTGTGCTAAGTATAATACGATCATCGGCTGATTTTGCACCAATGGACCCATCTGGAAATGGAATAGTTCTGAGATCTAGGGTCCTGACTAGCTTCACTGCTTAGCTTGTCCTGGGTGTCAAGCTCACTTTCTCTGTGCTCTCTTGACCAACGTCCACCTGTATTTGGCTCATTTGGATCTACAGCTCATGAAAATCCTTCTAGACACTCCCCAGTGTCTCCATGTATTGCTTCTCAAACTGTTGCACCACTTCTGTCATTGTATCCATGACTTTATCAACGATCTCACTGATATCACTTTCCATCAATACCATGAGATTAACTTGTGTTTTATTAGATTTCTGCTTTTTTCATGCTCCACCCTGCTGCTTCGTGCCACGTATTTTCAAAATAAAGGGGGTGCTCTGCCCTTATTACCTCCTCCACCTTGGGCTAAAAGCTCTTCCTCCTCCGTCTCCAGAGAAGGTGACTTATCACCTTTTGTGACTCACGCTGCTCTTTTTCTACTTGCTCCTTGGCAATGTGTTCTTACTCTATGCGAGTCTTTTCTGTAGCTTCCTTATTTTTCTGTTATACTAGGGTATGCATAACTTTCTTAGCAACCTCCTTTCTTTTCTGCGCAGAAGAACTTTCCGCACATGTTCTTGTTCCATCATCTAATTAGGACAGGGTGCACCATTCTATAGGCCATAACCCTGAATGCCACGTAGGCTGAGAATTGTGTGAACAAGGTTGGGGACAACCTTGGATGCTGATTATTTTCCATATGGAGATCCATTTCCATAAAAGTCCAAAATATCTTTGTTTCTGTGATCCGCGCGACATCCTTCGTAGACCATAAAGAGGCGAATTTCATGGCCTCCAAAAATCCTTACTTGAGAGGAGGAAATTGGTTATCCTCTAGCAATCTCCATGCAACAAGCACTATTGATAGCAACAACCAAGCATAGTGGAATGGCTTGGTTTCCTCCTGGGTCTCGCAGTAGTTCACTAGGAACTCTTGACAAAGGTACCTGGCCCAGTTAAATTTTACGCCTTTCATGAATTGTGCAACAAGTGAAACCATTGGCGCCATAACTTCCATTCTTTGAGGTCCCCATTCCATGGTAAAAAGAAAGATCAAAAGAAGCCCGTGCCCGTGCCATAATTAGAAGCCTTAGTAAGGTAAGTAAGGTTCCCGCTGAGGTAAGGTCCTCATCCTTAAGTTCCAGTTTCCCTGAGCTCCAGCGAATAAGAATCAGGTATTGCCTTAGTAAGCTATCTGTAAGGTATTAGCCATAAGGTTCCCGTAGTCCCAGTAGTCCCTTCCGCGCGACATTTTGTCATAACCATTCCTGCTAAAATTTGGTTAGCAAATTGAACTGCCTGGTCTGTAAAAGAGAGAATGGAATAACCTCCCGACTTCTTGAGGAGGTTGTATTTCTTCTTTATCTTGTTTGCAATCTCTTTCTCCCAGTATTCCCTCCAAGCTCCTTGGCAGGGTTCGCACCTTTGTAAGGCAGCCACGTGGTTTTGTGAATCAACATGTCCATGATGGGGATAGGTTATCCTATCCATAAGCTCCCATCATGCAGCAACGTGAGGAGCTGGCACACACACACGATATTGATGTTAGAGTGGTGATAATGTGACACTAGTAGCATGTTCAACAATCCCGCAGACCCATTCCATCGGATCCAACGCTACAACAACCATTTCTTCGTAATAGATATTTCTCATATATTTATCGGTTACCAAATTTGGAAACTTAGTGTGGTCTATGAGGTTCCAATCCCCCATTTTTAACAAAGGGATACGCGTGAGCCGAGGACCTTCAAAGGGGACCTACTCAAGCAGCAGGGGCATGGATATTGTAAACTTCCCAGTATTAGGGTCCTTTGTTACTTTTTATTTTCCCTTTCGCGGAGGGACATACTTTGGCAGCCTCGTCATGGGTTCTACCGCTTCGGCATCGATATCCTTTGTTCCCTGGAATTCTTCCGCATCCAGGTCCACTACTCTCTCTAGCTTCTTATCTTTTTTCTACTTTCCCTGTGTTTCGGTATGCTTCCTTGGTGATGCACGCACTCACACCTTCTTCTGCTTATCCTTCATGGATTGTTTTAGCTTGGCTAGTTGGTTTTCTTGGCTAGGGGTGTGCTTTGGCCTAGGCGACCTCAGCTTCATAGGCACATTAGTTGGAGCTTCCATACTTACAACTTCTGGGGCTATTGCATCTTAGATAGCATCGCCAACACTAATAGTTTCAGTAGGACTTGGTGCAGACATTTTCTCAAGAATAAGTTTTTTCTTTATCTCAGGAAATTCAGGAAACACTGGGCTTGCAACTAAATCTTCCAAAAACACTCGGCTCATAGGTGGCAGACAACGAAATTGAGCAAAAAGTCTTAGAGTGCAAATTTTTCTTTGTTGGACCATTACGTGTAATTTATACGGGGTTTTGAATTCAAATCTGATTGTTCCCCCCAAATTTTGATAATAAATGTTGTTTTGGTGGTAAATCTTCAAAGATTTTTTCCTTAATTACTGCCAACCTGCTTCTCTTAACCATTTTTTTGCTGTCAAGTCATGAATAGTAACTCTAACGGTCATTTTCCTACTAAGCTACGCAGTACCTTCCCTCATGGCTCAGCTTCCTGAGCGCATCTTCATTTGTTGTATCTTCACCACTTTCCATGTAGCTTGTTTCACTCTTCTTCCTTTAAGACATGTAGTGTAGTTTATAGTCCCATGCTCCATTGCAACTGCTTAGAGCACTAAGACTCTCCTACTACCATATAGTCATTGTGCAGGATCCCCTGTATACAATTTTAACCTACTCCCATTCACTCTTCCAAGGAAGGGTTCCCCATTCAACTTCGTGAGCTGAACTGTGCCTCCATCTGTAATTTCTTTTAAAATATATGGCCCTAACCAATGCATCTGGAATTTACTCGAAAATTTAGTGAATTTGCTATCATATAACAGGACAAGATCATTTACCTTGAATGTGCAAAGCTTGATGTGGCGATCATGCCATGCTTTTTTGCATTCCTTCTGCACTTGTTGATGGAATCCTGCCGCAGGAGTCGTTCCTCCAAGGCCTCGCGATCCACCATGTTCGTCAAAGCTTCTATGTTTAGACTAGGCACAATTTATTCCATTGACATTACAGCTTCGACCCCATTGACCAATCTGAACGACATTTGGCCTATCAACTTCTTACAAGTAGTCCTATAAGCCCATAACACTGCAGGTACATGTACATCCTAGTCATTCCGTTGCGCATTGCATATCTTCGTCAGCATGTTCTCCATAATCTTATTAAAGGCTTCAATAGTTCGGTTTTCCTGCAGGTGATATGGTGTACGCTTCTAATGGTAGACCTAGAATTCCTCCATCAACACGCTGATCGTTTCATTAAGAAAGTGTGTACCCTTTTCACTCATAAACACTTTCAGGCATCCAAATCTCATTAAGACATACTCAAACAAGATTTTTTATGCGGTAGACCCTATACAATCCTTAATTGGTTGTGCTTCCGCCCATCTGGTTAGATATTCCGTCACAGTGATAATGTAGCGCGCACCCGTTTTTTCCCAGAGGTATGAATTAGCCCAGCAAAACTAATCACTCACATCTCAAATGCCTGCAAGGACACCTGAGGATGTAGGGGTAACTCATCCCTTCACTATGGTCTACCAGCTCTTTGACAGGCATCACATGCCTTATAGTATGCCTTGGAATCTTGATGCAATGTTGGCCACCGTAGACCTGCGCGGAAAATATTCTGAGTAATGGCCTTTCGCAGCTCCCCCATGAGCTTCAGCGAGAATGTTGTCCCACTCAAAGTCCGGCACATATATTCGAAATATTTCATCTACACCCATTTTATAGAAATGTCCCTCAATAACTGAAAAATCGGCCACACGCACTACTAATTCCTTCTTATGTTGACTTGTATATCCTTTTGGTGTCATCCCCGTAGTCAATAAGTGAACAATGTTTGCAAAATGGTCATCCACGACGAGTACAGCAAAGAGCTGCACATATGGCAACCCTTCCTCCAAATTATTAGGTTCTTCTCCTATTTCAATTTGCGATAGATGGTCAGGTCTAGAATTTAACCTCCCTAGCTTCACAATGACTTCAAAGTCATACTCCTAAAATAATAACAACCATCTGCAGATATTCCCCCCCAACACAGGCTTACTGACCAGGTATTTCAAGGCATAATGATCTGTGTACATCTTGAAATTCCCTCCTAATAGATAATGCTTGAATTTCTCCAGCATGTACACCATGGCCAACCCTTCGCGCTCATTCATTGAATAATCTTTCTTGGCCTTCGATAACTTCCTACTTGCGAAGGATATAGGATGGTCCATTTCTTCTTCACTGACCTGCGTTAGTACTGCACCCAATGCAGTGCAAGAGGCATCCACATGTACATGAAACTCATTTTTCCAATCAGGGAATCGACACAGTGACCATATGTTCTTTCAACACATCTAAGTCGTGCTGACATTCTTCGTCCCAACAGAATGCCACATCCTTCTTTAGAAATTTCTCCATGGGCACAATAATTTGAGGATAAGCTTTGATAAATTTTCTATAGTATCCCATATGTCCCAGTGTTGCACGCAACTGCTTGACGTTCCTAGGGGCCTCCAAGTTCACAATTACCGCAATCTTTGCAGGGTCCACCATCAATCCTTGCTTGCACACAACATGACCCAACAAGATCCCAAAAGGAACACAAAATATGCATTTTTTCAAATTCAGCGTAATCTGGTATCTGCGACATGTATCCAACATCAGGCGCAGACTTGCTACATGGCACTTCACTAATCCAAACACCATCCAATCATCAAAATATACTTCCATAAACTTATGAATGAATTCCTTGAACGCTACTATGACTATGCGAGAAAATATCTCAGGTGCATTCTTGAGTCGAAATGGCATCACGATGTATTGAAAACAACCCCACTTCGTCGTGAATATCGTTTTGCTCCTATCTTCTGGTGCAATCTTGATCTAATGATACCCGAAAAACCCATCAATAAAGGAATAGGCCTCCTACCCTCCAGCATTGTCTAACACTTCATCTGTAAACGATGTTGGAAATGGAACATGAACACATGCATCGTTAAGCTTTTGTAGATCGATGCAAATCCTTATTTCACATTTTTGTTTATTTTCCTAGACCACCATTGGGTTCACCCAGTCAGATTCTTCAATAGGTTCTATGACACGTGCCTCCAGCATTTTATCGAGATCCTTGTGAACCTTTTCCTTATACTTAGGATTAAGGCGGTAAGGCTTATGTTTAATAGGCTTCGCGTCCACTTCAGTGTGATCTTCATAATGCCCAAATCACCGATTATGCCCTTTAGATCTAAAAACTTAGTTGGAAAGAGATCCTAGTATTCATGGAGGAATTCAACAACTTTATCTCTTGTACTGTCGTCCCAATAATCTCCAATTTTCACGAGCTTCAGTTCTTCCTCAATCCCAATGTTTACTTGCTTTGTTTTCAAAGGTGCGGAGATGTCTGTGTTTTCTATTTGTGGCCCTTGACTTCGCGATGCCCTTCTTCCTCCAGAATATTGATGCTCCTGGGGTCTTCCTCTTCCTCTTCAGTGGTCACATTGTAGCATTCTAGAGTGTGGCGCAACTCAGTGCCCCAGTCTGGTTGGGTCCATTCCATAGGTTTCGTCGGTGTTCTGAAGATAACTGCTTTAATTTCCTGCAGTGCTTCATCGATGCTTGCAAACCCATCCTCGAAATTGAAAGTCAATAAGAACCCTTCCTTTAATACATCCCATTCTGTGGTGCCATGGTGGAGCTCCATCTCTAGATACGAGTTCATGGGAATTATATCCAAAGTATGACAAAATATGTGTACCCATTCTGGCTGCGGTTTTGTTCCCCACGCTTTAGTCCACTTCGCTAGGTGATCAGGTGGATAGTCCCCTCCATTATACTTCTTAGTAATTGTGGTGTTAGCACACCAAAACTGTAGCTTCATCATTCTTCTGCAATCTCGCCATCTAACAAAACTATCCTTATGCGTACCCCACCACCGCGCAGGCATAGCACGTAGTGCCAACTCTAATGCTTGGAAGTGGTGGTCCTCGGGGACTTCACACTCAAGGTCATCCAAAAACAGATCTACATCAATTAAACCATCATAATACGGTAATTTTCTTACCTCCGACGAGACACGGCACATCGCCTTCATCATCATATTGCATCACAATGTTGAAACTTCATGCAGGCGATTTTTCCAATGCTCTAACTCTTGGTTTGAATCAAAGGTGCAGGAACTCTCCCGGTCCCATGCAATTCGCCCATTAGCCATCATGTTGATCTAGTTTTGATCTTGCACGGTCATCTTCTAAATTTGATCCAGCTGATCATCACTTTCTTCATAATCGCGCACTGGTTCAATATAGCGCGCCACTTCTGCTGGATCCAGTGGCACTATAACTCGAAGCAACTTTCTTTCAAACAACATTGTCCTCTTCTTCAAATTAATGATCCCATTCATATCAATTTCCTAGCCAATTCCCAGGAGCATGGGGTAGGGATTACTATCATCAATGATTTCTATAACATCAAAGTCTACCACTGCACTTGCACCTTCAATGTCAACTATTACTCCATATAATCATCCCATGGGGATTATTTTCTGTTGGTTCTCCATTCTAAGTTGAATCGGAGACCACTGCAGCGTAGGTCTCCCCATCCTTTCCCATGTCTATTTCGGTAATACGTTCACATCGGACCCCAGATCCAAAATGACCTGGTCCATTTGATAATCACCTATCTATGTTGTTAACTGCATTTCTCGTTGTGTTCATTCCTTATGCTTACCAATCTTTCTAACTACACGATGTCCATCAAGGGCCTTTTCTTTACGAGTGCATTTATTTATTAGTTCCTATAGGCCTTCCATAGCCTTGCTATCGCACAACAGCTCCATGCATGTTTCTAAAAATGTAGTGAGCACAGAGGGATCAACATCTCTAGGTAAGTTGATTTCTTGCATCTTGTCCTGGCTTCTTG
This sequence comes from Pinus tabuliformis, assembly GCA_031772625.1. Classification (NCBI taxonomy): domain Eukaryota; kingdom Viridiplantae; phylum Streptophyta; class Pinopsida; order Pinales; family Pinaceae; genus Pinus; species Pinus tabuliformis. The sequence continues at coordinate 595,132,996 of CM062811.1, read as the reverse complement.
AGGTGGAGACCTCATCAAAGCTCTTCTTGTCTTCCATAAATGTTTCCTTAGCATGATCCAAATAAAGCCAGCTTATTTTTCTGGAGACTTGTAGACCCACCCCTCTTCTTCAAGCTTTTTACCTTTATCATTTCCAGTCATCATTCCACTCCCCAACACAATATTAACAACTTGATCTTCTTCGCGGGGCTCAGCCCTCATCATTTGTAAATTTTGCATGGGCTGCTAAGGCTACATTTTCTTCTCTTGTATATTAGTGATTAACAACGGGAATTCTTCTATAGTATGGTCAAACTATCTACAGTATTTACATGATGGATGTGTAGGATTCTGGCACTCTCGCGCATAGTCCTCTGATTGTCCGCAGTTGTAGCAGATAATTTGACCGCAACCTCTACTAGGTCCTCCTCCTCAACCTCGTCCTTGACCCTGATAACCTCTGTGCACTCCCCTAGCACCTTGATCTGGAGTTCGTGTTTCTTCTTGCATACGATATATAGGGGTTCTTTCCATCATCATCTCATAACTTCAACAATGGTGCTCATCATGGCCCACATATTTGCAGAAATTATAGAACAACTATTGGGGTGTCTGAGCGAACTTCTGAAGTAAATTTCAATTATCTGTCGAATGTTGCCCAGTAACTTGACAAATGGTACACCACAGCGCAACCCTCATGCTCATCCTTGCTGGGGCTTCTAGCTTCATGGAAATGGACTCCCCTCCTGTAATATAATTCACGTACAAGGGACAATGATCTTTATTGTGCCTATGGTCCTTGCATTTCAAACACTAGACTTCTGCGTGTGCTTCTATTTAATCTCCTTTTCTTTCTTCAAAAGTGGATCTTCTGTACTCCCAGGTTCCTGTTTTGAATAGGTGATGCATGCAGCCTCATCGTGATCTCCAAGGTTTCTGCCTGTGTTTCTATCTTCTGCTGCAACAAAGAAATACTCAAGTGGGGCAAGAGCGACGCTCTAAACCATTCGCAATGCTGGCTATCTTTGATCTACATGTTTGCTTCTCTGATCTGACACTTCAACCTCTGATCAAATTCCTAGGGCGTCTCCTCAACCTTCATCATGATTTCTTTAAATCCAATTACTAACTGTGAGTCAAATTTAGGTTTACAAAACCTTTTGTTGAAAGCCATCTTAGTCTCTACTAGCATTGCAAGAGGATTATCAGAACAATAATTAATGTACCAGGTTAGCACGTGATCCTACAAAGCGGTAACCAACTGTGCCTTCTTTATATTTTCATCAGTAATTTGTTGCGCTGCCATACAACATTCGCAACAACCCAGAACTGCTTTGTATCTTCACTTCTTATGCCTTTGAATATCGACATCTTCATTGTGTTTTCCATGTTGAATGGTGGTAGAAGAGGTGGAGGTGTGGGCGAAGGTATATGCGGTGGAGGTGGAGGTGGAGGTGGAGTGGAAGGATGATTTGTTCTAGGAATCCCCTGATTGATTAATTGAACAATGCTTCACTGCGTAGTCTGCCCCGCTCCTTCTCCGTCACTTGAAGGAGGTCCAATCAATGGACTATACTCTGGTCTTGATCCTTCACGATTTATAAAGAATCGTCCACTTCAAGTAGCTCCGAACATCAAGGTAATCGAATCACCCGTTTTTCACATAACAACATTTTAATCCAAGTATTCAATGATCTTAAGTACTTACCTCGCGGTCGCTTGAAGAATCATCGCTCTGCTTTGCTATAGTTAACTGAGGTGTCAACTGTTAATTTTGTAACAAATCCTCCTAGAATTCGATTAAGATAATGATCCATAGCCCATATGATCTTGTTTTCAGAGACTTCTAGTCGTCACACCAATTCTGGAGTCCACACTATAGGACTATCGAGCTTCCACCTTCCTTGAATATCTGTCAATTTAGCTAACCACTCATATAGTTCAATGGGGAAGGTGCAGAAGAAGATCTTGTGTATCTATGTATACAGATACTTGTTCAACCACAATTCCTTTGATAGGCATATATTCTTGTTTTCTTGCACCACGAACTCTTGAATCTTTCGATCCAACCACTTTTCAATTTCTTTCTTAGTCGGGTTCCAATGATGCGACATCACACATCTCTTTCAAGCAGATCTCGGTCCTAGCAACGAAACCATTGGTTGGCTTAAGGGGGTCCTGACCCAGGTTTAGAGTTATTTGTGCCAACCAATAAAGCCCTACACTACTAGCCCTTTCGACAATAACCCACGTAGCGCAGGCTGCAATCTTGCCCAAAGCAGTATGGGCGAGTGCAAGAACCAAGTTTATGCATCTAGGGACTACTATGATTTCTTCTAATACCTTAGATCTGTCTTCATGCAGGTTGACAGACCTTTAGGGCTCGTGACTTTAACTCTATTAAAATGGCGTCTAGACCTTCACGAAGGTCTACGATCAGCCCTTGTGGACTTCTAACAGTCGATCTACCTACTTATGCTCATTGGAAAGCAATCCTCAATTAGTGTTCACACATATCTACTTAGGTCATCAGTAAACATAAGAGAAATCACCAGAGTCTTAGCAAAAGTGTTTAAACATGCATTGTACTTTATTAAGAATCATTCAAGAGAATTGTGTAGCATTCAATCAATATTTCATAAAACAAGTCATTCATCAACGACATATAACATAAATGGACATGAACGGAAATACTCAATACTTATTCAGAAACTTGTCTTTGTTGATCTCAATTCACAGATTATAGACCCAAATTGCCTTGCGCACATAGCTGCAAGGGTCCACACACTCAGCTGCTGACTCTACCTAGGCCTCCACTCACTCAGCTACGGAGCCTCCCTTTCTCTACCCAAGCGCAGGAGGCAGAGGCTTCCTGCCTTAGCTTCTGCCCAAAAATCTTAAATCAACCCAATTCTCTATCTTCCATCTAGTTTCTTCTTCCTTTCCCTAAGACTCAACTATTTATAGACCTTTTTTTTCATACAATGCCATGGTCCGTGAACCATGGGTGAATCTCAAAAACTAACTCAAAACTTACCCCAAACAAGGGGCTAAGCCCTTTTGACTCATATTCATCTACGTGCTCTACATCCACAAATCGTGGAGACTTTACATCATTTAAAAAAATTGTACCAAAATTTGGGTTATCTAACCCCAAACTAACCCAGAGGACCCCATCAACACTTTTTTTTTTTTTTTTTAGTTTCATTAGTCCTTGAATAAAGTTGTTTGTGAGCTTCAAGATGATGTGGCTAATATTTGGTGAAAGTCAAGTTGTGGTAACACACAACCCATGGCTTATTTTTACCCTCTTCTTTTCATTGGTTTACATCTTTCAAGTTGACAATTTTTTTATGGAAGGTACGATCCTTTAATTGGGAAGCCATAAAAAAACCATGATGCCCATATCTATTTAGGATCACATTCCTTCACTCGGTCCTGATTATGAATATTGTGTTTTCTTTTCGACCTATCTAAGTAGAGTAAGATAAGGGGAAAATATTTAGTGAACAAAGCATCAGATATTTAAACCTATCTCTGAAGGACAAACCTATTGTCCTCTCAATAAATCAGGATCCCTCTTCCACATATTGAAAATAATAAGTGCCTATGTACAGTCCTATGAAAAAGAGAGAAAAATGGAGGGTGAAAGAAGAGAAAGGCTTCCTATGCAGGGAGGTGAAGAACATGACCTCATTGGGGTATTGTCTAGGCTCACTCAAAAGGAAGCAACATTTTTGTTCCTGAAGTGACTCTGTCGAGGTACTGTCTAAGGTTGTTGGAAACAGAGAAACACTAGAGATGTAAAACTCATACTTTGATTGTTTTAAATCACCATTCTATATTACCCTTACTTACATCGATAGGATAATAGTATGGTTTCATTTATGTTGTGTTAAATCGAGCAATGGAACGGTGAAGACTATATATTTAATCAGGTAAGTGGGGGGAGCTAAGGTAACTCAATAACTGAATCAATACTTCCTAGAGAAAATACGCTTCATGCTTAAATGAAACCATATCAGAGAATTTGGGGTTCTCCCAGTGTGTCTCCAAGTGTTGTCGTTGCAACAATGACCCTCAAATTTTTTTCCCTAAGTTAATTTTGGAGCCTACATGAACTATCATTTCAAGCCCCTTAGTGTTTTCATGTTGTTTGTTTTTTTATTCTTATATTTTCTCCTAGTGTTGCATCCTCCTAAATCAATGTTTCTAAGTGTCCTCATCTAACCCTTAGAAGTGATTTTGTTATCGTGTTCATGGTTAGGTGGACTCATAAATTTTATTGACTTAGAAACTAGCCTTCGTCGCCTTGAACATACTTGAAAAGCACTCAAAATCACACAAAAGGTAAACAAAAGCAACAAAATCACCCTTTAAGGCAAAAGCACACTTCAAGTTGATGAAGTCTTGCTCTGTGTTGAGCGCACTCCTTCGGGATGAACAAGTGCACCCTCCTTGAGTGTACTACTTAATGCTCAGTAGGTGCACCCTCATTGAGTGCATTCCTTCAATATGAATACATGTGCCCTTATTGAATGCATGCATGAGCTTCCTTGTTGCATCTGGGCACACTCGTAGAAAACAGGAGCCCACTTAACTTCCCTCAACTGACTCATTCACTCATTGACAAGTGGAGATCATGCATGAGATAGATTTTCATATAATATATTTTAAATTTACCAAACTAATCATTCATTCTCATAATCATTCTCATCTGGGTTGGGTGCACATATTTGGATCAAGGAACGCTTCATCGAACTGCGTTACAAGTAAGTTTTTCATGTTAAATCTATTGATTACCTTTCATGGTTTCACTATCAATCTTGCTTTCCTTACTGGAGTTTATTTGCTTTTTAGTTTATTTATTGACATTTATGTTCAATCTTACCTCTACAAGTGTTAATTTGTTGAAACAGGCGAAAAATATGCATGTTCCTTCATTCTTCACATTCTAAGCATGATTGTGATAGCACCCATAAGATTGTATACATTTGTTCTTCTCATTTCTATCACGAAAAACTGTTGCTAAACTTTTCCATGAGCCATTCTCTGGTAGAGCACACTTATGGAACCCGAAGCCCGATAAACACAGAAAATTGTGTCCAAAATAGACAAGTTTGCCTCTTGAGCGCACTCCTTCATCATGAAGAAATGTGCCCTCCTTAAGCACATGAGTGCACCCAGAAGGCCTGAAAGTAAAAAGCTTCATCGCTTCATCTTTTTAGAGTGTGACAATGAGCCCTCTATTTCTATTTGAGCACATGTCATGCGCAGCGTGAAGGGATGAAGGCCTGAAGAATCATTCCTTCATCTCTTCACAGTGTTCTAGTGTGTCTATGAGGTTTTCCTTCTCTTGCTTGAGTGCATGAGTTCACTACAAAGCCTTGAATGACCCTTGAGCCCCATTCATTCTTTGAAAGTGCGCCCTCCTTGTTTCCATGTAGATTTTCTTCCCATGCATGTAGCTATGTGTTATCAATGAAATATTTACATTCTCTGTTACATATAATGGATCTTTTATTATGATTTTCTAAGATATTGTTGCATATTTATGATTTCATAAAGCTAATATTGTCACCATGAGTGTGTTGCCACAAATAGGTGTTCGGCCTACAAGTATTGTCACTATTTCATCATCTGTAGGAGTCATGTCTCCTGCTACACATAAAGTGGCCTCCAAAGAAGCCTCAGAAACAAGCACTAAGGAAGCAGTTGAAGTAAGAAAGCCAACCATTCCCATTAATGCAAACACACATTACTTCATTGATAATTCTTCCAAGGTCACATGGAGAAGCATAAAAGACACATTCATGCAGAAACAATTTGCTGAGAACTTGGAGGACTTGGAAGTATACATCAATATAAAGCGGTCCACGATACACAAGGATTCATGTATATTGCCAATCATCTCATGTTCAGAAGTGATTGAGTGGATTGTTACACACATGGATGACATATGGAGAAGACATGTAAACTTGCTACAAGATGCTTAGGTCCACGGAATATGCAAATAATGATTTTGGCATCAGATGGGTTGATCTCGACATAAGCAACATCATCATATCTTAGTGTTAAGAACCTAATAAGTTTTTCCACAACCGATCCACATTTTATCTGACCATAATTCTTAGAGATGTATATAAATATATTATTTCTAGGTGTTTTTGGTTTCATGGGTGGAAGAAGGTTGATGTGTTTGAGGAAAACTGGATATATATGCTCAATATGGTGGTTACACATGGTAAGATCTTTATTTGGGTAGATATGTTGTCATTTGAGTTGCAACATCATGTGGGGCAGACAAAAGCATATTTGAGGGAAAATCAGGCACCGAATTTATACATGTGTACTATTTTTTAGATGGAATATGTGCATAATATGCTTTCCTAAGAATGACCTGGAACATGAACCCTCAAAAAAAGTTTCTATTTTACCTCCACTGTAGAGTGTTGTTAGAATCAAGCTTCAGAGGTGCATAAGAAATATTGTTTGAGCACTTCTTTGCAATTATATTCCACATGACATTCCAAATCGATCCTCCTTGCATGACCAATCAAGTGAAGGAGTCACTACAGGATATCATGGATATGTTTGCAACACCTGAGGGCACATGCATTCATTGCTTTCGATGTAGCATATCATGTTGCGATATGTGACGAATAAGGTGGTCATGTAGGAAGTAGCATATCAATTGGATAAGGCATTTTCAGGAGTCCTTCATAGGAATATGAAAGCCCCTTGCCCACCTTCCATTTGAGGATAAAACTATATGAACTAAAGAGACACAAAGCGACAGTTGCATAAATACAAGAGCTAGATTGCTTGCACATCAAAACCAAGGAATTTCATGGATATGATCCCAAGAGAGTGTGCAAGCAGCATTGTGAAAAGATAAGTTTCAATTGGGGATATTCACCAATGTCTTCAATGGAATATGAGAAGGTGAAGAACTGGTATAATTCATTTTGAAAGACACATATAGTGATGAAGGGTAGTTCACCTCAAGGTCCACCAACTCAAAATATGCAGGTGTAAGAGGCAAAAAAGATAATCACTCAAGAAAAGAGTGTAACTCCTAGGAAGACGATCAAGTGTGATTCAACAGGAGAAAGTAGCAGGAAATGGAAAGTTGATCCTTTGAACACATGAGTTATTCAAGTAGAACAAGAAAGGAGATAACTAGAAGGATAGGATAAGAGAAAGCAAGATGATTTTCTTGGGAAACAACATGAAGAAGAAGAGGAAAGGAGAAGAATAGAAGAGGAACAACCAAGGCATTCCTAGGAGGAAGAAGCAACACAAAGCCTGGAAGAAGAAAAATTGACTTAGGATATAGAAGAAGATTTGGAGGAAGACGATACCATCCAACCCATGGATGATGAATGAGGTTCTCTAGAAGAGTCTCTACTCAAGTTGGTCATCTCCCTTTTGGTGAAATGAGAATCACAACTCCACCTGAGGATAGATTCATGGATGTGTGAAATGTCATGTTTGACGAACACAAGAAGAGGAGCGTGCAACAAAACAAAGATAATTCTCAAATGATCCTCAAAACCCAGTATTAGTGTCTATAAAGAAGGTGATAACTTCAAATACTAGAAGGACTCCTAGGGAAATGATGGTGGTGAATGTTTCTTTTGCTACAACAACTTAGGATAACTCTAAATATTTGTTGATAGAGAATGCTAGATTAAGGAGAGAACTAGTTGCAGTGAAGCAACAGACGAAACATATTGTGGCAGAGAATCAACAATTATCTTCACACAACTTGAATACCATAGAACAATAGTTAGCCATGCAAGAGGAACTGGGGCAAATGGAGGACACCATGGCACAATTATATGATGAGATGATAATTCTACAACAAGTGGTGGATCCTCTCGTTGGAATTTAGAAGAAAGAAAAATAAGTGGTAAAACCCTTGAAAGTGGAAAATAGAGTGATTGACCAACTTTAGGAATGGGCTGCCAAGTATCTGTATTCTTCGTGACTTTTGGAAAAGGTAGCCAGGATTGCCACTGAGATAGACATAGTTCAGTTGAGACTCCACCAGCAGAACTACGTGGGTCTTAGAGAACAATAGATCAACACTAGTTTCTCTTATAATCGACTCCACAATGGTTTCGAGTCTCTTGTGCAGAATCATGGGATGACCTCAATAGGATCACCTAAATAAATAAAAGGCAGAGAAATCATCTTCTAGGAGATTAGGAAGTACATAGAACAAGTCAAGCAAGCATCAAAGCATGAAGGTTTGGAGATCACTAAAGACATTAATTTACAATATTCCATTGCACCATTCAAATCTCATATGAAACTCTCATGGATATGGAATAATTTATAGTCAATATCGAAGACCATATTGACATAGGCACTAGAGGTGAAGATGCGTTACGTAGGGGGCTTTCTAGTTCAAGTCAAAGTGATCTCAACGGAGTTTAGAGCATCGCACACATACATCACCAATGAGGAAGCATATGATTTATCAACTTAATAAGACTTTATCCTATTATCAGTTTTGTCTTATATATCCATTGTCTCATATGTAATTTGTCTTTTGTAATAAATGGTATGTAATGAAGTCTAAGAGACACGTGGAATGCGAATATCCACATATGGAATGTAAAGAGTCATGTATAGAATATGAAAATTTGTAGGAGTTGAAGAGTCATGATGAAGCTCAAAGATCATTGTCATTAGTTATAAATAACTCCTCATAACTCAAGCTAAGGGCTTGGATTTTGGGAGACTCGCCTTGGCTTCTTGATCAGGAGCTCAAGACCAAGTGTCGAAAAATGCTCAAAAATGAAAGTGCTCAGAATTGGTTTGAACCTAAACCACCGGATAGATCTCATCCTCCTGATTTTGGCACCGTGAACGGTTCGAAAAACGGACTCTGTATGCAAAAGTTATCTCAATTTCAAAATCGCCCAATATCCTCGATTTTTTGAATTTTTTAAAAAAATTAAAATAAAATATTCCTTGAAATATTCCATAGAATATTTGCAATAATATTCCTTAGAATATTCTAAAAATATTCCATTTTTGATAGCCAATGGAATGTTGCCACGTGGCAAGACCGGAGGCCACCACGTGGCGCAAGTGACGTCAGCAATGAGCGTATATGTTAAAATATTTCTGGCGGAATGGTGGATTGAACCCACGAACAAACTTAAAATAGCGGCAACACTTAAAAGGAAACAGGAAGACGGAGAAGTTAACGTGTAAACCCTCCAGGTCAATGATCAGCATGAAATCCGAGGAATTAAACCACTGGGCTAAACCACGTGGAATTTGTGGTCACATGCAGCAGTCAAACTAACAGTCCGCTCGGCGGTTTCGGCCAAATTTGGTGGGCTGCCTCCAAATTAGGTGGAATACTAAAGTTAACTGCAATTATCTAAAGTTAGTTGGAGTGGTTTTAGAGGCCAACTGGCAGTTGGAGTAAATGTGCCATAACTTTGGCTAGGAAAGGCCATTTGAGATGAATTTTTTTTATTTTTTTATTTTGGGTCTCTTTGACATTCTCAATCGATTGGCATAGGTTTCACAGCCAACAGAGGTCATTTGTAGGTGTTTTTTCTTTGTGGAAGTTCCAGGAGCCACTAGGGCCATATTAGTTTGGGAGCTGCATTGGGATGTGTGCAGCCATTGAATGTGAAACGAAGGTCATTCTTGATTGTAATCAATGTTCTAAGTCCATTTCTACAGATCTTTTTTCCTGTTGAGGCATTCTTCACCTCGAAATTCTTCAAGGAAGCTTTCAGGACCACTAGGGCCATTTCAGTGCTTGAGCTGTTTGGGGGCTGTATTCATCTGTTTTCGATGATTCAAAACCCTATTTCTGCTATTTTCGACCTTCTGATTCCATTGGCAAAGGTTTTAGAACCATTGGAGGTCATCTTCACCTCGAATTTCTTCAAAGAATTTTAATGGGCCACTAGGGCCATTTGAAGAAAGTATTGTTTAAGGTACAATTTCACTGTTTAGTGCTTGGGGAAGAGAATTCTTAGTTGTTTCCTATCTTTTGATTCTATTTACACGGTTATATTTGCCTTTAGAGGCACTTATTTACTTGTATTAGCCTTTGCAACATTCTTAATACAAGAGGACAAACCCATTTTGGGAGGCTTGGTCCAACGGATGTATCCTAAGAGGGGTGAACTGCTTCATCATCTTTGTGTCATTATTTGCTGGAGATTTCATGCCAAACAAATATGATATAATGTGTTTAACAGTAAATTTAAATAAATTTCATCCACACATAAACACCTAAACAATTGTGCAAACTTATTTGTTTTATTCCACAAGACATCAAGCTTCAAGCATGTGTATTTTAATGACATCTGAGTGTTTACTTCTATTATTTCTTTAGGCAGAGCCAGTAGAGGGCCAAGTAGCCTCTAGATCTCATCCTCTCTTTAGAGGTGACATATCCGGTAAATGCCCCTACAGTCTATCTCTGTATAAGAAATAAGAAGTTCTCACATTTTCAAAGTTAACCTAGGAGTTGTTTGCTCATTTAAAATTATTGGAAATGGATACCTTGCACACTTTATTCAAGTGCATTCCATTTTTTAGATCACTTCTTTTGTAGTGCATAGGTGATAAATAATTATTTGGAGAAGTAAGTTGTGGCTTCATGTTCCACTATTGGATTTAGTGTTTCATTTATGTAATAACATACTTGGGATCCTTCATTCTTAATGAGAAGCTTTATGAGCTGACACTTCTTCATACATGCATCGTAGATATAGTCAGACTATTATTGTTATGTTTGAAGTATATGTTGCTTTAATTACATACTAAGTTTAATGAACTAATTCATTCGTTATATATGGCTATCATTGAATAAGTGTTCTTATGCTTTCATGAGTGTTTTTTATTGTTTGGACTAATTTACAAGTAATCAATGAGCCTTTCTCTTCATTCCTAGGTACCCTTTAGGATATAACTATTACTTTTCTAACTGGAGGGTCTTTTTCCTTTACCACCCATAGAAGTTACCCCATGCACCTTACATTGGGTGTCTCACAAAGCTTACATACTTGTTTCCAAAATTGGTGTTGCAATCTCTTGTATGCGATTGTAACCCAGGAATATCTTTGAAACCTTCCCAATGGCGGATAGATTGTATAGCCGTATGGGACTCCTACACCAAATGGTGTGAAGTATAATTGAGACTTCACATCGAGGAGATCCTCTTATGTGTTGGAGGAATCCAACATCGTCAACAACATATAAAAATTAATATAAAATAATCATGATCCTTGATGGCCCTGTCAGACAACGACATTCATACATTCATGTTACATACATAGACATCAACATAATTACCAGATATCATAAGGTCTAGGTTAAGAGAACTCTCTTTATCCGTGCACAACATGCACAACATTGAGAACAATAGTTCCCAACATAGCCAAGGAAATTGTTACTTAACCCCATTTAATTTACCTTTCCTTTTACCTTTCTCATGTCTGTCATACCACCATCTATTTATGCCAATGGACCCAACCAATCCAACTTACTATCATATTCTTGCCTTAAACTACCCTTATACATGCACGGATCTTCATTTGGATATTACCTTACCTGTTGGGTTTCATTCATCTCACCCCGAGCTCCATTAAGCTTCTTCCTTCCCTAACCAATTCCCAAGAACCCAAAACATAAAAGGAAAGAACAAAATAAAACAAGAAGAAATCCATGAAAAACCAATAGCAGTACGACACCAAAACAAGGTTGCATGGCCGTGCACTAGACACAATCAAAGCGACAATGAAAGCATAGACAAATCACCAAATACAAAAAGCACAAGGCTAGTAACATACACCACAACTCAACCCCAAGGGTGCCAATTCCTCCAACAGAAAGCTCAACTTGATCCTTCTTCAATATTTCATGGCAATCACTTTTGTCATGCAATTCCCTGCATCCTACTACCATAAACACACAACTGTCAGTGCATAAATAAACATAACAATATACCAATTACCTTATCTTGTTGTACTAGGTACAATGCCTTGTAACTGAACACACACATATATCATCTCTCAAGGAACTCCAATTCCTCGATGAATCCAACAATAAATGAAAGAAATTTTTTATACATGTCATATACATGTTTATGAATATAGGACATATCCACATAGTATCAAACAAAATCAAGGTTAAGAAGACTTCATGTATTCATGCAAAGCACTCATTCATTTGGAATTGTGGTTTCCAAACATAGCCAAAGGAATTCTCACCCAATTCCTTTCTTTTACCTTTTACCTTGCTACAATTGAGTCTTATTATGTACTATCACATCACCCAAATGTTAGTTATATAAACAAATTAATTGTTATCTTATAACGCTAATGTTAGGCATGTTTCCCTGCAACTATTCGCACATGTCAGTCTCATGTTACAAAAATCAAGAAATCATGACCATTAATTTGAAATCATCATTTATCAAGACTAATAATAGTGTCATAATCAATAGTCAACTCAAAATCATTAGTCATAATACTACAACTAGCACACTCTTGCTCTCAACTACATATCGGTTGTCTCGCACATATTGTATTAGTACAATCGTCTTAAAAGAAGATCATTCCTTCATGCAATCTTATAGACACATACTCATATCATGCAATTAATAAAACACTCAAACAACTTGTAAACATACGATGTTAGATAAACCAAATAGACAACATAATCAAACTCATACCTTAATGTATATCAATGGAGGCTATCACATTTGCACAAGTCAATCCACATTAGTATGACATAATATCACAAGTATATTGACTCATACCTAAATATCATAATCATAACCATATTCACATGCCAATCCAAGTTAGCACGATACATAATAACATTAGGATATTAACTACCATGACCATAATCATCATGTGTATGACCGCAATGCATATAACAACAAATTAATTACCATGCATGACTATCTGACGCATGTGCATGTGACTACACTTATTAACTAACATCTTTCATGCATGTAACCAAAACAGTAATAGAATGCCAAACTTGTATATAAGCATAATGTTTATAATAACCATTAACCAACATACATGCATGCCAGCATATGATACTTGTATGACAATCTACTCTTACCCCAAGGTTCAGTGTTGCAACATCACTCTAATGATTTGTATCTCTTACTCTATCTCAGCTAACATATCAACATCATAACATACCAACAACATCATGATTACACAAATAGATACAATGACCTCATGCAAGACAATCATAATCGTGACAATGCATGCACAAGGACATGCATCTAGCCAATCCAGTCCAAGTGTTTGAACTAGGCTATGGTACAATCTGTCACCACTCACCCCACTGCCCAAAACTTCCTGAAAATTCTCAAAATAATTAATTACATACGAACAAGACCAATACAAACCTGAAGACAAAACTTGACCTATACTAGCTAGAACATAACAACCATTTCATCAAACACACGGAAAACATGTAAGTTGCAGGTCATGAATGCATATATGATCATAAAATAATATTCTTTACCTAAGAATCACTGAGAAGAATCTAAACCCTCACTATCTAGCTACAATATCACTTGTTAGTCCATGCATTGATCAAAAATGTCAAGAGACATGGACAGTATACATCATATAACCAGTAAATAACCAACATAGAGGCCATGAAAACCTAGCCATAATATCACCAACATAATAAATACATATGCCCATAGATCACAATAGGAAAATACTGCATATTAACATATGAAAATTCCAACCAAGTCAAGGGCTTCCATGTACCACCCGACCATAGATTGGATTGAAACAAATCTTTCTTTCAGCCAATCACCCTCACACCATATTCCAAGAATGAATGTGGGATCTCATGGAGTGAACAAAGACAAAACAAATGAGGTCCTCCAAAGGCCAAACCACCTCAACCCTCAACCAGTGATTCCACCTCACGGTCGAACATCACTAACACTAACCTGATTGGTCTCTACCGAAGTTGTCCAGGGCTCCAAGAACTAGTAACTCAACCCAAATCCTTCTAGTTCTCCAGAGTGTTTGTCCAGCTCGGCTCCAGGGACTAGTAACTCAACCCACCAAGGGTTCTAGAGCATTTGTCCCAACGTGGGCTCCATAACTAGTAACTCAGCCCAATTTATTCCAAGGCTTCCAGAGTGTTTGTTAGAGCCCACAACCATAAGAAATTAAGAGAACCAACTAGAAAAAAAATCAAGTGGAAAAACCCACAACAACATGTCTATCCAGGAAATGGAAAGGCAAGGATAAAACCACTATCAATCCAGGCAAATCTCCATTCTAATGATAAAACATAACGAGATAATCACATGAAAATACCATGCAACCATAATTCAGCAACAAAACCACACATGCAACCAGTTACCTGCAAAGCAACCCAGTTGTAGCTGTTGATCCACCTATCCCCTTGCACTTTCTTGTTTTCCTTTACCTTCTTTCTCAAAATCCAATGTATGCTAGAGTTCTCCAAGCATGTTCAAAGAATGTTGTAAGTGTGCAAGAGTATGAGAGAGTGAGAGAATAAAAGAGAGCTCAAGCCAAAAATTGTCAAAATACCATGAATTGGTCCTTCGAAGCCTTTGCATCATTGAGATCTCTATTTTCTACATTTTCCTTTATTTTTCCTTCAATTTCCCTCTCATGCAAATTTGTTACCCTTCATGTCCCTTTTCTCCTATTTTTCTTTATTTTCATAAATAAAATGTCAATTAATGCCACTTTCTCTTTGTCATTGCCTTTGCCAATTTCCTTAGCCATCAATAAATCAAAAGTTATTCCCACTAGGATGTTTTTCCCACCATTCAGCTTGGAATATGTGTCCAATGACCTTGGTCTTATATGTTATTTTACATGGAAAATCAATCAAGGGCTATTACAATGCTCAATGTTAGAAATTTTCCCAAATATTTTTGGCTTTATGCTATTACTTGTTTAGTCTACATATTGAACGAATATCCAACACATGGCGTGAAAGGTTAAATTCCTCAATATGCATGGAATGGGACAAGTCAAGTGTATCTCATTTCAAGCCTTTTGTTTTTATTACATATGCATATGTCACAGAAGAGCTAAGGAGGGAACTCGACAACCGTAGTGAAACTTAATTTTTCATTTGTTATAATGAATTTTCCAAAGCCTATAATCTAGTCACTAAGAAATATTTGGTGAAAATACATGTAAAATTATTGGAGAAAAAATCATGAAATGATAAAGAGAATGAAGTAATGGTTAGTAGAAATCCATCATTCCTAACATATGAATAAGTGGAATGTTCAAGTCAACAAGTCCCTCCACCAAGATTGTGAATGTTATAGGTGCAAAGAAAAGAATATTGCTTTCCTTTTAGAAAAAGGTCAACAAATTCAAAGAAAAAATAGTGAAATAGTCCTTCTAGTAGTGGGTCAAAATATTTAGTGAGAAATTGAACAATAAATAGATTAAGGGAAATGTATGTGTAACATAATGGCATGGATCATCAATCTTGTTTTTCCTTATAACCTTACAGGCCATGAATGATGATATTGAAGCTATTGAAATGAATGAGACATGAATCTTGTTGATATCCTAGAAAAGCCAACATTGGTGTTAGGTGGGTGTCAAAAATAGAATTGGATGAGAAAGGGAAAGTAAAGAAATGTAAGGAAAGGCTAGTTTCCTAAACATTTGCTCACTAACTAGGTATTGTCTACGATGAAACCTTTTCTCATGTAGCAAGGTTAGATATGATTCAAGGTATGTCATTCATTGTAGTCGAGAACAAATGGCTACTTTACCATATGGATGTGAAATCAACCTTCTTGGAGGGAAAAGTAGAAGATTTGATGCATGTATTTTGATCAACCACAAAGGTTTGAATTAAAGGGCCAAGGATACTGAGTATACAAGTTGAAGATAACCTTGCATGGCTTGAAGTAAGCTCCAAGAGATTGGTATAGTTGGTTTGGCTCATATTTACTCATGCATGGGTTCAATATGAGAATTAGTGAGCTCACTCTCTATTTAAAATTTGATTAAGATAAAATCCTTATATACTAGAAATTTGATGTTATATTAATTCAAAGTTACCATGAAAATAGAATTTTAGATGACAGACCTTGGTCTCATGAAGTAGTTTTTGGAATTGAACTCAAGTAATATGCTAAATGGATTTTCATATGTCAACAAAAACATGCTACAAATATCTTAACTAGTTTCACGATCGACAAACAAAAACAAACATAAACACCAACTGCAACATGATGATGGAACAATTATCAATTCAAAATTGTATAAGATGCTTGTATAGAGCCTCATGTACCTTATTGCAACTAGACATGGTGTTATGTATGCAGTTAGTTACATTTCTAGATTTACGGAGTCTTCTAGGGAATATCAAAGTTGGAAAAATAATTTTGAGGTATATTGCATATAGAACTAATTATGGATTATGGTACTCAAGTTCTGAAGAAAACATAGTTAAAGGATACAAAAACAATGATCTTGTTCTCAATATTGATGATAGGAAAATAACTTAAAGAGATGGTTTTCATTTGGGCTCAAATTTGAACTCATGGGCTTCTAAGAAATAGTTCATTGTCTCAATATCTTTTGAAGAACTAGAATACTCTCAACTACTACAACATCATGTCATGCAATATGGCGAAGAAGACATTTGAAAGATATTGTACTTGTTATGAAAAATCCAACTACTATTTTTGTTTTACAATAGTTCAACAATTTCATTATCAAAGAAACACTCGTTCATAGGAAAAGAAAGTTGATAGTCTTATCACTTCATTCATGGGCTTGTCAACAAAACATGAGACAACTCTGCAATTTTGTGGATATATAGATCAACTATCATATATCTTCAACAAACCATTCTGAAAATTTGATTTTAAGTTTTAAAAATCACACTTAGACATTGTTACAATGATGAATGTAAAATTAAGATTAAGAAAAAGTAATAAAATATAAACTCTTTTGTTACCTCAATTGTCCATCTAAGTTATTTTTAGAACCATAATATTAAGATTTATTAGTCCAAATATTTTTATAAAATTCTTCTTAATCTTAAATATATGTAGAAACCTATAGTCGTAAATAATTTTAGAAAATTCCTAACGTATTACAAAATTTGTTTTAATGGTCAAGACGACTTGCAATAACCCATAAAATTTTAATTGGATTAATACTTATTACAATATATGGACTCACATAGTATTTCTAGAAAAATGACACATTGTTATTGACCCCACAAAAAACCCCTCTACGGTTATGGTCCATGCTTATTGATCCTTGATTTATTCCCCTCAAAGGCTTTCAATAGGCCTACCTTCTTTCAGGTAAGTGAATTAGATTTCTTCATGTCAATATTTGAGGAATGAAATTGCTCAACCACTGGTAGAGGAGCTATTACGCTTTCTTCAAAGGAACACATGTATGAGTATCCGCCTCTAATGCACGTGACTAGAGCTTGTCCATGTGACTAGAGTTTACCTGCTGCACCTTTTTTTACCTTTCATCAACAACAACGGTCAATGATTAGCTACTATGAGTGTTACTACCCTTAAGGCAATTTGGTCCATTTGTCCCACCCACTACAATGGGTGAATGGGTGAGGAGGGAAATGTGATAAAATAACCAACAAACTATTTATTAATATAAATATCATATTTTTTGTAAAATGGGGTAGATCTGTAAGATAAATATCAAATCTATGAATAATGTGGCAGATTTATAAAATAAAAATCAAATTTGTAAATAATGCAATACATCTCTAAAAGTATGTTAATTCTAAACCTAGATTTTAGAAATAATTTAAAAGAAATTCACACAACCAAAATGAACTGACGCAGGGTTTCCCCTGCTTTACCCACAATATGCATAAACCATTTTCTGCCCAAGAATTTATATGACCTACTAGTTCAAAACTTCATTAAAGTTGATGGTTAAGGCTCTTTCCATTATCTTTCATGTGGAAACATATTAATAGATTAACCATAGTCTAAACCCTCATCATCGGGACTCATATCACCCCTTAACCTTCATCCCCTTTTATATCGGGACTCGTTAACCCTTATAAACCTTTATAAATGCTTGTGGCCACACATATACAAAATCCCACTAATAAATTTGGGTTACAAAGGAAAAACAAATACACCTTTTTCGCCTTTATACGGACTCTTTGCGGTTATCAAGATACACCTTTATCGCAATCAGCCATCGCAGCACCCACGTCGTATCACATATATGCTCTGACGCACCTCTGACTCCAATTGTGCGACTATCAGAACAATTAAACCACCTTTTTACATTAGAAGACTCGGGCACAATACTTTACCGACTACAAAGGAATACATTGAAATCCCACTGTGTACCATATAAGCCGGACTTCAAAATTTATATACCCGCAACCATAATATTTGTTGGGTCCATTAATACTGAGTCCTTCTGCCTTGTTACCCGATCTTCGACACACTGACCTCCGACCAACGATTATCACTATCGGCCATCACAACATCCTTCACCTCCTAACCTTGTGATATGCGATTACATCTCAACTGTCCGTTGTATCCTCCAATCCAACAATTGAAATTACTCCCGATCAACGAAATTAATCGATGATCCTCCATCGTCCATTTACTCGCACTAGATCTAACGGCTCACAAAGATTTCGGTCGGGCAACGTGTACAAGGATTAACTGCCTGATAAGCAGTTTCCTCTCTCCTCTCACTGCCACGTGTCGATCGCTTAATGGGATCGAGGTTCTGCGCTCAATACCACTTACGGTTTTGAGGTTGCCCGAAATCTGCTTTCACTGTTACAAAATCGCCCTTCGCTGATTGTTCTCCGCTATTCCCTTTTACTTAGATTTATGTTGTTTTCCAGTGTTGCTGTGGTTTTGAGGTTTCTTTGAAAGTTTCACCCTTTCGCTCTTCCACTACTCCATTTACTCCCGAACTCGATTTCTACGTATTTCTTCAAATGCTATCCCTTCAAAGCTCTACTTTGATCTGTCAAATGGATTCAAAGAACCATTACACTTCTCTGTCTCTCTCTCCTCTTTGCGTTCACTGAACTTCGCCTACATGAAAATATATATTATAGAATTCTCTAACATACCCAATTTATCAGTCAACACTCGAATCACACATCTACACACTCAGAATTGAATTCTCGATGTATAAATACATAAACAAATTATTACATATCGAGACTCTATCTCTCTGGCTTGATCTTCTAATTAATGGCCTTTGGTCATTATCTGCTCGTAGGCTTACAAACACTCCAATCTTCTATCTATTTACCTATTTAACCTCTCTATTTCTAACCTCTATCTTTGCCTTTTAGGCCTACTTTTATACAAAAGGATTCCAAAAACCAATTCCTGGTTTAGATCCATAAATTCCTCAACAAAATCCTAAAATCCCTTCCTCATCCCTAAGGATTCTCTCAAATCCACAAAATCATGAACAAACTCCTAATCTAAGATCTACAGTCAATTCTCAATCCTCTCATCACTCAACTATCCTAAATCTCTCATGTTCTCCTACATTCGAGAACATTTACAATTATGCCTCACAATATTCAATTAATTCCTATTCTCATTAAAATCACTCAAAACATTAAATAATTACATTAATTCAATACTTAGGAAACCAACTTCCTTGAAACACAAGACCCCCTATGTCTACTAGAATACAATAATAATGTTGAGTTGGATGCTCCTGCATCAGACTCCCCATGTAAGAAAATTTATGACCACCTGGTCATAAGTCTGGATAATTGTTTCCTCCTGGATCCCAAACTTTATTTTGTAACTTGTCTTTGCTTATCAATTGCTCTATTGCTGCTGTTATCTGCTGCTGTTCTCCAGGTCTCCATACTTTATGCTGCAATGCTCCACTTGCTCTGCTTTCATAGTCTGCTATTGTCTTCTTCTTGTTGTCACTCCTCCCCTTCCTTGTTGTTATCTTCTTCCGAGACACTTTCATCATTAACCTTCTTATTAGTTCAATTTCCCTGTCCAGTATATCCTCTGTCTGTTGAATGTTTTCATCTCTTGATTGCTGAACTTTCATTCTTTCTTGTTCTTCACTTATTCTGATCACCACCTTTTCATCCTTACCCTCTTCTTTACTACTGTTTTTCACCCTTTTTGCTGCTGCTATATTGTCTTTCAGAACAATTTTCTGCTTATGTTTTCTGCACCTGTCAAATTCTTCTTGATTATTATTTATGACAACTGCTTTGTCATCATTCTTCAGCAATTTATCCTGAACATTTATCCTCTGCTCTTCCAACTTTCTCCTTTGAAAGTCTAATTCTCTATATAACTCAATGACTTTACTTGGAGTAAACATTGGAAATTTTACACAATCTTCTATTTCTTCATTTGTTATTGACCCATCATCACATGGTCCTTCTTCCTCTGCTAAATCTTTCTTAACATCCTTCAATAGATGTTCTTCCACTTCTTCTTTCATTTGGCCGTCCATCTGTGCCAAATATGTTCCAGCTTCTGCAACAACATCTTCAATTATAAGACAATTATCATAATAAAAAATATGAGGTTTTTGTACCTCTTCTTCCTTTGGCAACACTTCAGTATGTTGCTCTGATCTCTCCTCTTCTGTTAGCACATCAGTATCCTAATTCAAACTCAAAGAACTCTTGATACTGTCAGCTAGTCTCTCCTTCCATCATCTGTTTCAATGATATCTTTCAACACTTGTCCACTGTAGTGAATTGATTCTTTACCAGTCTCCTTGTCATATTCTGCTTCATAACTTTCATCTTCTGGAAGGTATTCTTTAATGTTTTTGACTACTTTAAAAGACTACCTATCTTCTTCCAAACCTGCAATCATACACAAATCATTAATTTTAAAAAGACAAGACCTTTTGGTCTCATTTGATACTTCAGTCATCAAGTCTTTTGGCTCCTTTGAATCATTCATATGATCCAACTCCTATGGTTCTTCATCACTTTCAAAAAGTAATGGTCCACGTTCTAGTTCACATATCAAAACTTCAACATCTTCCTTTTGTTGTAGCTCAACTCTTTCGAGCTTCTCTGTCCTCTGTTTGGAATCTATAATTTGTTCAAGCTCCCTTAGTTCCTTTATTATCTGCATATTCACCTGTTGATTCCTCTCCTCTTGTAGCCTCTGCCACTTCACTTTCTTTCTCATGACATGACCATGTTTCTAGTCCATCTCATTTCTCTGCAACATTTCCATTAATACTTCAAGCTAAACTGTTATCTCAGCCTTCTCCCTCTCATATTATTCATCACTCATTCTCATGCCATTTTCCTTGGCATCCTTCTCCTTTTGTCCTCTGTTTTGGTCTCTTTCAGAGCCTCTGTTATGACTGTCACTAGTCATCATCCTCTCCATCTGTAAGAGTTCTTCGCTCACTTCACTATGAGTTGCACTAAAGCCTCTACAACAGCATGTCCTTCCTGCTTCAACTTACCTCACCAAGCTCTCCTCACTCAGTCTCTTAGCAAGCAATTGGTTCTCTATCTTTGAAACCTCATTTGAGCACTCTTCTCTGCTCCTTCTAGGCTTCAACTCATCTGTACTTTCCAAGAACACAACTGTCCTCTTTATCTAATACCTGTTGGAATTCCTCAAGGTTTTTCCACATTTTGCTTTCACTCAAAAACTCTTGCCAACTTCCTTTATCTCTTAGCAATTCTACCTACATCCTCTGTGGAGTTTCCTTTGGCAGTTGTAATAATACTTTTGCATCAATACAAAGACTACAACTTTCCAATCTTCAAATCCAATTAAAATAAAACCATATCATCTTACCTTCAAGATCTTTGTCTGATTTGTCCTCCCATCCACCTGCACCTTTGAATGGGTTGTCCTTTCCACTAGCCTTCAGCTATATCTTCAAACTCTGCTACTTCAAAAACTTACAAAGTCCTTCTTACAGTATAACTACTATAATCCTGCTATAAAATTTCATTCATTCAATATCTGCTAACCATTAGACAAATTTTCATGCCTTCACCTACCTTCATGATCTCACCATTCCTGTAAGTCTGTTTCAGCAGATCTTTATGCTTCCACTGCACAAATTCTCAATATTCAGCTACTCTGTCAATCAGATTTGGAATCTGATTCTTTCTTCCAATCTTCCAACTTTATCTTGACAAAGCTTAACTATCAGCAATAATTTCTCCTTTGCTGAGGTTTTCTTGTACTCAGAAATCCTTACCAGTTTCCTTCATTACTGCTTCCTAAGTCTTGGTCTTCTTTTGCTGAGATACCTCATTAGCTGTATGATTTCATAAGCAGTCTCCATCCACTATTCAGATTAGAATGAATCTCCATTCTCCAAAACATCGTTGTAGATTCTTTATGTTCCTACAATCTCATAGCTTTACTCTGATCACTTAACTGTCAGATTAGAATTTGATCTCCCTTGCCTGCATACCCATCCTTCCACATATTTCTTTTCTAAATTCTTCCAAAGAAACTTTCACGCCTGATTTCTTTTTTCAGCTCTGATACCAAAATGACGCAGGGTTTCCCCTACTTTACCCACAGTATGCATAAACCTATGAATAAACCATTTTCTGCCCAGGAATTTATATGACCTACCAGGTCAAAACTTCATTAAAGTTGATGGTTAAGGCCCTTTCCATTATCTTTCATGTGGAAACATATTAATAGACTAACCATAGTATAAACCCTCGTCATTGGGACTCATATCACCCCTTAACCTTCATCCCCTTTTATATCACGACTCATTAACCCTTATAAACCTTTATAAATGCTTGTGGCCACACATATACAAAATCCCACTTATAACTTTGGGTTATACGCTTAAAACCCTTCTATTTGCGCTTAATCCTTTATAGACCATTTACAAAGGAAACACACATAAATACACCTTTTCTGCCTTTATATGGATTCTGCACGATTATCGAGATACACCTTTATCGCAATCGGCCATCGCAGTTACCCATGGTCTTATCACATATATGCTTTGTCGCGCCTCCGACTCCGATTATGTGACTATTGGGACAATTAATCCACCCTTTTATATCAGAAGACTCGGGCATGATACTTTACCGAATACAAAGGAATACATTGAAATCCCACTGTGTAACATATAACCCAGACTTCAAAATTTATATACCCGCAACCATAATATTCGTCGGGTCCGTTAATACCAAGTCCTTCAGCCTTGTTGCTCCAATCTCTGACACACCGACCTCCGATTAGCGATTATCGCTATCAGCCATCGCAGTATCCTTCACCTCCTAACCTTGCGATATGTGATTACATCTCAACCATCCGTTGTATCCTCCGATCCAATGATTGACATTACTCCTGATCAACGAAATTAATCGTTAATCCTCCACTGTCCATTTACTCGTGCCAGATCTAACGGCTCACAAAGATTTCAGTTGGGCAACGTGCACGAGGATTAACCACCCGATAAGCGGTTTCCTCTCTCCTCTCACAGCCATGTGTCGATCACTTAATGGGATCGGGGTTCCACGCTCAATACCACTTACGATTTTAAGGCTGCCCGAAATCTGCGTTCACTGTTATAAAACTGCCCTT
The DNA here is from genome assembly GCA_031772625.1 of Pinus tabuliformis. NCBI lineage: Eukaryota > Viridiplantae > Streptophyta > Pinopsida > Pinales > Pinaceae > Pinus > Pinus tabuliformis. The sequence continues at coordinate 595,109,409 of CM062811.1, read as the reverse complement.
CGCCGATTGTTCTCCGCTATTCCTTTTTACTTAGGTTTGCGTTGTTTTCCAGTGTTGCTGTGGTTTTCAGGTTTCTTTGAAAGTTTCACCCTTTCGCTCTTCCACTGCTCCATTTACTCCCGAACTCGATTTGTGCGTATTTCTTCAAATGTTGTCCATTCAAAGCTCTACTTTGATTAAAAGCTCTCACTCTCCTCTTTGCCTTCATTGAACTTCGCCTGCATGAACATATATATTATACAATTCTCTGGTATACCCAATTTATTAGTCAACACTCGAATCACACATCTATACACTCAGAATCGAATTCTCTGTGTATAAATACATAAACAAATTATTACATATCGAGACTCTATCTCTCTGGCCTGGTCTTCTAATTAATGGCCTTTGTTCATTATCTCCCTGTAGGCTTACAAACACTCCAATTTGCTATCTATTTACCTATTCAAGCTCTCTATTTCTAACCTTTGTCTTTGCCTTTTAGGCTTACATTTATACAAAGGGGTTCTAAAACAAATTCCTGGTTTAGATCCATAAATTCCTCAACAAAATCCTAAAATATCTTCCTCATCCCTAAGGATTCTCTCAAAATCCACAAAATCATGAACTAATTCCTAATCTAAGATTTACAATCAATTCTCAATTCTCTCATCACTCAACTATCCTAAATCTCTCATGTTCTCCTACATTCGAGAATATTTACAATTATGCCTCACACTATTTAATTAATTCATATTCTCATTAAAATCACTAAAAATATTAAATAATTACATTAATTCAATACTTAGGAAACCAACTGATCCAAATGGATCCAAGAAACACTCTCTATGTCTTCAAAACTAAAATCATAAGGCAACCTTTTAATACACTATCAGGAGGCAAAACCCGTGAAATTAATGAAAAGAACAGAGTAACGGAGGCGGAAACAATAATACACAGTAGTCGTCCGATCTGGCCGATCAACGGTCCAGATCGAATCAGCAATCGCAATCGGCGATGACCTTCGACAGAGATCGGCAGGATCCACATGAGACTTGTGACAGCGATCAACGAAATCGGTGGGATCCACATAAGGCATGTGACAACGATTGGCTCTAGTTAATTTGGACCGTCGATGAAGCGCACAGATCGATGACCCATATTACATCGTCGGATCCCTATCGGAGGATTACAGAAGCGCTTATAATGGCACAAGGGTTATTGCGATAAGCGATTGTGATATATCGCATCGCCGCATCGCATCAGAACTGTGTAGAGGAGCGATTACAATCAGCGGGGATCATGTGCGATATGCGATATCGCATCGGAACATGGAGTGAGGTCGATATCAATACACCATGCGACAACCAGATGTGATAGTAATATAAAGGAAATTTGATATAATTTCAAGTCCGTAACAGAGCCATTTTTAATGTATTTCTCGATTTTCGTTGTATTTCCCAAACACAAAGGGACAAAGCCTTCCGATATGCGATAGCGACTTGTGGACGAACCCAATAGGGGAATGAAGTACAATTAAAAACTTTTGAAGTCCGATATATCATGTTTTGGCGGAGTTTCTCTGTTTTGAACATCTTTCCCTGTGTATGACCGAAAATGGCTGCATTTGGGAATCCGAAGGATTTCAAGGGACCGAGGCACTCTGGCACTACAGAATGGGTGGCCACCTCCTCTCCATGCATTAAGCAATGATTGTATCATGCTAACAGAGGGATTCAAAGCGTGCAGAGGTCGGGGAGACCAAGAGACGGGAACATGAAACGAACAGACATTAAAAGCCATGGAGAGAGGGAATATGGAAGGGGCAGTACTTCAGGCAAATGCTGAGACAGAGTTAGGACAGAGATTAAGAGCTGTGAGGGAGTCTGTGTACTCAGAGGAAGCTTGAGGGATTCAAGTGAAGCTCTTGTAATTGCATCTGTTGTGTGTGAGGCTCAAACTAAGCTCACTATTGTAAAAAATGTGTTTGAAGACTTAATAGAGAGGCCACCACTTAAGGCTGGACCAGGAGATGTAGCTCACGAGTATTGAGTGAACTCATTAATTCTATTATAGTCTTTAACTGCTTCAAAGTCTATGTATTTCGCAATTTGATCGATCCATTGCACAAAATAACATATAAGTCTGTAATACCTTATTATTGTCTTAGAACTCATTATTAGATCACCAACTTCCTTGAAACACAAGGCCCCCTATGTCTACTAGAATACAATAATAATGTTGAGGTGGATGCTCCTGCATCATGAACAATAGATTTACTAAAAACCCTACAATGAAAAACAATAGATTTACTAAAAACCCTACAATGAAAAACCAAACCACTAAAAAGATCTGTAAAACTATAATCTTCCTACCTTCTCATCCCACACAATGTCCGATTAATATTGCATATATATAATCCCTCATGAAATAATCTAGAAACATATTATTGGCATAATACCATGGGCTATGAAAATCATGGGTCTAAAACCATCAACCTAATATTACATATATATAATCTCTCATAAAACAATTAGAAAAATATTATTGGCACATTAACATATACTATAAAAACCATAAGCCAAAACCACTAACATAAAACCACAACTCTAATTTCTTTTGGGAAGAACTTTAATAAATCATAATGCTTTTAATCTTTTTATTTATTTGTTCTCTCACACACAACAAAAGGCTGCTATCATTCGAGCATGCTTTCATTGGGAGGGGGTGTTCAGTTCAGCCCCCCACCAGGTTAGGACCTGAAGTTGGACCCAAGGTCCGAGCATCTGGCCATCCTTCAACTAGTTCGTTACGCTGACCATCACGCTCCATTACGAGTGTAGTGATTTGTCATGAATTGTACATCTCACCAACCCTAATATGCTTAACCTTTTTGAAAACTAAAAAATAACACACCGTGCTTAACCTCTCTGAAAACGCACTGCGACCATCTCATCACGAGTTTGAAATTCAAAACAAATGAATAATGGAAGTGATACATTATTGCAATCAACAATATGTATCATATGACACTAATTGCACTGACTATAGAAAATCACCCGAATGGCCTGCAGCATATTTGAAATACATAGCCACATTTACTAGCATTTACTACACAAAATAATATTTGGCATGAATGAATTGGTGTAGATATCGCAAATCACCTGGAGCAGATTTGAAGTGACTTCAAATAGATTGGTAGCATTTAATGCGCAAAATATGGTGAATAACACGCAACCAGCTTTTGATGGTGTGGGGATATGCGTATATTGATTTTTAATGTTAAACAAAATATGGTGCATAACATGCAACCGACTTTTGATTGTGGGTAAATTAATGAGCGGATCATATCAGAAGCAGTGAATAGATCGGAAAAGGCTTCTTTGTTTGGAAAGCAACTTTAATAGATTAGAGTTTTTACCTTGATTCCTTCATTATATTTTTAACAAAATGGTTCACAAATAAAGAAATTTTAAAGTGCAAAATGATGAGATAAAAAGCTTTACAAACTCTTACCTTTCCCCTTTGTTCGAGCTCATATTAAACATTGTTAATGAATTAAACAAACTCCTACGCTACGTAGAATTCGACTGTAACGAACATTCCGTCTTAGATTAATTATATTGTTGATTAATCCAATTCATGCATTATATGGAATAATGAAGTGACAGGAACGTTTGAGTCCTTCTTCCCTTCAGCTCCTCGCTAATCATTATGGGATCGCGAAAGTCTCCGCGTTACAGTAACATTATCTTCAATATTACTGTTTGTCAACCTATCATTAAATGGTAATTCATAAAATAAACGTTTAACCAGAGGCCGTCACCTACCCGCGGACAATATCCACCCTGCTACACCACATGTGCTATTAAATTTGAAAATATGTGGTCGTAAGCAAGATCTACAATGATTGTACACCACATGTGCTGTTAAATTTGATAGTATGTGGTCGTAAGCAAGATCTACAATGATTGTTGATCACATCGTTCACCAAGAAGCTGACGCTCCAGTAAAATGTCTTGACCTTTAGGTCATGTGCCAAGGTGCCACTGTCTTAGCCTTTAAATAGACATCCATTTCTTCTTTACTAATATTTGTACTACTCTCCTATCACGGTCCCCTTTGAATCTGAAGTGATCAGGATGGCAAGTAAAACTGCTCATTGCATGAATTTAAGGCTTCTAGTTCACCAGAAAAGCCGAAAGATATTGTATGCAGAGGCAGGAAAGGATTTTGTAGATCTTCTCCTCAGCTTTCTCATGTTGCCGACGGCTTCTGTTATCAAATTGCTTTCAGCATTGAATCGCGCAAAGAATATCGGCTGCCTCCCAAACCTTTACAACAGCGTAGAAAAGCTCCAGAGTGTGTTATTGAATACCGAGAAATCCCATTTGCTGGAGCCAAAGGTTATGTTTGCCCATTTTAATGATGTCCTTAGAATAGAATCGGCTCCCACTGTCTACTACGTTTGCGGCGAACATGGTTGGATTCCGGGTGGTGCCAGTCATAAGGCCACCACTCGATCCGGCGGCACCTGTCCCTGCGGCAGAAAGATGTCATATACTGTCTACTTGAAGAAACCTTCCATGGGAAATAGCAGTAATAGCGCAGCAATAAGTGGAGTTGGAAGCAGCGGGGGAGGTTATGTGAAGGAGACGGCTACCTTCACGATCACTGATGACTTAGAGATCTCCCCGTCGTCAGCCATCGCCAATGTTAACTTGTTGAGTAAGCTCAATGTCGATGATTTATCGGATTTGGTGGAGCGAAATGCGAGTGTCGGTTCCAATGAGGTGACGAGATACTATCCTTGTTTATAGTCAGCTTGTGTTCATGATGCTGCTAAATAGTTTATGCTCATAATGCTTTCAATTGCAAGGCGATAACAACTACTTGTTTATTAGGCACTGGAGCTGCTTTGGGCTTCTCTGGTTTCCTCAACGCCTTTGAACGACGTTTTCGGTGCTGCTGTCTCCACAAGTAAATGAAGGTAACGGTGATTTGAAGTCCATAATTTACCAAAGGATATGTGTTGCTTGCCTTAGGATCTTGATTGTCAAGAGATGTTGATGTTGACATAAAAGCCATGTCTTTTGTTGTTGCAGGCTGGAGGATGAGGGTGTTCCAAGTAGCGCAGGCAAATAACGCACACAGAATGACTAGCGTGCTACAAACGGACATAGAATGGTTAATGTTCCAAGTAACGGACACAGAATGACCAACCTGCTATGAAAGTTTTGATTGCCTTGTAGAAATTCTCTTCTTCTATCTCAAGATGGTCATTAATCAAAATAATATGATTGCGAAAATCCATAGTTATATAGTATGTAGAACAAGGCGCACTAGGTTAGAGTAGCTACAAGGCTTAGTAGATGCTAGTAGTATTATGTTAACTTATGTTTAAATTTTGAGTTCTGTATCACTGTATCTCTACCTGGTATTATGACATCGAATCTTATGTCCTTTTCCTATTACTTACGTAACATCTAAAGGCTGTACCTCTGAGGGACTTTGTGCACAAGTGTCCAGACTCATTTGTATCAAAGTACTAAACAAATGTTTGCAGATGGTAATTTGGTTTTAATATTGAGATTAGGTTTCACATCATTTTAAAATGAACAATTTTCTTAATTATATATCATATGAAAATCATGATTAACATTCTCTGTGAATTTAGCAGCGAAAGCAAACAAAATCATGTTTACAATAATTTAGTAAATCTCTTTACTTTTTCTTCCATAAATATAAAATTATTAATGAGTAAATAAATTTCAAAGTATTATTATCCATATATTTTACAATAGTATTGTTGATGGGCATTAACTAGAAGATAGATATCAAACTCTTTTTGCAATATTATTTATATATAGGAATATCTGAAGTAGCTTTAAGTCACCGTATCATTGGTTTGGTCATAAACTGAAACAAATATATGCCTGAGACGCGAAAGTACAAGTAAACAACGAGATTAGTGTAAAACTGATTTGTTTTAATAATAAATTAAAAAAAATAAAATTAAACAAAATATATTAGAAATATATATTTTTAAAAATATTAATTAAATATAACATATTAGTTTATAAAATTCAAATCCTATAACTTAAATTTCAATACAAATTCAGTTAATTAATATAATTCTACTTTACTGCACTTTTAAAATGTTGATTGCAAAATACTTAATTTCTTATTACTTTTGAATATAACCTAAGCATTATAATGTGAATGCTCTGGAGATTTATAATGGTTCTAAATATGACGTCACTGCAATGAATGCTGTTCAGCTCTATAATGGTTCTATGCTGTTCTTCGATTGAGCTTGGAGGCCTGGCATAGATGGAAGGCCCATCGCTCCGCTGCGTCTAGGAAATAATCACTTGAACACTTTGTGCATGTGATCTGAAGTCATCATTTAAATATGTCGGTTTCAACTATATTTCAAATATAACATGGACACGTAATTCCAGTCATCGTTAGTTTCCCAAAATTCTTATTTTTAGTCCCTCGTCAAATTATTTTAATTATACATAAAACCTTTTCCTTTATGATATTGTTTTAACGGTTAGATTTTATTTTATTTAAACTTGATTTATTTCTGAATAGGATGATTTTAATTCGAGTTTCTGTTCGCTCCGTAATCTTTCAGAATGTATTTTGATATGATGGTTTGTATTACATCTCAACGATAAAAACTATTGCACTAACTGTAAATTTTGATCTGAGCATATTTGTGTCCTGCATGAAATGAAATTAGATGTTCAAACCTTGTATCACTTGCATCAAAGAGAATCTTGTTGATTTGAATTGGTATGTTTTGGAAAAGGCTGGCATAAAATAATTGTGTCATGGTTGGAGCAGTAAAACTTGGATTTCTTTGTGGAATTTGTTGTCTTTAATAATTTTATTTTTATTTTTATTTTTTCATTATCATTAAATTTCATGTTGTTATTAGTGTTGTAATGTTTAAAATGGTTTGTCAATTATCTTTGCCAATTGCAATAAAGGTTGTGAGAATATGAAAAAAATGGACCATTGTCAACCATGGTCAACTGATATTAATTATTTTCAACCACCATCAATGATATGCAAATTTATGATTTCTTCATTATCTTTTCCTTTTATTATAAATATATTTTTCATATATTTTTAATTAAATTAATTATTTATATTTATATTGTTTATTTTTAAAATTTATGTATCATTTCATTAATATTAATTAATTTATTAATTATTATAAATATAATATTAATATACTAATATAATAATAATAATAATATTATTATTATTATATTTTTATTATTAATATTATAAAGTATTATTATTATTAATCCAGAATCCAACTTGCTGACTACACCTTTACAAGGGTTATGAGGCAACTTGATGGAGTCTATAATGATAAGTTGTAAACCAGTTAAAGAATGACTCTGTATTTTGTTATTTGTTGATTATTTCAATTAATTTATGTAATGTAAGCATCAAGAGGGGATGTTGGAGTTAATGCTTACCTCCTATATTTGAGATGTTTGTTTGAGATGGTTGAGAAATTCTCACAACCTCTCCTTTTAAGTTTGGAATAAATTAGATCTGAGAAACTCCATGTATTAGAGTAATCTTTGAATGTAATGTGTGCGTTGAGTGCATACACCTTTGTGTGCAATATATGAGTGTTTTTAGCCATCTTTAACAAAATTAACATGATCGCCAATTATTAATTTTAATATTATGTAACATATTCAATGATTAAATTTAATATCATTTTACATAATCAATATATAAGTAAAATATGAATAATTGGAATTATAAATGAGTGAATTGAATTATCAAAGTGCGACCTTTAAGCTACGTCCAAATTCGAGTTTTGAATGCCATGTTGTGGTTTTTAAATGTCGTTATTATTTTAAAATGTGAAAGTGAAATTTGTGAAAGGATTATTTTATTTAAAATCACGTGGAGTCTAGTTCACAATGTTAAACAGAAAATTACCCATTTATGTGATTAAAATAAAATATGGAAATGTCGTTATCTTATTATTGAGTAAATAAAATTTAAATTTTAGTAATTTTTTATTATTTATTTTTTTTAACTAAATAATTCAGGCTCTCTACACCATTTAAATTTCAGATTTGATACCAACTAGACACCAATAGACGAACCGATAACACTCACGTATTTACACAAACCGCAAACAAAAATATCTTACATCTCGATGTTAGAGGGAAGTAAATAGTTCCTGAACTTCATATATAATTGCATGGAAGTTTCTCGTTGATGGGAAAGTGCTATCGTGATCCGAGGAATGAGGGCTCATGTTGCTGTGAATTCTGTCAGCAGAAAAAACAAGCTTTATATTGAAAATATAACAGGTTGTTGCATATTCGGGTTGTCACATATCATGTATCATATATCATAGACATCATGTATCACGCTCGGTAAACCCTTTATCAAGTTATGAGCAGAAACATTCAAAGAAATGAATTAAATGAATAATCAATATGTGCACCGAATATATTCAAGATGTCCACATAGTATATAGGACAAAACAATACATATATCTATGTGAAAGTTTTGTCCATGCTTGATCTTATTCAAAGAACGAAAGAAAAATTTAGAAAGTGAGATAAAATGATTCTCCAGCTACAACACCCTCACAGTTGACTAGTACCATAATGAAATATCTTTACAAACATTAATGTATTTCAATTTCAGCATTACAATATACATTTCTCAAAATAAATGAATATCTGCGAACTATATCATATTTTAACTATATGAGGTGTTTAGAAAGAAGACGCATACTGAACAATACTTGCATGCGTCTTCTCATCACTTCCCAGCTCAGAAGTTAGGGGTTCTTAGCACGCTTGCCACACGTGCTGTTAGAATTTCGGATGAGGAGAGCCTGGAAGCCGAGAAGGCTCATCTCCTTGATGTCTTTGAGAAGAATGGTTACAATAGGCGCCTTGGTCAAAAAGCCTTCCTCAGGGCCAAGAAGGAGCCTTCAATCCGAAGAGTTCCTAAAGACCATATCATGGGTGTGAACCTTCCTTACATCCAAGGGACCACAGATAGGATTGCGAGGGTTCTGAGGAAGTACGATGTGCCCACTTCTTTTAGACCTCTCCTCACTATCCGTAGCTCCCTCAGGTCTGTGAAAGACCCTATTGACCCTAAGGACATGAAGGGCGTCTATGTCATTCCCTGTTCCTGTGGGACCCCTTATATTGGTGAGACGGGTCGCTCTATTAATCAACGGATTAGCGAGCATTCGGCTGACTTAAGGCATGGTAGGATCAAGTCCTCAGCCCTGGCGGAGCATGTGGGGAAGACTATGCATCATGTTTGTATAGAAGATGCTCAAGTCATTGCCAAAGTTGCGCATTTTCACCATCGCAAATTTAGAGAGGCCCTGGAGATTGAGAAAAGGCCGAACAATCTTAATAGAGATGATGGCTGGAAGATTAGCAGTTGTTGGGTCCCAGCCTTATCTTCCTAGCCTCCTCATTCCCCTTTTGTTAGGTCTTAGGGTTTCTGTCTTCCCTCTCCTCAGGTTCTGTTTTTGGCGAGTTTGTCATGGAATGCATGAGTTTTTTGTTATTATGTAATCCCAGGGGTCATTTAAAATTAGATTAGATTTGTTGCATTGATATTTAATTCTACTTACTCCCCCCCCCCCCTTTTTTTAAACCTTATGAGTAATAACATAGTTAATTTAATAAAAATTTAGTAAATAAATATTGATGGTTCAAGGATTATAAATTATTAAGTTAATTATAAAAGGTGATCTAGTTTTACCAAATAACCCTTAGTTTTAGTCGATAATCAAGAAATTATTAGAATTTTATGATATAACAATAACATTGTGTTAATGGATATACATGTACTATAATAATGATTTTACTAGAATTCTATTTATTATTTTTAATAATATTGAAATCATATATTATTAAGTAAATATAGATTAATTAATGGACTTAATTATCGTATAGAACTTATTAATTTAATTTCGATTGGGCTATTACAGTTAAATAATTAATAATAATGATTTATTTTAAGAGAAGATCTAGTTTACCCTTGTTCCCTTAGATTTAAACAATTATTTTTAAATAAATACACATGTTACCTAGTGTAATAAAATTCTATGAATAATAGTAGTTTAATACTATTTATTTATATTTAAATATAATTTGGGAATAATAATAAATATAGGTTATATGGAGATATAATTTATCAATGACCCTTATATTTAGTTTACCATAATGACCATTATATCTAGTATTACCTTTGGACCCTTAGATTTAAATAATTATTAATAAATAAATACACAAGTTACCTATTGTAACTAATTTCTAACAATAATAATAATTTAATACTATTTATTTATATTTAAATAAATTGGGGAATAATAATAAATATAGGTTACTTAATAAATATGAAGATATAATGACCATTATATTTAAACAATAAGAATTATTGTATTATTCAATTAACGAATAATAATAAATTATATGCTTCTATTAATAATAAAATTAAGGGTTTGACTATGATCATCAGGTCAAAATTAGCCGTTGCATTATAGCCGTTGGAGTCTCTGCACACCCTATTTAATCAAGCTAAACCAGATTAGTTCTTCAACTTGTCCTGAAGATGAACCACACTGGTTGGTTCGAAACGCGTCGACAAATGATTGATTATGTGATTTTGCCGAAGATTATCTAAACAATGTTATGGATCACAGAAGTCTAAATTCCTTAAGAAGAAAATGCTTAGTGTAGCGTGCAATCTCTTCACCCAAATGTTTATAAATCTCCAAGCAGGTTGTCGGTTTCAGCGATGGTATCCAGACTTGGCGTCCATGGAGATTGCCAAGAGGAACCCTGGATTGAGGGAGGCAGCATTAGATTTTCAGTCACTATGTTGACGTTATTGGCCGAAAGAAATGAAGCGAGGTCTTCTTTCTTGTTTAATTCGAAGCTTCACACGCAAGGTGGATCCGTCGGTGGAGCGAGAAGAAGAAACAATCGTGGCTTTGGGGTGCACTGCCTTGAAGGGCTACGAGTAAGCGCCAGGGCTGCAGGTGTTGGGATTCCCATATCCTCCGCTGCAATAATAAGTAGAATCTCCGAACCAGGCAGACGAACCATTCAAATCTTGGTATAACGAAGGGGGCATCGTCGATATCTCCTTCCATGAAGATGAGTGAAGCCAATGAATTTTTCAATCTCCCAAACTGCAGGCGTCCTCATATCATGCCCTTGCACAAATCTTGGATGGATATGCTCGATACTACCATGAACCGAAAATCTTGGATGGCTATGCTCGCTACTACCAGAATTCGTGACCCATAGAATCCGAACCGAATCAGAGCTTTCTGCTGAAGTTTATCAGTGACTTTCTGCTGAAGTTAAAGTGGCGGAAACCTGGGCAACGTCTTCAATTTTGAGCACATCTGAGCAATTCCGTTGCATCGACAACTCCTGCTTACTCTCGCATCACTATTAAGATCATTTCAAAAAAAATCCAAAATTTTCTAGCGGGAGTGCTCACTTTGAAATATTGAACGTGTGAGTGAAAGTGTACCTGCGTTAATTATGTCTGCACCAAAGGAGTCAGGGCGGTCTTGTTTGGCGATTCCTAAATTTAACACTATAGAAAATTTATTGCACCTAACATGCGCCGGAGATAGCCCCTTGTAACACGCTGTTTTTTTTTTCCTATAGTCATCCGGGCGCGTGTTATATCTGCCTATCTCCGACGCATGTCAGGGCGTAATAAATTTTCTATAGTGTTGGATTTAGGAATCGCACAACGAGTTAGCGGTCGAGTCGCCGGGAATTAGCCAGGAATTAGCTGGGGAATTGGGACCAGGGGTCACCCGTCAAGGAATTTTTTTATGACTTTTTTATTTTTAAACTGCCCATCATATGACTTTTTAAATTTATTTGTACAAGTCTCATCTAATTTCAAATTGTACTCATAATTGTTCAAATTTTCCATTTTTTTTGGTACAATTTGGCTAAAGTCTCATTGCTACACGGAGGACAGATGGAGGACTCTGCAGCTGGCGCAGAGCTAGCCCTAGGCCCGTAGGGCCGAGACTAGGGCCCAAAATCGATGGACGGTGTGCAGGTACCGGCGGTCGACCCCGTCCCGTTGTCAGCTTGGAGGTTATCGGCAGGTGGAGGTTAACCAAGGATTGTACAGACACCTGGAGGGCATCACAGCTGAACGCGAAGGTTGTTTTACTGCAAGGGGAAAACGGTTATTGTTTACGGTCCGTGACTTTGCAGCGCCCGACAGCCCGACAGCGATCGTTAGCCCGGAAGTAACCATGGTTATCGCGGAAGAGGGAATCGATCTCAACCCTTCCATGGAGGATATCCTCTCCGTTTGGGGAAAAGACCCAACTCCCCAGAATGTGGAACACTATTTTGGCTCGGTGAAAGGCCTTGCCACCCGTCCGTTCTGTTCGGAGCCTGAAAGACAGAACCAAATACCCTCCTCTTCGCTTAAGGGCCGGTGTGAAACGGCAAATGTGATTCAGGAAGAAAAACTCCTTTTCTCGACCCATAGCTCGAGCCAGAAGATCTCGCAGTCAATACCCCCCTTCGACGGTATCGGGGCCCTTGGGTCTACAGGCCCGGTGCTTTCGGGTGGATTGGAAGACATAGTCATCCTAGGGTCGAAGATAGGGCAAAGCCCGGACGGGAAGACGCGAAGCTCAGCTCCCATTACTAGGGTTTCTCTTGCAGCAAGTAGGAACAGTGCAAAAGAGGCAGGAGGGCCGGATCAGCGTCCTGAGGAGTCACAGAACCCAAGGGGGGACGAATGGCGGCAAATTCAGGGGTCTCAGGTAAAAAATCAGTCTCATCTTGACTCCCACATTCATACTCCTATCTCGTCTCAGGAGCATTGCAACATCTCCCTTCCGCGCGGCCCTAGTGCCCACAGAGGGCATCAGGCGAATGAAGCCCTAGGCAACTTACCCAGTGGTCCAAATCCCCCAGAAGGGCAAAGGAAAAAACAGAGAGTGATAAAATCCCAAGGGGTCGAAAGAAACCTGGTGTTGGGGATGGATGTCAATATTGAAGAAGCCCTGGAGGTTGCTGAATGTACCCTGGTCGGTAGAGCAAGAGGGAGGTTTTTCTCATCGGAATTCATCAAGTCCTGGGGGAAGCAGAACTGGCAATCGGATCTTATCAGTGATTTTAGGGTTTTAACTCTGGCAAAAGGCTGGTTCTCGGTCCGGTTTGATTCTAAAGAGGCTGCGGATTGGGTCAAGCAGAGAAACTGGTCTATTGGGCACATTCCGGTGCTATTCAAAAATTGGAGCCCCTTGTTTGATGCAGATCATGAAAGGGTTGAGGCCTTTCCGGTATGGGTTAGGGCGCCGGGATTGCCTTCGTTTCTTTGGGTTGATTCAGTGTTTAAATCGATTGGAGATAGACTGGGCACCTATCTGGAGACTGATAAGTCGTATTTGGAAACAAACAATAGAGCCATGGCGCGAATCCTTGTTAACCTTAACCCCAGCGGAGGTTTGGCAGAAAAAATCATTCTTCAATACAGGGAATATGTGTTTGAACAGATTCTGGACTACGAGTACTTGCCGTTCCGATGCCACCGATGCCACGAATATGGGCATCTAGCCAAGGAATGCCCCTTGGGTAGACGGAGGAGGAGGTTCCACCGAACGGATTTGAGCTATCGGCGCTCTCAGCACCAAAACACCAAAGAACCCTCTGTAATACAGGAGGAGGAATTAATGGATATTGATCCTCTTCAGGGACGCCATGACCAGGAAGCTGTCACTCAGGAAAGGCCGAAGGAGATGCTGGAAGCCGGAGCGCAACCAGCGGATGCTACGAAGCCTGCGGACGAGGAGCTCCCAAGCCCAGCCTCAAGCCCTGCTGCGGACCAAAAGGGTACGAATTTGAATTCATCCCTCTCCACTCTAAATGCAATTAGTGATGCTGTCCTGGTTGAACGTTCTGTGTTTGATCCGCTCATTAATTCTGCACCTTCTGAATCTACTGTTAAAATCTCAAGCACAATTGAGGGTCCCGTGGAAACATGTATTGAAAACTGTATTGAAACTCTATCGGCTGCTATTCCTTCCCTGGATTTGAATCGTGATGGGTGTTGCCTTGACCCCGCCTCCCAGAGCCAGCTCCCCCAATGCCCTTATAACCTTCGCTCTCTGGGATCAAAGCCCGGCCCGATGCCTTCTATGGGGGGCATCGATCCTTCCCCATCCCTGTGCCAGCCCGGGAAAAAAAGGGGTAGGAAGTCAAAACTCTCTGCAGCCAAGGTCCAGGCCATTTTTGATGTGGCAGACGGGAAGCAGCAATCTATCACAGGGGCACTTAGAGCAGTGCAAAGCCCCGGGCCTGTGCTAAAATGATAATTTCCTCTTGGAATTGCAGGGGTTTAGCCAGTAAACCCAAAAAACTGGCTCTGAGGGAGTTAGTCTTGAATTCAAAAGCTGATGTGATACTCCTTCAGGAGACCCTGGGGAAAGGGGAGGACGTTGTATCAATGCTCAAAGGCCTTCTACCAGGCTGGGCTTTCTCAGCTCTGGATGCTGAGGGCCACTCCGGCGGCTTGGCGGTAGGGATCAGAGAAGGCAGAATCAAGGTTCGGAATCAATGGGGAATGAAGCAGGTGATGGGGATTGAGTGTCAATCTACGGAGTTTGATTTCTCTTTTACTATTATTAACATATATGGGCCATGTCAGGGAAGGATTCCCTTCTGGAATAGATTGGTGGGAAGCTCGCTTGTGAAAAATAATTTTGTGGTGATGGGAGGAGATCTAAATTTCTCTTTAGGAAGAGCTGAGACTTGGGGGCCAAATGCTAGAGAGGATCCGCAGTCGGAGTTCTTTATGAATCTCTTAGCCTCCAACAATCTAATAGAAGCAAATCTCATCAAACTGAAACCTACCTGGCGGAATAAAAGAATAGGGGAAGCTAGGGTGGCTAAGCGATTAGACCGCTTCTTAATCAATGAGGATTTGGCTGCTGCTATCCCTCTTTTCAGGCAATGGGTAGAGGAAGGAGGCCCCTCGGATCACTTTCCGATTTTCATTGAGCTCTCCAATGGTCCCTCGAAGCCTCCTGCTCCCTTCAAATTCAACGCCTCCTGGCTTCAAGAGGAGTCCTTCAACAAGTTGTTCAATGAAACTTGGATTCACCCGGTCAGAGGATCCCAAGAGCAGAAAGGTTTTTTATTCATGGAAAACCTCAAAAGATTGAAAAAGGCAACAATCTCTTGGGCAAAGGACAGGAAACAAAAACAGGATGAGGCTTTATCCAGGATTACCGAGGAACTCCAAAGGCTTGAAAGTATTGAGGCGGATAGCTATGCGACCCAAGAATCTAAGGAGAGAATTGTAGGCCTGGAGAAGGTTAAGAATCAAATTCTGCTGGCTAAGGAGGAAGAATGGCGACTTAAAAGCAGAGCTATATGGCTCAAAGCAGGGGATGAAAATACAAGCTTTTTTCATAACTATGCTAAAGGGAGGAAGAGCGCCAATACCATCTGGAGTCTAAAAACTGAAGATGGTAGGGAGGCCAAGACTTTCGAAGCTCTTTCATCCCTTGGAGTAAATCATTTCCAATCCCTTTTCAAAGACCCTGGTGAGATCACCATTGCAGAAGTCATCCAAACAGCGCAGTGTTTCCACAGGTATGTGGAGGAGGAAGAAGCGGACCAGCTAATGGATCCTGTCACCAAGGAGGAGGTGGAAAGTGTTATAAAGTCTATGGCAAAAGAGAAAAGTCCTGGTCCGGATGGTTGGTCAGTAGAACTATTCCTTCATTTTTTTGAGCAGATAGGGGAAGAAATCACAGAAGTGGTAGAGGAGTCTAGATTGAAGGGAGAAATATACAGTCCCTTCAATTCAACTTTCATTGCCCTTATCCCCAAAAAGGAAGCTCCTGAATCCTTTGAAGACTTCAGACCTATTTCTTTATGCAACAACATTTACAAGATAATCGCAAAAATTATAGCCCTCAGGATCAAACCAATTCTATCAAGGCATATCTCTCCTGAACAATTCGGGTTCTTGGATGGAAGACAAATCCATGAGGCAATCGGGGTGGCTCAGGAGGTCCTTCACAGTGTTAAGTTGAAAAATAAGAAGGGAGCTGTGATTAAAATTGATCTCTCAAAGGCCTATGACAGGATAAACTGGACATACATTCGTATGCTCCTTACGCACCTTGGCTTCAAAGTGGATTTCATCAGATGGATCATGGGGTGCATAACAGATGTTAGCTATGCTATTCTCATCAACGGTGCTGCCACCTCGTTTTTCAAAGGGCAGAGAGGGCTGAGGCAAGGCTGCCCTCTTTCTCCCCTGCTTTTCCTTCTAGTGGCAGAAGGCCTGAGCCAGTTGATCCATAAAAGCAAAAGGGAAGGTAAGGTAATTGGTATTGAGGCAGCAATAAACTTGTTCATTTCCCACCTACTCTTTGTAGATGATATCCTGATTTTTTCTAATGGATCCCTCAATGAACTGAAGGAGCTAAAATCCATTTTTGACCTTTTTATGAAAGCTACCGGTATGCAGATCAATCCCAGGAAATCTCAAATCATTGAAGAAGGTCTAAGCAGAGCTGAAAGGGAGCAGTTCAGATCTTTCTTTCCATATGAAGTAAGCATCATGGGCGCTCCATTTAAATACCTGGGGTTCTGGTTGAAGCCAAACGATTATAGGAAGGAGGATTGGTCCTGGCTAATCGCTAAGATTGAAGCTAGGATTAGTCACTGGAGTTTCAAATGGCTATCCAGAGCAGGGAGGTTGACCTTAATAAAATCCGTGCTTCTAGCCATCCCAGTGTATTGGGCAGCCCTAACATGGGTACCAAAAGGAGTACTGGAGAAAATTAGGAGAATATGCAGCAGATTTCTATGGGCAGGGACTAAGGAATCCTCGGTACTCCCTTGGGTCGCATGGGAGAAAGTGGCGAGGCCAAAGGAGTGGGGTGGCTGGGGGATTAAAAGTCTCCCAGATTTCAGATTTTCATTAGCTGCTAAATCGGGTTGGCGTCTTATAAAAATGGAAAATCTCTGGACAAGGACGGTAAAAAGAAAATACATTGATCCAACCCCCCTGGAAGAATGGATCAGGGACCCTTCTAAGACCCAAAAGAATGTTTCTGCTATCTGGAAAGCCACTTTGGAGTCTTTCAAGGTGATTGAGCAAGGCTTAGCCTGGAAGATCGGGAATGGTGAAAAGGTAAAGATCGGGAAGGACCCCTGGGTGGGATGCAATGGAAACTATGCCCTCTCCCCCGATCTGATTCTGCAGTTGGAAGGGAAGGATCTCCGTTTCCTCAGCCAAGTAGAGAAACCGGGCTTCTCTTCTATATGGGGGCAAGCATGGAAGAATGGAGAAGAGTTGGATCTGGAGCAAAGATGGTGGAATGAATGGAATGTTTTCACTCAGGAACTCCTCAGGTCAAATGTAAGGTTGAGCGACAGGCAAGATGAGCTCCTTTGGGCCCATGCAGAATCAGGGGAATATGCCCCAAAGCATGGGTATAATCTCCTTATGTCAAGGAAAGGATGGGGAGATCCGGAGTGGTGGGCGAAGCAGCTGTGGAAACTCAAGTGCCCTCCAAAATCAAAAATCCTCTTTTGGTGCATCTTAAGGGGAAAAATCCCAACTTGGGATAATCTGCAGTCCAGATTCATGCACGGGCCCGGAAGATGTACCTTATGCAAAGCAGAAGCAGAATCTGTTAACCACCTTTTTCTCAAATGCCCAGAATCACTTAAGGTATGGTGTGAGATTGGAAACATCCTGAACATAAAGCTAGTCTGGGAAGGCATCAATATTCAAGAAGCCTGGCAGAAGTGGTGGAATGAGCATGCGACCGGGAATCTACGAAACCTGCCCCTCATCATCAGCTGGGGGATTTGGATAGCTAGAAACAGGAGCATCTTTCAAGATAAAGAAACTCCTGTAGCTCTCACTGCCATTCAGGGAGCAGCCATCTATTCAAGCCTTCCTGAACCTAAGGATTCTTCTTCCCAAAGAATTGCCCCAGAGTTACAGATCTTAGAAGGAATCCCTTGGGCCTTCTTCGATGGTGCATCTCAAAACAACTTAGCAGGAGCAAGAATTATCATTCACTTATCCCCACTTCACTCCCTGAAAGCTTCCGTGGGGTTAGGAGCAGGCTCCAACAATTATGCAGAATTGAGCGCCCTAAAACTCCTTCTATGCTGGCTCATCCATAGGCACACCCTCACTATTCAAATTTTTGGGGATTCTCAAAACGTGATCAGATGGGTTAATGGTCTCAGTACTTGCAGGAATCAGGCTTTAAAACAAATTTTGGGGGAAGTTCAAAGGCTGAAATCAATGTTTAATAGTTTTTCTATCTGTCACATTTTCAGGGAAAGAAATGCCATGGCAGATCAGCTATCTAAAGATGGTCTTCAACAGGATTTGGGCAGCTGGAAAATAGAAGAAGATGAACAAGGCCACATCAGAAGATCGGACCAGCCTCCTTACCTCCATCCTCTCTGATTTTCTTTGGCAGGAACCTCTGTTTATTATGCTTATTTTCAAAAATTTTGTACTGCTTTAAACATTACAGCTATAACAATGCGGCCATATTATCTTTTCATGTACAGCGATGGGTTGTTTTCCTCACTCCTGAGGAGACCCGAATTTTGTTTTTTGTATATACATCATGAACAATACATAGTTGCAGCTATGTGTTTTGGCTTCTAAAAGCCACTGGACAGCACACACCAGGAATAGTGACAGCACCTGAAGGGAGCTGCCTACAGACAAAAAGGCAGAAATTTTTGAACTCAGTTTTGACAGAGCTCAGTATGAGCAGTGATGCCACGGCATATGCAATGTAAACTTTTTATATACTTAATAAAAAGTTTCGTTTTTTCCTTTGGAAAAAAAGTCTCATTGCTACACTTTGTTGTGAGACCTGCTGATCAAATTTTTCTGCAAATTTTCCAGATTGTTCAAATGTTCTGAGTTTTTTTTGTTTAAAATGGAAATAGTGATAAAATAGATGGGAAATATATATAAAAACAACAAAAAATAATATTATGAAGTGAAAAAATATATATTCATAATTACTTTCACATGAAAATAATGAATGTTAATATTGTTGCAATAAATTTGACAAAAATAGTTAACTCACACATATCATGTTTTCCATTTGAGTCGCTACCATGTTAATCCCATTAAAAGAACAATAGTTGTGAGTCCATGAAACGCTGTGAGTTGGAATAAAAAATAGATTCCTTATAAAGTATATGCCGAGAAAATGAAAGGAGAAGCGATTAAGTTAGTAAACAAAGAATTTGAGAGTTGAGTGGCGCAGAGGGGCGTTGTCTGTGTTCATGTTTCTAACATCCTGTAAATCTTGTGAGCTCTTTACCTATAGCCACCAGTTAGCATGGGATTAGTTTGTATGGGTAGATATTTTAAATGAAAATTTTAAATAAATTAAAAGATTAATTAATTTAATATCCTGCCTTGGGTAGAAACGTAGATGGGATTATTTTGTATGGGTAGATGTCTTAAATTAAATATTTTAATAAATTAAAAGATTAATTAATTTAATGTTTAAATTTTCTGGAGAGGTCATTTATAAGTTTTTATTGTAGGAAAATACAAGAAAATCTTTTTATTAATTTTTTATTTTTGTCTCTCAAATTTTCGTGTTTGGAATCGTTTTACAAATAATCTTACCCACCAGTGTCCAACAATCCTACCCATTATTGGATCGATGTTATCCTGGAAAATCAGAATACAGAAAGTTCCAAAGTTATTTTGGTAGTAAGGGCTTTTTTAAATTACATTTGATGAATATTAGGTCAAAAGTTTTGGTTAATTAAAGTCTTACTAAAATTTAAGATTTGCGCAGAGTGTAGTGACGTTGTTAAAAATCTTAATCTAATTCTAAGTCAATTTTAGTCTTCAGAATTCGATTATTAGAAACATTTTGTTTTGATTCACTGCATATTCGCCACATAAAAATAAAAGTATTATAAAATTAGATGATTCCATAATATTCCCTTTGGATTTGTATGGGCACGATTCAGCCTTTTTGAAATCAACACAAGTAGGTCCCCGGTCCCATTCATATTTGTCTTGGCATGACTAAGCCTCTCTGAAATCAGCCCCACTCGAACACTGGGGTACAGGTAATCAATCATGAGCCTTCACTTTCAAAACAGTTATTTTTGACGGAACTCACGTTAATCGTTAACTTTCACGGAATCTAATACTGAATGGGACTAATAAATCGATTAACCTGTAAAACGAAACAATTTTTTTTAAGGACATCCAGATCTGAATAATTCACCATATTAAGACATTAATTAAAGTCGTGAACAAACCCTCGTGGATCCCACGCAATATACTTAGAACTGGACATTTACCGACCGCAACGGTAAAAGCTTGAAAAACTGATTTAACATTTAAAATGGGGCCACGGCAGCCTACCCACCAGTATCAAACTGTTTGTATTTAACCTACCAGATATTTTCGCTGGAAAACAAAGGCTTTGAGAGTTTACAACTGCGCCACCAGTATCAAATTGTCTGTATTTAACATACCAGATATTTTCGGTGGCAAACAAAGACTTTGAGAGTTTACATGCCAAATATTTTCTTTGGCAAACAGACTTTGAGAGTTGACTGGGCGAAAGGAACATTGTTTGTTTTCAGAGAGGCTAACATCCGCTCAACCCCAGAGGATCGTTGTCGGTGTTCACAAACTCCTCTCAACCCCACAGGATGTGATTAAGTTTGAATAAAGTTATTTAACAATACCACTGAAAGAGCAACGCTGTCTATTGGAATTAAAGCAAAGCACATCCAAAAAAATAAAATGTGGCACCACACAATTATATCATCCATGAATCACTTCAAGAAATTACCAGCTATAACAGTGTAATTGTTATTTGTACACAGAGAGAGGGAGGGATTTCAAAAACCTGGCAACGCAAAATTTAAGTTGGGCACTGCTCTTCCGCCACCGCGAATCGGCGATGTATATAAACTGATGACAGAAGCTGAAAACTCAACAGAAATCGCACCAGACACACGACCAGAACTCTGTTGGGGACCGGGGTTGATGTTGGTTTTAACTGTGTAGCGTCTCTGGCACAAAAGTATAGTTGACGACTCGGCGAGTCGACCCTCGCCGCTTGGGCATACATTCCCAGAATTGTATTTTTTAATGAAAATCCAACTGAGCACGCTTCCATGTCAAGGATCGCCGATTCGCCTTGTAACTTGTTACTTGCCATATCTTGGACACGCGGTAGTCTGGTACAGTGGTAAACGCTCAAGCGCTAAACCCGAATGCGAATTGAATGCAAAATCCGCAGATCTGATAGCCATCTGATCACTATCCTTTGTCACTAAACGCTAAACTTGCAAATTGCCTATTGCCCCGGCTGGAGATTATAAGGTTACATATAGTCACAAACAATTCTTCAACAATCCAGTGGCCACATTGTAACTTACATGTATAAAAAATATATGACATAAGGTTAAATATATATATATATATATATATAAAATTTATAATTTTTTTTTTTAAACTTTTAATTTTTAAACCTACCCATCAATATGACGTTTTTGAAAATTAATAGCAAGTTGCCCATGACGTGGAATTTTAAAACTAAGACGTATTTTACGGGTAAAAAAGAGAAATACGGGCATACGGGCGTCAAATTTAACCCCTGATTGGGACTATACACATGGTTCATGTTATGGTGGAGCTGCTATCGGGTGCATGCCCAGTCACATTAAATATCGCTTGCCATGTTCATGCTCATGCGAATGCAGAGATGTATTTCGGTTGACCAAATGTACTCTTAAGAGTCTTAAATACCCAATATCATGGGATTTATTGGTACCCAATAGTATGGGACCATAAATCCCATGCTATAGGGATTTTAATGCTTTATAGTACGCCCTTTTATGTGATGGTAATCGGCCACAATAAATGTGGTTACGGGACAGCCCTGGTCCTGGGATGTCAGATATTCTGATAACTGCATACATATATGGACATACAGCTATAGGAATTTCGTGCCGCCTCCGCCTTGATCCCCACCACCAGTCCGCAGTCTATAGGAACGTTGGGATATACAACCTAGGCATTTAATTCGCATATTAGTTTGAATTTGAATTTTGAGTTTGAATGTGAAAGCCCGCTCTCACAATTTTAATTTCTGATTGTAGAATACCAAAACCGGCTTACATGGTTGTTGTGGCCCGCGTCTCCGTCTACGTTTTTTAAAATCTAATTTATTAATTTTATAAATTTTATATATTTATTTTATTAATCTTAATTAAAATAAATAATTCAATTTCATATATTTATTTTTAAAAAATTATAATATTTTACTATGTTTACACATTAAAATTAAAGTATGTTTTTTAAAATCTAATTTATTAATTTTATAAGTTTTATATATTTATTTTATTACTTTTAATTAAAACAAATTAAATTGATTAAAACAAATAATTTAATTTTAGATATTTATTTATTAATTTTATTTAAATAAATAATTATAAAATAATATTAAGTATTTCTATATTTTATTAGATTTTAAAAATTTTCATATATATATATATATAGATATATTATTTTAATAAAATACGGAAATATTATATTTTATTATTTTAATAAAATACAAAAAAATTATTATATTTTATTATTTTATAAACATAAAATATGGGATTTTCTATTGGGTGTAGAATATAAAGTGACAGGTTGTTCTATTAAGACAATTTGTGGTTAAAAGGTCACTTATTCGAAATTTGGCTTAAACACCCCTGGATTGTGGCTGCTCAAACCACAGGTTAAACATGCTAGTCATCTCAAAACTCACATTGCCTAATAAACAAACAAAAAAACATAAAATTTATAATTTATACATATCAATCATAGTTTTTTATACATATATAAAATTAAAATATTATTGGAAAATATTAAAATAAAATTATACTAAATATTTAATATTTTAAAATAAAAATGTGTTACATTATAAAAATAATAATAAATTTATTTTTTGAATATGAATAATATATATATATATATATATATATATATATATATATATATATATATATATATATAATTATAAAAATAATAATAAATTTACTTTTTAATATGAATAAATTACAATTATATCTATATCTATATCTATATATATATATATATATATATATATATATATAAAATTAAAATTTTGTTGAAAAATATTAAAATAAAATTGTATTTAATATTGATATTTTAAAATATTAAAATAAAAACTTTTACAATATAAATGAATAAATTAGTTTAAATTCATTTTAACTATTAATTTATAAAATATTTATTAAAATTAAATAAATTTAAAAAATAAGAAAAATGATTATATAAATATTTGATATATATGGACTAAATATGATGTGTAATACTACCAATGAAAAAAAGTGGCATACCACGAACAATAAGTTGTTAATATTGATAAAAACACTTAGGTCTTCTTGTGATCCGTGTTTCTTGGGGGCGGGGAGTTTCTTTTTTTTTGGGTTCTATTTTTCTATTGTTGGATTCTCGCATATTTTACTTTCCAATTTCCATGTCACTCATCTCAGTTTAAGTCTTCGTTGGCATTTTTCTTCTCGAGTTTATTATGGATGATGAACTATTTTATTATGGCGATGATAACCCTTAAAGTTGGCATTCATACGCATCCCATGAATATTTATTTTTATAAAGGATCACCCATTGGTTTCACCTCCCATTCACATGATAGTGGAAGTGTCTCACTTTCCTCAAGGCTTATTTAATTTGTCATCAAATCATCCAGATAATGCACAACATTTGGAGGTTCCATGCCTGATTCCTTCTGCTAAGCATGCTCCGTCTCTGGATACAGCAAGCCCTAATCACAATAAGCATCATGTGACAGCCTATAAAGCAACGAAATTCAAATATTTAAATGGTAATAGAGGATGATATTCCCCTTTGATACATTCTACAACTTAAATGTATAGGGATCTAATTGGTCGGTTTGCTAGGAAGGTGGTTAAACCTTCTTCTCTACCACACTTGATCGATTCCAATTGGGTTCTTATTATCAGTGCTTTATGCAATTCCACATATTTCCTAAAGATTAATTATGTGGTATCCTCACTAAAGTAGATGAAGTGAGGACTCTCCTATCCTCCGACTAATGTTGGTGAAAATCTAGGTTGATGCTTCAAAAGTGGAATATGGATTTCGACGCTTCGCTTAGCCCCATGTGAATGAAAAGAAAATGGGCCCTCCTCACATATTTGTCAACGCCATTCTAGAACAAATCAGTTTTGGAAAAAATAGGAAATCATATTGGCCAATTTGTTTGTTGGGAGGAAGTTTTCCTTTCAAAGCAAGATGGATGAGTGGCATGGAAGTAAGTGGAGATCAACCCCAGTGAAGGTTTCCTAGAGGATATTGAATTGGTATTCAACGAGGTTGCATGGAATCAAAAGATTGATTATTGGAAGTTGCTCTTCCATTCTTTTCCTTTCCATGAGGTAGGTCACCTCGTCTCTAATTGCACAAGAAAGAAAAATTCTAATCATCTAAAAAAGTTTATATTAGGAAACTTTTGAACATGTAGATTGAGGCCTCAGGACTGAGGGAGAAGGATCCTTTGGATTCCAAACTCAAAGACAATGACGACAATCATCATCCCTCCTTAGGTAAGTGGTTTCACACCCCCTCATTTTTTCCTATAAAAAATAATGATAAAATTCTTCATGATGGTAATATGCTTGAGAAATTTTCCAAAGTTATGTCCCTGATAGCAACGTCTCTAGTGCCTTCTATTCAAGGTCTCTCCCTCTATAAAATATTTCTACATGTCAAGGAGAACGATGTCTTTCCAAATCCGATTTTTCCTTATGGTTCCAACTCTTCATCCAACTCTTGTGGGAAACCTCCTTCTGTAGATTATAAGGTCATTCATTCCTCAAACGAGCTCTATGTTTCTATTGACCTCCATGTTAAGTGAAATGCTTGTAGTGACCAATCCAGGGGTCTAGATTAGACTAAATTTAATGTCAACCAATGTAGGTAAACTTATAGGCAGGTGTCTACAATCTATAGACTTAAAAGAATCTCATCTACCTAGATAAGTGTCTACTGTGACAGGCTACAACACTCTTTTACAAGAGATTGGAATATGTTTCCTTTCACACTTTAAACACTCAGATCATCTAATTTAATTCACTGTTCTAAAAACACAGTGTGTTACTAGTTTGAGTTTTCAATCCTCTTACAAGGATATCATTCACAAAAACTCTTTCTCGGTAACACACTAAGCATCCTAACAATCAAATTCATGAAAACTAAAGACTCTTTTAAGCATACTAAAACTCAAATGCATGAAAACAGAGTCCACATAGATACTTTGAAATTCAGTGCTCAATTAAATCTTTTACAAGATCTTGTTCAATAATTTAGCAATTGAAGTTTCAAGCTATCACCATGAATCATACAATAACACTCGCAAGAACTTCTAATCGAATTAATTAATTCACAAGCAAAGAAATGGCATCAAACGCTATTCAGATATGAAGTCTAAATGCTATGAAAATGAAATGAAAGTATACCAGTCCCCACGTAGGGCCCGTCCACGCGTTGATGGTACACTTAGAAAACTTCAGATGATGAAACCGTTAACACATAAAACACTGGAATGATGAAACGCTGCCTGTGATTAAAGTCTGGAAATCAATTACATGAAAGAACAGAGTTCTAGTAACAATACAATACGCAGTCTTAAGTCTGCTCAATGTTTATTATCCTTCATTCACTAACATTCCTTAAGGTTTAGAATCGAATGTACATATACTATCATCCAGATGTTTCTTCTTTTACAATGAAAAAGGCGATTTTTGTTTGTTTCTAATCTTAACTGATTTCTAAAACAGAACAAAATCAGTTTAGGTAACTTTGGCTTTTCACTGCTTTTATGACCAAGAAGGTTGGATTTGACCAGCATTACCATGTATCCAGGAGCTCCAGATGTGATGTTGAATAGATCTTTCACCATGTATGTACATCCGTGATCACGTTCCTATCCTCTGTTTTGATTTTCCTGCCATGCCATGTGTCACAACATAAACCAATTACAGGAAGTCATGACATCCCGTAATTTTGTTGAAAATTTCTAATTTTTAACATAAAAATCCACAAATTAAATTTAATTTAAAATAACAATTATAATGCTTAATTGATCAATTTCAATGGACTATGAGGGGTTTATGGGAGAAAATGATAGATGAATGATGGATTTTTAGAAGAAAAGGATGGCAATAAAATAGTACCAACATCTTCCCCAAGCTCAATGATTTAGCATGTCCTCATGCTAATCCTGATGTGCTTCCTTTATGTTCTGTTCCTGCTTGTGCCTCTGCCGCTTGTAACAATACATCTATACTCTTCTGAACTTGGGCATTCTTTTGAACTTGGAACTCATGTTTCAGATTCTTATATTTTTCTTTGAAAGCTTTTTTCTGAGTGTACCATTTTGTCGCCCATTTGCACATTTCGGTTTGTTCAGTCTTAAGTTCTTTGATTTTCTCCTTCAGTTTCTCATTTTTTTGCTGAGTCTTCTTGCTCTGAGCTCTCAACATTTCATTTTCCTTCTTTATGACCTTCTCTAACATGTTTTCTTCCATCAATTCCTCTTTTAGCTCTTCAATTTGTTTCTCTAACCTTCTCTGTTTCTTGTTTGTAGATGTTGGCTCTTTCCTTTCTCCCTTGTTACTCTCGATTTCCATTTCTGCTTCCTGTTCTGGCTGTGAATGAGCACTGCTTTCAATTTCCATTGGTGCATTTGCATTTGACTCTGGTTGATCATCTTTTGTTTGGTTCTTTTGTATTCTCCTTGATCTTCTCGTATAAGTAGTGAAGATTTTGTCTTGTTCAATTTCCTTGGCAGTTTCTTGCCTCATCCTTCTTGTCCTTACACCACCGCTAGGTTGAGGGACATTGCTTGACTTACGCTCAAGGATTTCATCATCAATATCAAGCATAAACTTTGTGCGTTCTTGTTGTTGTTCCTATTCATCTTCTTTAATTTGATTGGCAATTAAAAATTCTTTCCATGTTTTTCCTCTCCTCTGCAACTCAAATTCAATTAGAATCTTGATCAACCCAAAATGATACAAACTCTTATCTTCATTACCCTTTCGTTTCTGAATGGTCTTCGACATTTTATTCAAACTCTGTAAGAGGAAGTAGGGCAAAATGATAGTGCATTGACCTTTTAAGTGCAACAAAAGTTTTATGTGATATAGGTATACTATACTGTAACGTCCTTCACATGTAACAAATTTCTGAATAATGGATACCATTTCGTCCCAAGGGTGAATTAGCCAACTTCTGGGAACACGCTTTTTCCAATTGACAGAGGAAACCCTTGACCTAGACATAAACCGAGTCCATGATTTTTCCTTAAACTGTTTGGTTTTGAAATACTTTTCCCCTTCTGGACTGATTCCCAATGTTTGTGCCATGGTATCCTCTGAAATTTTAAAAGAGAAGTTTCCTATTAATGCTTTCTCTCCATTGAATGTGAATGCAAACTGCTTTGTCACTTCTTCATTGTTTCCATTGAATTTCTCTAGAAAAGATGACCAGTATTTTTCCCTTAAAATCGTGACACAGTCATCATGACATTGTGAACTATCAAATGTTTCAGGCTCTGCTCTATTGGTCATTTAAAAAAAAAAAAAAAAATCTCTGTTCTAACCCTTTTGTTTATGCTTAACAATTCAATTAGGGTTTTCTCAATGTGTTACCTCTTTTCCTGCGTTCCACTTAGCCGACCTGGTAACGCCCTCGATTCTCAGTGTTTCCTTCTTTAATTGCTTGGGCGGCGGTAGAAACTTGTGGTAAGCCTGTTTGCTATGCTCTCCCTTTGTAGCGCCTGCTGTCTCGGACCTCTTTGAAAACTCAGAGTTTGAACACTCACATGGTAACGCACTTTATGAGCTGAGAGTTTTATAAAGTGAAAACTTAACAGTCGACCTTCACCCAATTGCTATAATGATAATGCAGAGTTGAAGGCGAATTCACATCATAAAGACATAGGAGTGGTACTGATTCTCATAGGTACAATCATGAGAACAACATATACATATAAAGAGTGTTGTAGTGATGATAATGGATATATGTTTCATGAGCCGACTTGGGTCAAAAGACTGTTTTATAACTCCCACATTCAAAATGAACGAAATCATTTAACACTTGTCTTTCCAATGATTTACCACTTGTCTTTCCAATGGAACGACTTATCCACTACGTGTTGGTACTTGGCCGATTGAAAAATGATGGATCGATGACAAGGTTTGATGGCCGATTTAAAAATGAGGAGTTGATGACAAGGTTTGAAGAGTGGTGTAGGAAAAGGTTTGAAAATCGTAGTAGGAATATGGCAATAGGCTAAAGTGTGATGGGAAATGATAGCAGAGTTGAGTAGTTAGGAATGTTACAAGGGTGATGGGTATAGGGGTTTTTGAAATTGATAACAAGCAATCATAATCATCATTTTTAACACTAAAATAATTCAAGAATTTTAAATGTTAAAAATAAAAATTTCACCAATACATTACACTTGTTGGTTGACAATGGCTGATTTGGCGTGCATAGGTAGGACTGATCTTCACTGTCCAAATATGACTGGTCTTCACTGTCCAAAACAGGTCCCTTTGAAATGAAATTGAATATAACAGGTCCCTTTAAAATCTGAAGAACTCTGAAGAACCATGTTTGTGAAGCTTCTTTTATCCTTGGTGTTGATGTAGCCTTGATTATAAGCATGATGATAAACAACCTTTGAAAACTTTGTTAAAGTAGCCTGATGTATCTTGAATGCAGTCTTTAACAGATCCCTCTAATATTGGTGATGTTGATAGCCTTCTGAACATGTCCCTCTGATATTGATAATGTTGACATAGTCTTCTGAACAAGTCCCATTGCATATCTCATTGCTTGAACAGGTCCCTCACTGTTTCTTCAATGTTGGCATAGTCTTCTGAACAGGTCCTACTGCATATTGCTTGAACAGATCCCTCTGATTAGAACAAAAACATCTCTTTTATTGAAATACTAAATTACTGAAACAAATTCCTTGAAGATATAAAAATGAGGAGATGAGATAGGGAAAACAAAATGTTGATTTTTGTTGATTCTTCTCCCCCACTAAAGCTTTTACTTGTCCTCAAGTCATTATTTAATGGATGAAAAACAATAAACAAGTAGAACAAGGAATTCTTACCAGCCAAATGATTGGTTATCTAGTAAGAATTCGGGTTTAGAGTGTGCCAGAGGTTGGTTTTCACATCTAAACCATTATTATTATTATTATTATTTTAATTTTTTAATTTTCTTTTTTTTTTGTTATTTCTTTTTGTTTTGTATTTTTTTTAATTTAATTTAATTTTATTTTATTGTTAAAGCAAAAATGAAATTGAATGAACTAAGGTAGAGATATCACAGCTGAAGGCTGCAATATCTCAACCTCCCTTTGCTGAGATACAGTGTGAATAAAATCCTCCTTGCTAATGGGCTTATGATAGAGTTTAAACCGATGGCCATTGGCAAGAAAGGTGTTGCCTTCTCCATCATTGGTAGTAAGCTTGATTGATCCATTTTCATATACTTTAACTATTTCATATGGGCCCATCCAATGTGTGGTAAATTTGGCTTTATGATCGCTGAATTTAGAGTCAAAGAGTAAAGCCCAGTCTCCTTCTTTGAACTGTTTCTTTTTAATGTGTGCATCATGCCACTGCTTCCTTTGTTTCTGCATTAGGATTGTTGTCTCTTCCACTTGCTGCCTCATTTCATCTAACTGGTTCAATTGCCAAATTCTCTCTTTTTGTGCTTCATTTAGATCAATTCCTAAATTTGCAGCTATCTTATAAGTATGTATTTGAAATTCAATAGGAAGCAGTACCTCTTTTCCATACACCAACTGATATGGTGTAAATCCTGTAGTGTTTTTCCACATGATTCTGTAAGCCCAGAGTGCATCTTTGAGCTTCTCTTCCCAATTCTTTCTATTCATTGCTACTGTCTTAGTGATAATTCCTTCCAATGTTTTATTAGTAGATTCCACCTGGCCATTGGCCTGTGGATGGTAAGGTGTACTTTTCCTGTGCTTGATTTTATATTTTTCTGTGATGTCTTTAACCAGCTTTGAGGTAAACTAAGTACCTTGATCCGTCACTATCTCCCTTGGTACTCTATACCTTACAAAAATTTCTTCAAAAAGGAATTTTACCACTGTTTGTTCAGTTGCCCGGAGTAGTGCTTTGGCTTCAACCCATTTTGTCACGTAATCGGTACATACTAGGATGTACTTTTTACCTTTTGAAGTTGAATTGATGGGTCCTATAAAATCTAGAGCCCATTTTTCAAATGGCTGTAAATGTACTTGAGGCTGAAGTGGCATTTCATTCGTAGCTGTTGGTCTGCCCATTCTTTGACAGCTATCACAACTTTTCACATACTTCTTGGAATCCTTAAAAATAGATGGCCAATAGTATCCAAGACTGAGAATCTTGAATGTTGTTCTTTTGGCTGCAAAATTCCCACCACACGGTTCATCATGGCAAGATTTTAAAATATCAATTATTTCATCATTTCTTACACATCGTCTAATAATCATATCATAACCGGTGTAAAATAAATATCTATTAACCCATGAATATCTAGCACTTTGTTTGATCAACCTCTTCTTTTCCTTTGGAGTAGAATATGGAGGTGTTTTTCCTATGGACAAATAGTTGGCTAAGTCAGCATACCAAGGATTCACTATTGAAATTGCAAATAAATTTTCATCTGGAAAAGAATCTTCAATCGGAACAACCTCACCTGAATTTTGAAGTCTAGAAAGAAAATCTGCCACCTGATTCTCCTTACCTAGTCTATCTAACACTGTAATATTAAATTCTTGTAATAATAACAGCCATCTGGTAACTCTGCCATTAGTGATTGGTTTATTCATTAAATACTTAATGGTATAGTGGTAAGTATGTACAAAAACCTCATAACCAGTTATATAATGTTGAAATTTATTCACAGCGTGTATGATTGCAAGCATTTCTTTTTCAGTGACTGTGTAGTTTAATTCTGTAGGTGTTATATTTTTATTGATGAAATAGATGGCATAATTGAAAGACTCTTCTTTCTGGCCTAATGAGGCACCTACTGCAGTATCAGATGCATCTGTAAAGATGTGAAATGGTAGGGTCCAGTTAGGTCCTTTTAAGATTGGTGTGGTTGATAACTTTTCTTTGAGTGTTTCAAAAGCTTTCTGACAATTCTCATTCCAGTTGAAAGGTGTATCTTTTGATAGAAGCTTAAACAGAGGTAAAGCTATTTTACTAAAATGTTCAATAAACCTTCTGTAATAGCTTGCATACCCAAGAAAACTTCTTACCTCTTTTTGAGTCTTCGGAATTGGAAAATTGACAATGATATGGATTTTTCATGGATCAACTTTAATGCCTTGAGAAGAAATATAGTGACCTAATACTATCCCTTCATTTAACATCATAAAACACTTTTCATTGCTCAGGGACAGATTAGCTTCAATAAATCTCTTCAAAACTTTTTCAAGATTTTCTAATAAATGCTCGAATGAATTACCATACACTGAAAAATCGTCCATATAAACTTCAACACATTCATGAACTAAATCAGCAAAAATAGCTAATACAGCTCTCTGAAATGTAGCTGGAGCATTGCAAAATCCAAATGGTAAAACATTATAGGCATAAGTGCCCCAGGGACAAGTAAAATTGGTTTTGTCGTGGTCCTCTAAGGCTATCCTAATCTGGTTATAGCCACTGAAACCATCAAGAAAAGAGAATGATGATTTCCCAGCTAATGTATCTAGCACTTGGTCAATAAATGGAAGTGGGAAATAATCTTTGAGGGTTGCTTTGTTCAATTGTCTGTAATCAACACAAATTCTCCACTTGCTTTTTTCTTGGGCGCTACTACCAATGGGGATACCTGTTGACTGTCAGAGATAGGATAAATAAAATTGACTTTCAATAGTTTTTGTAATTCATCTCTAACAATATCTTGAAGCATGGGATTCATTCTTCTCTACAGTTGCCTCGCTGGTTTGATATTACTATCCGGGTAAATATGGTGAGTACATGTTTCAGGGTGAATTCCATGCATATCGGTGTAATCCCAAGCAAATGCTTTCTGATATTTTCTCAATAATTGAATCAATTTTTCCTCCTGAGATGAGTCTAGGTGAGTGCTAATATTCAAAGTTTTTCCTGGACTAATCTCTATGGTCTTGCTCTGTGTGTTTGTGATAGATTGAATGGGAAAAATGTTCTGAAATGTTGTTTGCAAAGAATGAATGGTACATGTTTCCTGAAACTTCTATGCCAAAAGTTCATCTGCAGCATGGTATTGGTCATTTATTAATTCTTCAAAAATATCAGGATGAGAAAGGAACAATTCTACTAAATCATCATTATTATGTTCTTGAAAATCATAGATTTGATTGACGCTGAAAACATATTGAACTTCTTCCTTATCGTTTTATTTATCATCAAGCCATAAATTGTGTGCTACTGCTGGTGATTGTGCTGATGGGTAAAGAGTGAGTTGTTTTCTTTCAGTTCCTCGTGAAATAATCATATTACCCGATCTACATCCTATGAATGCATCAGCAGTTGCTAACCATGGTCTACCAAGGATGATGGGGTGTCCTCCTAAATTAGATTTTGGCTGAAGAACTAAAAAGTCCACTGGATACTCCCAAGATTCCAATGAAACAATTATGTCCTCCAAAATCCCTTCAGGAATCACTTTAGACCTATCAGCTAGTTCTAGAACAATTGTTGTGTGCTGCAAGTTTGTGAGCTGCAATGTCTTCATTGTTTCAAGAGTCATCACATTTATTGCGGCCCCAAGGTCAATTAAGGTGTTTGGAATATGTATGTTGTTAATGATTGTAGTGACTCTGGGAATACCAGGATCAACATACTTTTCCATTGAAATGGTATTTTTCATAAGGCCAACTAAATGTCCAATAACATGAATAGTTTGTGGATCAATTATTTTCCTAGTAGGCTTCTTGAGGCACAGTTCTTTGATTGCTTTAGTATATATGGGAATGTCTTTTATGGCTTGCAATAGTGGAATTTTTATATAGACATTCTTTAGCTCATCTGAAACATCAAACTGTGGTATAGACATGGGAAGTTTTGCTTGGACCAATCGTTCTAGAAAAGGTGGTGGATGCAACAGTTGCATTTGTTTATTTTTGATGTCATCATGTTGTTTCCTTTGAGTTGGAGTTTCATTTTCATTTTATTCGTTTTCTTCTTGTTTTTCAGCTATTGAAGGTTCTTTTTGAAGTACCTTACCAGACCTCAAATTGATATTTTGTAAAGGTAATGTGGGATATGATGGTTCCTCATGTACATCGTAAGCTGGTCTCTCTTCTCTGTTATTTGGATTTGGTACAGGCTGAGCAGGAATCTAAGTGGGTCTAGGAGGTTGTTGGTTAGATGGGAGTTGTAAGTGAGGTGGATTTATTGGTGGAGGATCAGGAAATGCTTGTTGAGTGTTTTGGGGTTGATAAACAACTTGCTGCTGAGGATATTGCTGATATGTTTGAGGATATTACGAATGTGGCTGATGATACTGTTAATATGGTTGAGAATATTGTTGGTATGATTGAGGATATGGTTGATATTGTTGAGAGTACTACTGAAATTGTCTCCATTGTTGCTGTGGGTAATTTTGGTGTTGCCATGGCATGGGCACATTCCAAGAATTCTGAGCATACATCTGATCTTGTGCAGGAAATTGCAAATTTTGGTTTGGAAACATACCTGGAGGGGGAGATCTAGGTTGCCATGGTCTCTTAGTGCCCATGAAATACACATTCTCCATATCTGTGTTAGCTGCTTCCACATTACAATTCTGCAAAATCTTGACTTTAGAGCAATGAAATATATCATGATTTTCAGTACAAAAGGCACGAACTTGAATGTTTTCTAATGGGAAGTCTTTCAAGGCATGTTTCTTCTGGCATTTTGGACAAAAGATAGCTATTATTTGATCTTCCTCTTCTTGTCTTTTCTTGGTTTTCAGAGTGTCAATTTGAGTTCCTAAGGTACTTAATAGATCTGTTTTGAATTCTTCTAACAGAAATCCTATTTCAGCCCTTGTGACACTTGCTGAAGCAGATTTTGTGGCTTTAGATGATAGAGCTCTTTTTCCATATATGGCTTTGCTCCTTGAATACTTTTCACATAAATCAGCAATTTCTTCGAAAGGTAAAGTGGAAATATTACCTTTGCCCATCAAATTAAGATCATCTAAGTATTCCTATCGAATGCCCTTCAAAAATATTGTTCGAATCAGATCAAGAGACATGGTCCTATGTTGTGATTTTTGCAAATTGTAAACAAATCGTTCCAAATACTCCTCTAAATTTTCATCGTCTTGTTGATTCATCCTAAAGATATCATCTTTAGAATCTTTCGATCTGCAATAAGGTTGGTATTTCTTTAGGAATATTCTTCTCATGCCATCCCAATCAGTTATTGCATGTTCACGAAGTCCCATGAACCATCTTAATGCTGATGCTTTTAATGTTGCTGGGAAGAGTCTAAGCCTATGGGCATCATCTGTGTAACCATATGTTCGACATACTATGTCAAACTCAAACAAGAATGAATCTGGATCTTCTGAAGCCATGCCATAAAAGTTTGGTAACACAGATGGAGGTATGTTTTTCATTTTTATTTCCTCATCTTCTCCTGGTTCTTGAATAGGAAATTTAAAGGTTGATTCTTCCTCCTCTCTTCAAACTTGATTTTGTGGTCCTCTTTCTGATCCATCTCCTTCCTCAGCCATTTTGATAGGTTCCTCTGTTGATTTAATTTCTTGTTCAGTGTCACTTGTTTCAAAGAGAAGTTGTTCTGGTGATTTTTCTCCTTCTTGAGATTTTTCAAAGTGAGTAGGTTCAAGGAGAGATTGTTGAGTTATTGTGCTACTTTCTCTTGTTATAGAGGATTCAGGGAGATGTTTCTTCTATGATTCGTGTGCCAATAGAATTTGTCTCTCAATGAGTGTGAGTCTTTGCCCTGATTTCAGTTTATCCTCTAATTTTTGTATGGTGACTTTCCCAGCTGGTGTTGTGTGTTCAACTTTTCCTAAAGGGTCTGCTCCTAATGGTGAATTAGTTTTTGAATGGGGGGTTTTTATGAATCTACCTTTATCATCTCTAGATCTAGACATAAGTAAACATGACTTCTAAAATGATGAATCAAAATTAAATCTATGTTTTTGATTGCTTCTGTTTATGTTTTTTTTCTTTTATTTTATTTTAGAAATCCTCTAGTTGCGCCTCCCCGGCAACGGCACCAAAATGTAGTGACCAATCTAGGGGTCTAGATTAGACTAAATTTAATGTCAACCAAGGTAGGTAAACTTAGAGGCACGTGTCTACAATCTATAGACCTAAAAGGATCTCATCTACCTAGATAAGTGTCTACTGTGACAGGATACAACACTATTTTACAAGAGATTGGAATATGTTTCCTTTCACACTTTAAACACTCATATCATCTAATTTAATTACTGTTCTAAAAACACAACGTGTTACTAGTCTGAGTCTTCAATCCTCTTACAAGGATATCATTCACAAAAACTCTTTCTCGTTAACACACTAAGAATCCTAACAATCAAATTCATGAAAACTAAAGACTCTTTTAAGCATACTAAAACTCAAATTCATGAAAACAGAGTCCACAGAGATACTTCGAAATTCAGTGCTCAATTAAATCTTTTACAAGATCTTGTTGAATATTTTAGCAATTGAAGTTTCAAGCTATCACCATGAATCATACAATAACACTCGCAAGAACTTCTAATCGAATTAATTAATTCACAAGCAAAGAAATGGCATCAAACGCTATTCAGATATGAAGTCTAAATGCTATGAAAATGAGATGAAAGTATACCAGTCCCCATGTAGGGCCCGTCCACGCGTTGATGGTACACTTAGAAAACTTCAGATGATGAAACCGTTAACACATAAAACACTGGAATGATGAAACGCTTCCTGTGATTAAAGTCTGGAAATCAATTACATGCAAGAACAGAGTTCTGGTAACAATACAATATGCAGTCTTAAGTCTGCTCAATGTCTATTATCCTTCGTTCACTAACATTCCTTAAGGTTTACAATCGAATGTACATACATTATCACGCAGATGTTTTTGCTTTTACAGTCAAAAAGGCGATTTTTGTTTTTTTCTAATCTTAACTGATTTCTAAAACAAAACGAAATCAGTTTAGGTAACTTTGGCTTTTTGCTGCTTTTATGACCAAAAAGGCTGGGTTTGACCAGCATTGACCATGTATCCAGGAGCTCCAGATGCGATGCTGAATAGATCTTTCATCGTGTATGTACATCTGTGATCACGTCCCTATCCTCTATTTTGATTTTCCTGCCATGCCACATGTCACAACATAAACCAATTACAGGAAGTCATGACATCCTGTAATTTTGTTGAAAATATCTAATTTTTAACATAAAAATCCACAAATTAAATTTAATGTAAAATAACAATTATAATGCTTAATTGATCAATTTCAATGGAATATGAGGGGTTTATGGGAGAAAATGATAGATGAATGATGGATTTTTAGAAGAAAAGGATGGCAATAAAATAGTACCAACAATGCTCTCTATTCATCTTCCTTGACGCGTGAATATGTCTCAGCGTCTAGTGATCTAGCCATGGATGCTCCTTCTGTTATTCATGCCAATCACAAATCCTTGCTTTCTAAGGCCCAATCTAAGGTTAGGGAAGACATTCTAAGTGGAAAAAAATACCATAATATCCAAGTTTCTTAGATAAATCGTCCCTCCCAAAGGAAAATGAAGGTATTGTCTCTAAATATTAGGGGGTTTAGGGCCAACCCCCAAAAATTGACTCTAAAGTGGCTCATTCGAGCCCACATCTTGGATGTTATAATGATTCAAGAAACTATGTCATCGAGTGCCTATGTGATTTCAATTTTAGAAATACGGTGTAGAAATTAGACTTTCTTCTCATTAGATTCAAAAGGTTTTTTGGGTGGCTTTCTTATGGCTTTGCGGCCTGATCCATCGTTTTACTTTTATCGATCTCTTCCAAACATATAGCAATTGATTTTGTTTCAAACTAACTGGAAGAGGTGAGTCATCACATTATTCCAATTACAAATTCTTATGATGCATTAATGAAGTCAAAATATTTATTTGACTCACTCTCATAATTGGAAGTAGTTCATAAATTAGACCTATGATGCATGATGTGGAAGCCATTGGAATTAAAATGGACATCCCTATCATAGCCTTTGTCAAGGCCCTCTATCCTACATATTATCACTATCTTCAATCCTTACAAGTTAGTTCCCAACTCAAGGATGATACTTTTGACACTCTTGTGGAGGCGTTTGCAAGAAGGGATAAAGCTTTTGGGAAGAGGAATATAGCTTATCAATCCCATGAAGAATTTGTGTGCCTTGCACAAAAAGAGAGGAATTAGTCACAATATTCTTCTAGAGGAAGATTTGGTAGAATAAGACATGGAAGGAAGAATAACAGAGACAATGGGGATAAATATCATCAAGGAGGAAAATATGATCTCCATTATATTTGTTTAAAGATTTATAAACCTTGTGTGATTTAGTTAGCAAACATTTGGATAATATTTAATATGTCATTGAAAATAAAAATAAGAATAACAAGTTGGAAAAATGAATGTGTGTTTATTTATGTAGGTTGATCCAATAGGTTTTTCAATCGTAAGCTAAAACCAAAGAATACAACTCATTAAACATGTAGAGGAAAACATGTATATCCACTAATTATTTTTTAATATATATTCCTATTACATAAATTAATAACCATGCATAGTGAAGAAGGCATATGCCCTTTATGCAAAACTTACCAAATGGTACCTAAAATACCATATGGGGTCAAGGACACCAGAGAGAATGCATGTGTCATGGTTGGACACCTTGATCATAGTGCCTAAAGCCTACAATATTCATTTTCTTATGTAAGGCTCTTATTTTCCTCTTCAACCATGGCTTAGGCCCTTAGACCCCTCACTACTATCCAAAACCAATTAATTGTAGCCACTTTCCACTTAAAGGCTAAAGATCTCATAAAAAGTTCGTATGTGGTGTTTCAATTTAACTTTCATCATGCTTAAGCCTTGGAAGCTTGGATAAATTCCTAAGTCCCTTTTTATGCTTTCCTAACCATTGATAAGTTATAAAGACCGATCATGGTTACTAAAAGCATCATAATATCCCATGGTAAAGCACTCATATTTTAGACTCGTGGTTATCAATTAGAGGTGTTTTCCATGTGATTGAGACTAGAAAGCATCATTTTGGGCATAAGGTTGTTATTGTTAACTCATAACCTTGGTTGGGAATATAGACCCATTTTTGATGCATAATTAACCCAATCATGGTGTCCATTAGACACTTGGAAGAAAATTGTATCTAGCAAAGGTCTAGTGTGGTGGTTCAAGGACTTGCCCATGGTGCTTGAGGCTGATAAGAAATATTTATGGCTAGATGTTCTTATTTCCTTCCCTTAACTACAATGATAGACTTGAGACCCATCAATTATGCCTAAGTATAATGTGTTAATCGACTCAAATGTGAAAGAATCCCTATAAAAAGCTTAACTCAATGTTTCTAGGTGTTTTTCATGGTGCTTGATCTCAAGAAGGTTTACTTAGGGGGGTCACTATTTCCCACTTGACCATGCATATACCTCAACATTTCCACTACAAAATGACTACTTATGATGCTTGTATCCTACTTAGAGGTGAGAGAACCCTAAAATATTCCTACATATTGGTTTTTGGTTTCCTAAAATGTTTGAGCCTAACATATTTTTCTTCAATACCCCTATGACCATTCAAACATCTCAAGATGAATGGGTATATAATGAAGCTCCATTTTGTCTAAATACATTGGAGCTTCCCTTATAAGAAGTCTCTGAGAACAAAAATTTGGGAAAAGCTCGTGCAAGGTATAGAGAAAAAAATATATTGTTGGACCTTTAGGACACTCAACCTTTCTATTAGACTTACCTTTATTAAATTACTTTTGCAAGCCATCCTTATGTACCTATTCTCATCCTTGGCAACCCCTAAAGCCATTCTAGAAAAAATAAGAAACATACAAAGATCCCTCCTTTGGGGGGAGCTAGAGAGTAAAAAAAATGGGCCCTTGTCACCTAGGAAAATTATATTATCCTAACCACCTAGGGGGCCTACGACTAAGCGACCCTAAAATTCTCACTCAATCACTAGGAGCCAAAACATGGTGGTGGTGTCTTCAAAACCTGGAAGCTTTATGGAGTAAAGTATGGAAGGAAAAATGCATGCCATGAACAAACAATAATCTGTTAATTTGGATGGGGGGTGGAATTGATGGATCTCATCTTCAGAATTCAAGCTCACAAGTTTTTGGAAATCAGGCACATAAATTTAACCCTCTTTTGGTAGGATTCCTATAATAAATGGACCAGTTTGGAAAAAGGAGAGTTTAATTAGCTAAAAACTTGTTTGATATTGCAAGGTGGAGTCACAGTCCAATAGTATTGGGTATAACCTCAATCTCAAAAACAATGGAGGCGGTGGGAGAAGTGCACACACTAACCATTGAAGATAAGATTCGAAACACAAGGAACCATCACAAACGAACTAGAAATTGGAAGAATTAAAATACAATCTGGGAAAGATATCCTCTACTAAGGACATTGGCCTAAAGGATATTTTAGCTTCAAGGAGGCTTACATATAGTTAGTTGGCATAGAAGGACACCCCAACAAAAGTAAATGGAAAAAGCTATGGAATCAAAACTCTGGCCCAAGGTGATCCATTTTCTTTAGATTCTCATGAAAAACAAGATATTAACTTGAGACAATCTCCAAAAAAGGGGTTTTCAAGGTCCAGGTAGACTCTAACTTGTGCTGGAAAAGCATAGAAACAACTGAGCATCTACTTAATAACTATAAATTTTCATCATAAATATGGAATTTTTTGGCCATAATTTTTAGATGATCACATTGGAATGGAACCAATATCCATGTTACACTTTAAGAATGTAACTTTTGGCCTTTTACAAGTATTACAGTGAATAGAACATTAAACTGGTTTCCAGGATTTATAATGTGGTAAAGATGGAAGGAAAGGAACATAAGAATATCCAAATATTAGTCATTAAATTTGGACACTATTCGATCTCCATAATGGGAAGGGTAAGAGAAGCAATCCTCACAACCGCTTGGTTTACACAAGATTGGGGATGTAGTTCCAAGGAATCACGCATTCTCACACTTTTTGGGCTCAACCAATCCTTCATAATTTTTTAAGCTCCACAACCCCAACCTATTCCCTTAAGTCCTGATAACTGGAAACCACCTCTATTGGCTTCTTAAAACTAAACTTTGATGAGGCCCCTAGGGGTAATCCTAGCCTTGTTAGTTTTGGAGGGGTATTTAGAGATATCATGGACAAACTACTCACATTTATGTGGGAAATATAGGAAATTAAATTAATAATGTGGCGAAACTCTCATTCCTGGAGCAAGGTATAATAATAGGCAAGCACTTTAACTATCAAAAATTGATCATTGACGGGAATTCTAAAATTGTTATCCTGTCAATTTTGTTGATCTGTCATCACTACATTGGATCAAACAAATTCAAAAAATTTTAATCAAACAAACTCAGAACTGTCTTGTTATGACTAGAGAAGAAAATGCAATCAAAACATAGTGGATGACAAGAGAAAATACCACACATTCTATTAAAAAAATTAATTTTCCATGAATCCATTGAATCAAACAGATTCAAAACTCTTTAATCAAACAAGTTCACAATTGTCTTGTTATGAATAGAGAACAAAAGGTGGAACAAACATAATGGATGACAAGAAAGAATCCTAGAAGAATCTGGGCATGTTGAAAAGTCTCAAACGCAAAATGGAACTCATCCTCAACTTCCTCAGTATTACAAATTAAGAAAATTAGTTTATCCCAAGGTGTTTTTAATTCCACAACTCATGTCAATAATTATTAGTCAACTGAAATGTATATCATCATTAAAAATCGAGACAAACAAGTGGATTAAATATGAGTGTCAAGTGTAGATTAAATTGTTGAGCAAACTACAACCTAATTTGAGCTAAACCTTATCTGTATAACTTTCTATCTTTTCAGGCATAAGTTAATTGTAAGGAGGTTTACTATCAAGGCCCCTCTCTAAGGATGATTTTTCAAATACAAGCCTTGAACAAGGAGATAGAAACTATGAAGTTGCCAAAAAACTGTGAGGCTTTTTCTTAACGAATTTGATGATTATGGCTCAGACCGAATCAAAATGAGGTTTATGTAAATGAAAATTGAGCAAAGCAGCTATACTTCACCCTTTTGTTTGCAAGAACAAAAAAGTACTTTACTTTCATTACTTAAAACAAAAGAGGTTACAAGTAGCATAGATCAGATCATCAACAACAGAGAGATCAATGTCCAACTTAATTCTTCCTTCCAGGGCAGAGTTCACCAAAGAAACATAGATAACAAAAAAAGACATCGTTCACAAAAATTGAAAACAAGTTAGACCAAACTATAGTGGAATTTGCAATGTCCAAGGTACCCCAAGGAGTGGCTCAAAATTGTTGAAAGACCAAATCATAAATTCTAGAATGGGCAAGAGATATTCCGCTGGGAGGCCTGCGAGTTACCCATGTTATATCTCCTCTCATTTGTCTCATTGAGTTCTTTCAAATCAATCACTCTCTGCACAACACACCAAGATGTTGCAACATGGATCTTCAAAAAGTCTAATACCTCTAATAGGAAGGTTGGGGCAGAGGTCCTTATAGAGGTATAGCTAGCCATATTGCAATGCATATTTATATATGTGGAGAAAATAGAAGAAACCAAAAAATATGGCGAAAAATACTACCCTCACTGAACTATAAGCAACGCAAGATGACAAACTAAGGTGAACCCTAAAATCTTCCTAGTGAGATGGAAGTAATCATAGAATGTGCAATGGATTAGGGCCCAATTACTACCTTCGGGTGGGGGATTTGACAACTTTTGAAAGATCAAATGAACAACCTTGAGAAATATATAAACCCCCAAAGAAAGTAGCGCTTTTATATGTTTATTTTCTGCCGAAGGCGCGGTCAGGGCCATGGAATGTCGACAAAGAAGGTTTTTAGGATCCAAATGACTCATTCTTTTTGGTCATGAGGCTCAAAAGATGAGGGTTCCTCAAATTTACAATGACCCACAAGCAAAAAAACCTTGCAAAAATTATAGTGAACCTCAAACATAAAACCCTAGAAAAATTACACTGAACCCCAAGAAAAATTTCAGTGAACCCCATTCAAAAAAACCCTGCAAAATTTATAGTGAACCCTAAGCATAAAAACAAGGAAATATTTACAATGAACCCTAAGAAAAATTTACAATGAACCCTATGCAAAATTTACATTGAACTGTAAACATAAAAACACTAAAGGACAAAAACTTCCCATGGCTTGAATGTGTTTAAAAACATAGAGTTAGCAACTAGTAGGAATGTAATCCTACCAGACAGTCATCGACGAAGCCACCAAGCTACACAAACCATGTTGCATCAGTGTTGAAGACCTCAACCCTTCGTGACACCTCATCTGCGAACCCAACCATTCTCACTTGTCGCAAAAATCACAAATGTGTTAAAGATAATTGCAAATAAACCAATGAAAATGCCAAAAAAATTCACAAACAAGAGAACTTGACCTCTAAAAAACCCACTGGAGTGCGAAAACCCCATGTCCACCATGTCCATTGTTGAGCTGATGGAAATTTGGGGCTCGGTCGACAATGAAAGACTGTAGCAAGCGCTAGTGCACTACAACCATGGAGCAACGAGGCATAAAAAATGAAGCCCTAAATCACAACATTCAAACCCTTGAATCCCCCACAAATTACTTCTCTCAGCACACAAAACACTTCTCTTAGCAATGAAACCAGTCGAGCACAATCACCCAGTGTATGTTGACCAACATCAAGGCATCGATCGAACAACAATGGGGCAGAAGAACGCCCACACACCGACCCCAAGAAAAATAACACAGCCTTCCAAATGCAATAAAAACTAAACCCTAAAAGAGGAGGAAAAACATGAGAAACGAGGCAGGTGTTAATTCCCCAGCTACCACGACAAGTGGGATGATCTGTTAGACACGTTTTGTACAATCCATTTAATACTGAGATGATCGTTTAACGTCATGGCAGAAAAAAACACGCAACAATTGATGTCCTTCCCCTAGTTTTTTTTCCTAATGCAACTCTTCTCAGACTCGCCTACTCTTTTTTAAATTTTGAAAAATAATTGAAATTAAAAAAAAAATACAAAAAAATAAATAAATAAGTAAACAAAAAAATAAATACTAAAAAAATGAAAAAATAGCAATAATAGCATGGCTGATGGGATTTGAGCGCATGTAGCCGGTCACAACGTGGAACTCTCCCCACTAAAGCAAGTATGAAGCACTATGCTTTAATTGGTCCATATGTTTATGAAATGAATAACTAATTAAAATTGTACTTGTGTCACCAAAATGGGCTTACCGTGACATCAATGGCTGAAAGTACACTATAGTTCATTTATGAATCATAGTAGTAGTAAAGGTATTACTAAAAACATTGGCTGTATTTTTTTTTTAGAACGAGAATTTTTATTTATTTTAATGGTGTAATCTGTAAAATTTATAAATGAGATTATAGGACTCTGTTTTTTACATTCTATGGGTATTTGGAGAAGCCTAAATGTATATATTTTGGAAGCGATAGCGGTAGATGTAAGATACACTTGCTTGAAGTAAAAAGTTTTTATATGTAGATTGGGCGAAAAACCAATAAAATTTCTACAAGGGTTTACTAGTTGGAGGATATGTGGAAAAAAAAATTCGCAGGTTTTTTTGATGCAGGTTTATGTTATTTTGAAGCTTGGAGATTTTTATCTCTTGGAAGAATGGTGTCAGAACAAAAATAATAGAGTAGAGTTTTTAGTTTTTTTGGGGGTTTTATTTTGTGCAAGGTGACTTGGAATTGCTTCTATATTAGAGTAGAGTTTTTAGTTTTTTTTTTTGCGGTTTTATTTTGTGCAAGGTGACTTGGAATTGTTTCTATGGAAATTTTTAGAGATTTCAAAGAAATTATAGATTCGGTAATGAAGACATCAACATTTGGACTAACAATGCTCATAAACTAGATGCATTGGATAAGGTCAATGTCAAAAAAATTCAATTTGTCATTTTCTCATAGGGAACATAATTATATAGCAGATTATGTGTAGAAATATGCAACAGGTCACCCATGAAGAGGTCACCCATCACCCATGAAGATATATTTCTCTGTATTTTTCAATGGATCTTGCCATGGTTCTGAGAGCATAAATATTGTTTAGCCACTGTGTTTTTTCATGATTTAGCCACAACTATGTAGTTTTCTCTGCAAATTATTTTTTGTGAAGATAGTTTTTGTCTAGAAAGATTAGATAGAAAATAATAAATTATGATTTGGGTGAGTGACTAGAAGTAGATGACATATTTTATGTAAAAGTTAAATATACATGATCTTTTTTCCGAAAATAGTTTTTGTCTAGAAAGATTAGATAGAAAATATAAAATTCTAATTTGGGTGAGTGACTAGAAGTAGAATGACATATTTTATTTAAAAGTTAAAGATACATGATCAAGATATAT
This sequence comes from Pinus tabuliformis, assembly GCA_031772625.1. NCBI lineage: Eukaryota > Viridiplantae > Streptophyta > Pinopsida > Pinales > Pinaceae > Pinus > Pinus tabuliformis. Next base: position 595,064,551 of record CM062811.1, on the reverse strand, counting down.
AGTTTAGAGAGAAAAATGATGCCTACCTATTTTAAAAGAAACGTGGGAGTAGATAAAATAAATAAAATATTGATTAGCAAATCTCCTAGAATCCAACAAGGAGATTTCTGTGATGGTTGAAAAGATATTCAAATGTGGAACATGGAATCCATGTTCCAGTAATTTATTTGTGATGGTTCTATGTTGTAGAATCCATCTAAACCATAGTATCCATTTAGGAATTTCAAAAGCTCTTGAAATATGAGTGTGGAATTTTAATGTTCTGATGAAGAATATCTACTTGAATTATTTTAATATATGTCTGATCATATGTTTTTTGGTTTGCCAATTTACTTGTGACCTGCTTTTAATAGAATTTTGTGTATTTGATTTATCTTTTGACTCCTCTTAATTTTTTAAATTTTCAATGGCAGATTGGCATTGTATATTTTTTTAAATCAATGAGTATCCTCTTTAGAATTCATTTTAAAAAATTCTCTTTATTTACTAGTTGTTCATACATTTAAATGGATTAAAATTTACTAAAATTTTAAAATTAATATTTTTAAGTTAATTAAATTGATTTGAATTTATGATATGTTTTAAAAGTTTTTTGAGTATATTTTTTTAGTGAAAAAGGTTTAAAATCTAGTAAAGATTTATTGGAATCATAATATTGATTTGTAAACTCTTTCCAATCAAAATGTACCAAAGTTGTTAAGATGCTAAATTTATATAGTCAAAAATAAATTTTAAATAACAAATAATCAAAATTTCAAAAAAAAAAAAAAAAAAACAAAAACAAAACAATTATTTACTTGGATTCCACCAAAAAATCCAATACATTTAATAAAAATTATTTTAAAATATGAAATTGAGAAAACTTATTATGATAAAATATTTTATAATATTAAATCTATTTTTATATAATTTTAAAATTATTCAATAAAAAAATTTACATTTAAATTTTAAAATAACCATTAAAAAAATTAAAATCAAATATAACCTCCTCACAACCATAATGACCAAAACATGTATAGATATATAACAATTCTATTTCCATGATATATTAAAACACAAGTACTCAAACTTTAAAAATCATTTGCAAAATTACAAATGTTCCAACTTAGACATCTTATGAACCCATGAACCTGTAAGAGTTTCAACAGACATCATTTAAAAAAAAAAGCAAAACAATTTGGCGAAATAACAGGCATCATTTAAGAAAAAAGCAAAACAATTTCGCATTTCGCTAGAGTTTCTTTCAAATATCTATAGCAGTTGTTTCTAGCTCTCAGTATTTTCTCTTTCTTATGTTTGAAAAAATATGTAGAAACCTCTAGGATACTCAGCAGTTTTGCCAAAGCAATGATTAAAGTTTCCTCCGAAACCGAGACTATGCAGTGTAAACTTATCAAGCATAACCGAGACTATGCCATTGTAAACCTCTCTGGCAGAGCAGAAAATAAATGGTATTCACAATAAAATAACTAGTAGTACCCTTTACGTGCCATTACCCGTAAATGTAAACCTGCAAACGCATAAGACAAAAGATATAATAAATGAAAATGTGTGATCTCTGGAGGAAGTAACCGTAAACCTCTCTGGCAAAGCAGAAAATAAATGGTATTCACAATAAAATAACTAGTAGTACCCTTTACGTGCCATTACCCGTAAATGTAAACCTGCAAACGCATAAGACAAAAGATATAATAAATGAAAATGTGTGATCTCTGGAGGAAGTAACTGCGCAAAGTTACTGAGAAGAAACAAACTCAACAAATTTAAACAAAGAAAAATTTCGATGAAAATATATTGCACTGCGTATGTAGATATATATTCTAACCTCAATAGTTAAACTTAAAGAAAACCTCAGCAGCTTTTGGGCATTTGAGTACAGAGAAACTACCGTTCCCTCCATCCTGATAAATCTTCATCTCCAGGCATTCACGAAGGTCATCGAGACTACTGTTTGGCTGCCGTGGGTGAGATGAAATATTTAGCAGCATGAGAGGACTTGGTAGAATAGCTGCTGTATATCTTGCTGCGCCTCAGCGTCTTCGTGCAACTGTTGCAGTGAGTGCAATGTCTGAGAAGTCCCCAGCATCTGAAAAGCAGTGCTACCACCGCGCTGAGGATTTGAGACCTTGGCATCGCCTTCGCCATGAGGGCCACCGACACTACCAGACCGCATTTCGTTACACCCTCCAGAGAGCAGGACGGGCAGCCTTTTGCTGCACCCTCCAGGCGGTCACAGTTATAGAAATTAAATTTTTGAAAGCGGGCTTTCAAATTCAAATTCAAACTAATATGTCAATTAAATGCGTACGTTGTATATCCTGGTATATCCTGTATCGTATATGCCAGCGTTCCTACGGACTGGTGGTGGCGGTGGCAATCAAGGCGGAGGCGGAGGTGGCTCGAATATAAATTCAAATCCGTAACATGCATGCATAGGTCGTCACATCTAAGATGGGCCTCCGGATGCATAGCATGGTTTTATGTATGGTGGATGGCGGCTATCCATTTCGTAGTACTGTCAGACACTGTCTTACAGACATTAAATACCCAATAGCAAGGGATTTATTGGTTGCCGTAAACAATATGGCAAATGCCCATACATTTAGAAGCATACATACATCGTGGTGGATTTGATGTGAACTGAGATGGAGTGAATGCTACCTCTACACCATTGCGCCTGGAATTTCAAATTTCAAGTTTGGGCGCGGAATTTCTGCGACAGGTTTTTGAATGGGGATGCAATGGATTTTTATTGCAAATTTCAAGTTTGCGCACAGAATTTTTGCAACAGGTTTTTGAATAGGGATGTAATGGATTTTTATTTCATTTTCCTTCTGGACTGATTGATGAACTCTTCCTCTCGAGCATCGGTGTCGCACCCTGAGTGAAAGGCCCCAGGGACAACCTTAACCATACATTAACTGGCCAACCAGCTGCACCACTCAGGGCTAACCTTTCCTTCCCACCCTTATCCACTAACCATTTCTATTTTCTTCTGAATATTGTATTGATTTGTTTCTCTCGTTGCTGTGCAGTCCACCGTCAGGCGGGATAGGTAATTCACATTCCAGGTGGAATCTTCATACAGGCCGCAGATCTTGTGTCCTTTTTGAAACCAGGTGTAGACCCTGCAAACGCGAGAGCTGTTGTTCAGTGTTTAGATAGAGCCAGAGAAGCAGATTGGGTAGTATCCAATTCCTTCGAAGCGTTAGAAGGCCATGTAGTGGAGGCTTTGTCAGGTTGGGTAGTATCCAATTCCTTCGAAGCGTTAGAAGGCCATGTAGTGGAGGCTTTGTCAGAGAAATTGCAGGTATACTGTGTTGCCCCATTGCTGACTTCGGCCTACCTCGATCACTCAGACACTCGCGACTTCGTTGTGGGGACGAGCTCGCGGGTAGAGATGACTGCACAAAGTGGTTGGACGACCAACGTCCTAATTCGGTGATATACGTTTCGTTTGGCAGTTTAATCCCCGTGTAGGCAAGCCAGGTAGAGGAAATAGCAATGGGTTTGAAAGAGAGAGGTTACAGTTTTTTGTGGGTGCTTCGAAATCTCGGACCGTAGACCACCGAAGTCTCCGCCATACTGCCAGACGGCTTTCTGGACGAAACAAAAGAGCGAGGAGTGGTTGTTCCATGGTCCTCACAGCTGAAAGTGCTCTCACATCTCTCCATCGGTGGGTTTTTGAGCCACTGCTGGTGGAACTCTATTTTGGAGAGCATCTCCTCTGGCATTCCCCTGTTGTGGTTCCCTCTCGGGAATGGCCAATACACCAACTGCAAACTCTTAGCCGATAAATGGAAGATTGGACTGAGATTAAAAAGAAATTGTGGGAATGAGGAAAAAGTTATTAAGAGGGAAGAAATGGCCAATACACCAACTGCAAAATCTTAGCCGATGAATGGAAGATTGCACTGAGATTAAAAAGAAATTGTGAGAATGAGGAAAACGTTATTGAGAGGGAAGAAATTGCAGAAAAAGTAAAGAGATTGATGGAAGGGGAAGAAATAATGAGGGCGACAGAGGAAAAGGTTATCGATAGGGAAGAAATGGCCAATACACCAACTGAAAAATCTTAGCCAATGAATGGAAGATTGGACTGAGATGAAAAAGAAATTGTGAGAATGAGGAAAAATTTATTGAGAGGGAAGAAATTGCAGAAAAAGTGAAGAGATTGATGGAAGGGGAATAAATAATGAGGGCAGCGGAGAACCTGAGAACAGATAGAAGTTAAGAAAGGAGGAACTTCCAACAAAAATATGGAGATTGTTGGAAATGGGTTGAAGGCCAAACTCAGGTGACGAACAATTTTGTCATATCTGAATAATGATTTTCTAATTTTGAATCCCTGGGTAAATTTTCACATCTTGAACCGTCAAACTTATTTCTTTTTTACAATTTCGTTTTGTTCAATCAGTGATCATATTACTTCTTTGTAATCTGGTATTGTTGAATTCTGCTGCAACTATTTTAAGTCTCTTAAGTCTCATGGCGGAGGGAGTCAACTATCATCAAAATTTCCTCACTCATGCTTTCTAATAAATAATTGAGTTAGATAAATAGATCGGTTTACTAAATGGTGGAAGCAGGGAAAATTATTGAGCGTGAATCTGTTATTTTTGTTCTTTTTACATTATAATATTTATGAATCTGTCATTTTAATCACCCTACATTGCATTGGGATATTTATGAGATTAATTAATTGTAATATTTGTGAATTTATTTGTTATTATTTTTAATCATTTTATATTATACTGTGAGATTAATTAATTGTAATATTTATGAATTGATTTGTTATTATTTTTATAGTTGGATTATGTATTTATTTTAAAATAGGAGCTTTTCAAAATTTTAATTCAGTTAGTTAGTATTTGTTTGGAAATATGTTTTTCACATTTTTTTTAATTTAATTTTTACATAATATTTATAATAATAATTATGATAGAAAAGGTTGATATATATTTTAAATGTATCTATATTTTTTATTTTTCAAATTAATTAAAATTGAAAGTCTATTAATGGGAGATTGATTTGTTTAAATTTAATTAATTTAATTAATTAGATTTATTAAAAAATTTAAAATAATAGTATTTTTAGTTTAAATTATAAATTTATAAATAATAATAAATTTATTCATATCCTTTTACAGTTTATTTTAATAAATATAAATTTAAGAGAGAGGTTATCATTAAATCCTCATAAGACTTTTATTTATAATAAATTATTATTTTATTCAAAATTTATTATATATATATATATATATTATTTATTTAAATTTATTTTAAACCATGGTAAATGGCATAATATTTATTTAATTTCAGTCTATTTTAATAAGTACAAATTTAATAGAGAGATTATCATTATATCCTCATAAGACTTTTCTTTATAATAAATTATTATTTTATTCAAAATTATATATATATATATATTTTGTTTATTTCGATTTATTTTAAACTATGGTAAATGACATCATATTTATTTAATTTTGTTTTAATTAATACTTGATTTTTGTTCTATTTTCTTTTAAATAATATTCGTTTTTTTTAATTGAGTTGTTATGAATCTTGGATAAGGTTTTGTTCAAGTAGGGGAGCACCTTACCATCTCGGTAGAGCCAACCAATATTCCCTTGGGTCTAATATATATGTTATGTGTTGCCTTCCTTGGTTGAAGACTATTTACCATAGATTCATTTATATTCAAGGACCACATACCACATAGGTAATGAGTATGCCCATCCCGTTCTGGACTTTTCTTATCTTATTCCCCGGTAAAGGAAGGTATTTGATATTAAATGAAGATTAATTATTTTACATTTATGTATTTTTAGTTAAAATAAATAAATAAGTATCCTCGAGGGCATGTGACCTATAGATTTTTGGAGGGAGTTTCTTCAGTACATCAGTCAACCTCCAAGCATGGCATGGCAAAGGAAAGGGTGGTGGACTTGGGCCTTACACCCTAGATCTCTTCATTATAAATGTGTCGTCATAGTTATGGGGTTGCAAAAACAAATTAAGGTAGTGGAGGTGAGGTGTAATCCTCACCCTCTTGCTCTAAGTTTCAAGTTGGAGTGAGGTTTATTAATTCTCATTTGCTAATTACTTAATTTGGTTCTGTTATACAACACTATCTTTCTATTTGAATCTTTTAATGTGGGAGAAAGGTTGTAGTTGATATTCTTCATTTTATATCTCCATGTCATAGAGAACGGGCCTGTCTTCGAATTGATAGTGGTTACTCTAATTCACTTGTCTTGGATTCAAGCGAATTTATAGGTTTAGAGGATGTTAAACACATCCTATGGAATATTAAGTATGTAGAATTTACCACTGTAGATCAACAGATTATGCAATATACTAAAGCAAAATACCAGATCTACTTCTACAACAAACTTGCGGAAGCTTAATCGATTATGAGCAAGATCAAATAGAAAACATATAATAGAGAATGAGAAAACAATCACACATGAACACAGAAGAATACTCTGGGGAAAGCCTCAGCTAAAAACCCCGATCTCTGTAATATCATACAAGTGGAAATATGTATGGATTACACAAATCTTTAGCTCACAAGCTATCCAGCTCTCAGTAAAATCGAACAATACAGTTCACAGAATGAATAGACACAACATATGCCTTCTTCTAGCGCTCCAAACCTCATATTTCCTTGTGGAGTTTCTCTTGGGGTCCAATGCTGCCACATGTGTGAATTGGCCTCATCACACACTCATTAAACTCAAAAGTAACTACGCAATCTCCAAGGAATGAATTCCTTCTGCATGCAAGAGATATCGTCCATGGAATATTCCTGCAACTAATAGTACATTGTCCCATCACCTGATCTCAATTGGGCCTCTGACTGAACTGACATGCATGAGTTATTTATGAGACAATATTCAGTTATATGAAGTGAAACAGTTACATGCATGCATGCATTAACTAATTGAACTCACAATCAATTCCACAAACTGTTGGAACTAATCTAACTGGACTTAACTGATATAACTGAGCTGACTAATTACAACTCAAAGTACAACTCATCTTGATCTCCTTAATCAAGGGTTAACTTCATCAATCAATGGAGAAACTGTTGCATGTCTTCACATAGACTTCATGTTTGATTTCCTACAACTAATTAACTCAAGATGAATTAATTATTTATTTTAAAAACGGCTGCAAAGATAAAATTCGAATTTTAATTCTCAATTTTAGTTAAGGGACTAACTAAATTGGAATGTATCCCGAAATGTTATTTATAGCAGTGCTATTTTTAGCACTTCTATTTTTAGCATTTCTTGTTGCTATTTTCAACACTCCCTCTCAACAAGAAAGGGATTATCAGTCACCCCAATCCTGTCTCTGTGGAACTCGAACTTGCATTTTGACAATGACTCAGTCAAAATATCTGCATCCTGTTCCTCGGTTGAAACATACAACAAAAACATGATCCTCTTCACCACACAGTCTTGAAGATGATGGTACCGGATATCAATGTGCTTGGACCTGTCATGAAAAATGGATTCGCAGAGAGTTTGATGCAACTCTGATTATCGCAGTAGATCACAGTTGTATCCATCCTCTGACCAAACAATCCCATTAGAATCTTTCGCAGCCAAATGGCCTCACATGCTGCCTGACTGGCAGCCATGCATTTAGCCTCTGCTGAGCTAAGTGCAAGTGACCTCTGTTTCCTGTTCTACCAGGAAATTGCAGCTGAGCCAAGGTTGAAGATTCCTCCAGAAGTGCTCTTCTGGTTTGATGGACTCCCTGCCCAATCTGCATCTGTGAAGCCCTGAAGCTTCACTCCCTCTGTCTGTCTGTACCACAATCCATACTGAGATGTGCCTCTGAGGTATCTCAGCACATGTTTTGCTGCCTTCCAAAATAGCTTAGTAGGCTGAACCATAGCTTGAATCAGTTGGTTCAGTGCAAAGCATAAGTTTGCTCGTGTGTTCACTAGATACATAAGTGAACCCATAAGCTATTGATAAACAGTAGCGGCTACTACCTCACCTAAAGTAGCATCCTCCTTCCTCCATTTACTAGCTAGAGGAGTCTACACGGGCTTTCACTTCTCCATGTGGAACTGCCTAAGTATCTCATTGGTATACTTGCCTTGAGACACAAAAACTTCCCCATCCTTCTGCCACACTTCCATGCCTAGAAAGTAGTGCATAAGACCCATGTCTTTCATCTCGAACTCTCTTGTAAGGTCCTCCTTGCAAGACTTTGATCAACTGATCATCACCTATCAAAGTCAGGTCATCGACATAAAGAACAATGATCAATGGCTTACCTTCTACCATGATGTGGTAAAGGTTTGCATCTGCTTCACTCTTGGTGAAGCCCAACCCGGTGAAATAACTATCGATCCTGATGTACCAACCACGGGGTGCTTGCTTTAGAGCATACAAAGCCCTCTTGAGTCCGCACACATGTGACTCACGATTGAAGGTCTCGAAACCTTCCGGATGCTCAACGTACACCTCTTCCTCAATCTTCCCATTGAGGAATGTTGTCTTCACATCCATCTGATGGATCTTCCAACCCATCTGAGCTGATAGTGCCAACATCGATCTAATATATGAGTACCTTGCTATAGGAGCAAAAGTATCATCGTAGTCGATCCCCTCGACCTGTGAGAAACCACGACCAACAAACCTTGCCTTATGTTTCTCAACACTGCCATCAGCTGCCTGCTTTACCTTGTAAAGCCATCTGAAAATCACCACTGACTTGTCCTGAGGTCTTGGGACAACATCCCAAACACAGTTCCGAACAATGGAGTCGTACTCCTCCACCATTGCATCAACCTAGACTGGTTGTTGTAGAGCTTCCTCAAATGAAGAAGGTTCGAACTCTACACACTCCCCAGCCAGGGCCATGTAACTAGTGTACCACTCGGGTGACCTCCTCTGTTTGCGCTGAGAAGATGGTTGTCCCTCTTTCTCTCTCACATCCAGCATCAACCTGTCAGCCTCCCTTGAGCATTTCCGCCCATCTCTGGAAGACTCAGCATGAGTGGATGTCTTCACTCCCGAATCCTCTACATGCGGCTGCTTCGCATCAATCTGAGGCTCCTCCTCCTTGGGAACTGAAATTTCCTCCTCTGCATGCAACTTGAGCTCCCTCTCAAGTGATACTCGCATGGATTTCTGCTCGTCGAACTTCAGATCTTTGCATACCACTGTCCTCTAACTAGTAGGCAAGAACACCTGATAGTTGTGGGGAGTATCAGTGTACCCCACAAGTATCCCCAACTTAGTTGTTGGATCTAGCTTCTTCTACGCATCTTTGGTCCCATGGCAATAAATCGATGATCCAAATATCCTTAAGTAACTCACATCTGGTCGCTTCCTAGAAAAGGCCTCCATAGGTGTCTTCATTCCTAGTATACGGTGTGGGCTTCTGTTCTGCAAGTATACTACTATATTACATGCCTCAGCCCACAAATAAAGTGGTAGGCTTTGGTCATGCAACATTTCTCAAGCTGCTTCCACAATCGATTTGTTCTTCCTTTCGGCCACCCCTTTCTGCTGTGGGTTATGGGGTGCCGTCAACTCTCGTTTAATTCCTTCTGCAGTGCAGAAGTCCTTAAACTATTGGAAGACATACTCTCCACCATTGTCGCTACGCAAGGCCCTTATTTTCCTTCCATATTCTTTCTCTGCCAAGGCTTTAAACTCACAAAACCTCAAGAAGGTCCAATCCTTCTTTTTCATAAAGTAGATCCAATGTCTACGAGAAAAATCATCAATAAAAATAACATAGTACCTTTGTTTAGCAATGGAGGCTGTAGAGAATGGTCCACAAACATAGTACTTTTAGTGGTGTGTGCGCTTTTAAATTTAATGCAAGGTGTATATCAAATGTTCTCGAATATCTATTTTATGTATGCTTAGTACTGTGCATGTTATTTTAATAAAAATTTGGAAGAGAAACACCTACAATACACTGTCTACCAACTGTTTTGATATAATACCACAGTGAACCAAACAAGTAAACTCATATTTCTTTGTGGAAATTTCTAAGATATTCTAAGTGGGTATCTTATGACTATGACTGATATAAATGAGTATTTTTGGGGCTGAACCATTTCTAGGCACAATATATGTTTCATGCTTGTGATTTAAATACTCTACGTTGTTCCTATGGTCATTGTATAACTATGTTCAAAAAATATATATATATATATACCTACAACAATGCATCTATAAGCTGTTTGACAAAACATCTCACTGAAAAACTCAACAAAACTCATAAATTATAGTGCGTTTATTGAGTCATTTCCAAGAGGGAATAATATGAATGTAGATTCGAGCCGAGCTCGTCGGGAATGATCTCGTATGAGAATATCATTTCATGGATGTGGATATGGTAATGGGCCAAAATGATCTGAATATGATATAACACTGAATGATAAAGATAGGGTATCAAATAATGGTAGATAGGGTATCAAATAATGGTTAAAATTACATAAAGAGCAAATTCATTGGAAAATTGTAAGTCTGTGCCATTATAGGTTGAGCACTTCTATGTGATTCACTATGACAATAATATTGAGAATAAACTCTTGTATGACAGGGTACAGAATTGAACCTTGACTTTCCTTTCATATACAATATAATCAATCAAGATTCGAACACTTCACCTTTGGTTGCAGGGAAATACCCTGTTTTCAACAGACGTAGGATAGCTCTCAATGTAATATAGGTATAATGTACTGGAATCTCCTTCTCATGGATAGACAAATCCCTAAACTAATGAGTTTGTTACTAATCATCAAATTATTGTTTCCATCATGCAAATGGAGCTATTATCAAAATGAAGCACGTATTTTCAGACAACAATAGAACAGAGGAAGCTTTGAAATTAGTGTGTTTGCTAAATACATGGACAACATTCAAATAGGGTAGCAAGAAGACAAAGTCACAAATTTGAAACAGAATTGAGATGTATTTTGTTTGAATTTTGAAGAAATCACCCAGGAATAAAAAATGGTCCTAGTTCAAATTTTGGTTATTTATTTATGTAAACATCGATGCAACGAGATACATAATCCTTTGACAAGCGCTGATGGCAAGTATAATGTGTCAGAAGTCAAATTCTAAGTCAATTTCAAAGTGGTGAAAGTGATTCAAGAATAAAAAAGGCAGAGCTTCCCACTTACTATCTCAACTCTAAAATCATCATGCAGCTGAAAATTTTCATTCATACATTTTATCAAATAGTCTGTATGCATCCATCCTGACGGGATAGTCACAGTGATTTCACTAATCTGAAATAATGTCCAAATATAATCCAAATGAAGATATGCCCAGGGATTTGTTATGGTTTGTCAATGTTAATGCCCATACCAAGACTCATGCGACAACTGGCATATTCTTCAGATTTATTAAAATACTCTAAGAAATTCAAAAACTGTTGTGACACATAGCTATGGGACTATAAACTTTTAGGCACAGAAAATAGGCATTCCCGCTTACGAATTTGAGTCTAAACCTGCATATAAAGTGGGCATTCCGGCCTACAATTTTGAGCCTAGTTGTTGAGCAGATGCAAAGTTTTCAAGAACGCATTTCGTCAAACGGTTAGCATGCAATGTCAAAATCAGTGATTTTTCCAATTCACGATTAATTGATGTATGCATACAAGATCAAAATTAAGTGAAAGAGAAGATGTCTGCCAGACAAACCTACAATTTGCCAATTCAATAGTCCCATATTAAGATGGATTTCTTCAATGAGTGAGTTTGAGTACATAGTGAAGCTGTCTCCTTGATTTCAAATTTCCCAACACAATGAAGAATCACTAGAATTAGAATGAAAGGGACCCTTTAGAAAGAAAAAGAGCACTTCATACTAAAGAAACATGTTGAATATGGACTGATCAGCAAATTTTTTTTTTCAAGCTACAACAGATCAATGAGGTAATAGTTACAAATCTTCTGGACAACTTGACTCTAAAACTCCCCAAACAACTTTACTTTAAACCTTTAGATGCCTCAAATATTTGACAAATATACTCTCAGAAATGCCCACGAATTTGATAACAATATCTCAAAAATTTGCTCATGGATTGGAGGAGAAAGGAGGCCTAGAAACCCTACGACCTTGATGAAAAGAAGTTAGAATAAACTCATGGCCATCCCAGACATTGCCTTAGAAAATAATTAACAAAAATATGGCAGTTCCTAGAAAGATTAGGCTCTCCAAAAAAAAAATGTAATTAGCCCCTGCAAAATTAATGTTCTCACATTAGGTAGAATAGATGTGCTATATGCTCAACGCAGAACCTGTCAAAACAGTAAGGGTTGTATCCACAAAATATATGCCAAATTGAACAGCAAAAACCTTTCGATAATTGATCTCTTCGGAAATTGATGGAGTTCACCTTCAGCAATTTAGTATTTGATTGCAAAAATGGGAGAATTTCAGAAGAAAAAAAAAGGTTATAATTTCGCAATCTTTGATTCCACTTATCACTATATTAGCTGAAAATGCAGGTTGGCCACTGTTCTTTCATCGTCAAGCAAAATTGTAAAGAGTGAGATTAGCAACATGCAAATTTATTCCTACACATTGTTCTTGTCATGGAATCACCAACTTGCCCATGTCAGTCTAGATATATTATCATTGCGTATACATGCAGATATACATAATGATCTACAATACATCATGCAATCTTCAATCCCTTTGAAATACCCTTGGCTTTCTACCATTGGAAGAAAAAAACTACGTCTTGTACATTTCCACACATGCAATCCAGGTTTGATGACAAAAGCATACTTCCTCGTGTTATTTGATTCACATTGGACAAATGGCTGAAACATTTATATAAAGAAAAAAAGGTTTGCATTCGACAAATCAAATCGTCAGCTCTAAATCGAAAAACACATGAATCCTTGAAAAACCCTACCTAAGGCCTGTCTACATAAATTTAAAACTGTTACTCAAAATTAATGAACATAAGTTTAAAACATCAAATATAGCCAAATTAGTAGGAGCAGAGGGGGGTTGCCCTGTTGGGAAAAGATGAGTGTTCTTGCTACCCCCACTAGCATTCAATTCCCCCAAGTGATATGTTTGCACTTTGTGGTCTGGTACACTTCAGCAAGCAGCCCCTATTCCGCAAAAACAGTTATCTTCATTCAGTTGAAATGTCTGTGAATCCAGTCATACACTAGTGCACGTGATCTTGTTGTTTAATCCATTTCAATTGGACAGTAATGGCCGTTGTCAGGCATTGTCGATTTTTCCACAACAATGCTCTCTACCTCATGCTAGTGTCGGTATCTTCATCCCTACATCAATGATCAAATTCTCTTTTTGCATGCATTTTAGGTGTCCCATTCGATCAGCTGCATTCCATTAGGTCATGGATCAACTGATGGAAGTGGTTCATTATCAAATTTCCCTCATGGTCTTTACATGTTGGGCTATTTTCACAAGTTCAGGTCATTTACAGTTATTTTTTGTCATTAGATTTGCAAAAGCCATTTTTAGGGTTTTAGGTCTCATTAGGTCTAGGGTTTGCCACCATAGTCATGAAAAAGCTCAATAAGGGTCAACAGGCACATGAGGAGGTTAAATAAGTTCATAAAATCAAAATTTCAATGATATTATGTTTAATAAGTGAGTTTTTCCGCAAAACCCTGTTTTGAGGTGAAAACAGGGTTTTTTATATTTCATGTACAAATTTTATGTAATTTTAATCTTTTCATATGTAATAAGCTTCAGTTATAGCCCTTGGTCACCTTACCATCTCTAGCACTCCAGCCACTGCAAGAAACAAAAAACATCAAAGGAACAGTTCATTAAACGATAAAAAAAGAGCCAAACTGCAAAAAACAGAGTTTTTTTTAAAGCAAAGTGAAAATGAACTTTAGAAAAATGGGTTTCTAAATGAAAAATTAAAGTCAAGATGGATATAAAGTTTTCATTGGGGTTTGAAAACTTCATTTTGTGCAAAAGAGAGAGCAAGAGGGAGAAAATCGCATTTTGAGGAGAAAGAGTGAAATTTGTAGCAAAATTTCAAATTATCACCGGCGCAACACACTAGGCACTGGCACGATGCACCTGCCTGGCGCTACGCACCGGGCACAGGTTTTACAAAGGAAATTGAATGGGCGCTACGCACAGAAAGTGTGCTACGCACCTGGGCGTTGGCGCGACGCATCTATTGGTTGAGCTCCAAAACGCATTGCATTGATTTTACAAGCCTCCAAATTTGTAAATAATCTCTCAACAAATAAGTACACCCTCCCATCTAGCCTAGCAAGAGATTTTTTCATCCATGGTGGTGATTTGAATGTTGAAAAATGAAACCCTAGCTGCTCTCAAAGTTGTCTTGCCAAGCTTGTCTAGGGTTTTGTTGTTTTTGTTGTTTTCACTCCCTTGTGATTATTTTCCTATATCCCATCCCCTGTGCTAAGTTTCCTTAAATCCCTTCCTCTTTTCCCCTCCCATTGACACTCATCTTACTCCCTATCACCAAACCCTAAGCCCTATATATAATTCCTACCATTCTCAAAACCCTAATTCCGATTTCCCAAACCCTATCATTCCCTAAAACTCTACTGCCATCATCAAAACCCTCATTCACAGTCCTACTATCAGTCAATCCTTTTATCCCCAAAAGAAAAACAACAGTCTTCCTATATTTGAGAAAATATCTTCATACTCATCATTCTTCAATCCACATTTGCAAGAATGGAAACAGATTCAACATATGAGAAGGATGATGAAACTGTCAGTGATTCTTCCCAAGAGGTTCATGCACCAAGAAAATCACATAAAAAGGATTACCCATACCAAATTTAAAGAAATTTTGTGAAGATTTTGTCATTTTTGAATTTTTGAGGCAAAAAATAGGTTTTTCTGGCAGGTGCGTAGCGCCACCGGCGCTACGCTTTTGATGGAGGAATCTTCTTGCAAAATGGCTTGCATATTTAGAATCAGCATGAAAAAATATGCATGCTCAGAAATGGCTGGGAAGTTTTGACAAGCTTTGGACCTCCAAAAGGGCCAAAAACACCTCAAAAATGCACTTTCTGCCACCTTTTTGCCACACAGGAAGCAGTCTTGGGAGATTGCATTTTTGGAGGGGCAAATGGACTCCAAATCAAAAAATTCAAGTTGTCCTAGAAAGTAGACTCACCAAGATTTCCAATGAGCTATTCTACACCTAATTTGGACTTCGGGATGTCTTCCAAAAATAGCCTGGAAAAAGTGCTATGCATAGAATCAACGGGGCTACGCATAGGAGAAAAAATTGCCAATTTTGCCTGTTTGCTCAGAATTTCGCTTAGTTTTCTATCAGTTTGACTTTTTCTCTCTGATGGTCAAATTCATGATGTAAATTGATGTAATTTTATCTAAAAATTATGAAAATTGACTTAAGGAGGTAGATACATCAGTTTTAGGTGGTTTTCAACTGAATGAATCAGCTTCCATAGTTTTAGAGGCAAGGTGTTCCACTGCCTATTTTTCAGTTCTTAGATTAGATCTTGTTGAAACAGCTCCTTGACTCATGGATTCGACCCCTAATGGCTAGCATAGGTGGTTTGATGCCTATATCTTGT
Source organism: Pinus tabuliformis (assembly GCA_031772625.1). Taxonomy (NCBI): domain Eukaryota; kingdom Viridiplantae; phylum Streptophyta; class Pinopsida; order Pinales; family Pinaceae; genus Pinus; species Pinus tabuliformis. The sequence continues at coordinate 595,048,966 of CM062811.1, read as the reverse complement.
ACTTTCTTAGTCATTTGTCAAGGTTGGACTCTTGTGGATGCATTGAGCACTATTGTACATCACTTCTGTAGTTTGGCAAGGAAATAAACCAGGGTTTTGCAGCATTTTGTGGGATTCTTGTGGTAATGTGAATTAGCATAGTTTCATTCTCTGTTATTTCAGTTTATCTCATGTTTATGTGTGCCATCATCTCTCTTTCAGCATAACTAAGTGAATCAAGTGTAAAAGGTAGAATTCATTGGTGTTACAGTGCTCTGCCTTGGGGTTTATTTAGTTTTAATTTTTTTTTGTTATTTGAAGAGGACTCATGAAACTTGCATGCCCTCTCCAACTCCTCACCAGTCTTTAGACTCACCATTACACTCATTTCAAAGTGCTAAAACACTTGCCTACATTGCCCCACAAAAACCTCTGCAAATCTGTGTTGATTTCTCGGACCCGAAACTACCTTCCTCATCTAATCCAGCAAGCAACCATTAAAATCAATTAAACTCCTCTGAGCATATACCTAGCCTAAAATTAGTATTTCTTATCAGTCATCTCAAACATTTCTTGCCATATTTTCATTGGGATTGACAAGGAGAGAGCCCTCTCACGACTTGGTAGGGTTAGCTACCAGGTTAAACGTGATTTGATGTTACCCTAGACCCACCTTTCTCAGCCTGAGGTAGATTTAGGCACTAACACCTCACACGGTTTGGATGCACAGAGCACCCGTGGATATCGTAAACTATCATCATTTTGTGTTCATGTTGCATCCAACCGATGGCTCTGCCATCAACCTCAAAATACGTGTCCTACATCATGTTTGAAGGATTCTTCACTGAAACCAACAGGGGGACATTTGGATTTTGTTCTTCAGAGAAAATGTTTGCGCATAGAAGTTTAAATGTGAAGACATGGCCATTTATAGTGCAAGTTGCAACATGTAATGTCTTCGAGTTCTATTATCGCGGAGCATTCAAGCAATGTGTATTATCATGAGACTTTGGAATGACCTCGTTCTACAAGAAGGAGAAACACATATGCACGCATGCATGCTTTTTGGGTAGTCGAAATGGAAATCTGCACCCCTTTATGTATTTACGGTGGTTATAATAGAAATCTTGGAAAAATAAAATCTGAAATTAGATTAAAAAATTAGGAGACCTCATGTTGTACTATTAGAACCAAAAATCCAAGATCCACATTAGATCAAAATTATCATCACTCAAACAGATTTGTAGATCTGGAAGCCACACTAAAACGAAAACCCATTTAGATCATTAAAAATTAAGAAAAATCCAAAAACAATTAGGTAGGGAAAAATCACATGGGAAATCGAATTTTTCTTTATCAAAATGTCTATAGGCCTGAAGAGTTGAACCTAACCTCTGATACCATATGTAACAACCCCGAAATAACAACACATAGTTAATTAGATTAATCAAGCGATTTATAATCAACAAGCACTTTATCAACTAGTTAACATTAAGTTACAAAAATATCAGTGAAGAGAGACAACTTACCTATGGAATGCTAGTTGAATTTTTGCTACCTGCAACAAAGTCTTGGGGACGACTCTCCACCCAACCGTAGGCTCAGTTTCACAAAATCTTGCTACAACTGGCCACCCCCGAGCCCTCAATTAGTGTAATACTGCCAGGGAATCCTTTGTCTCACAACACTATTCTCCCAAGAGAATGGATGGTGGAATTATGGAATGATGGAATCCTCACATCTTCCTCACCATCTATTAATTAGAGCAACCATTGGAAGGGGAACCACATGCACACACTCCATGTGTCAACATGCAACTTTATTTCTTGTTTTATTCTTATTTATATGTATTCAGATCATGTAATTAATTTATTATTATTTATTATTTATTTACTATTACTATTTTTTTTTAATATTATATTATATTATTTATTATTAAGGGACATTACATAGTGTATACAATTTTTTTTTTAAATATTTAATATCAATAGAAAAAAATATTATTAAAAATAATTTTATAAAAATTATAAATAAATTAAAAATATTAGAATTTAACTATGTTTATATGTGCGTTTATTTATTTTGATATAGAATTTTGAGAATTTTAATTTAATTATCAATAATTATTATGTGGATGGTAGGATTTAAACTTTATGAAATATTCATGAATAGAGAGTTGAGATTTATCTAAAAAATAGTTATGTTGTTTTTTCTTTTGTCCATGTCCATATATACAAGTGTGAGATTTACTTTCCATTCAATTTTTATTTATAGCATTGAACTCTTGTTACATGTCTTTTTATCATGAAATAACTGTCATAATTTATATGGTTGCACTACTTATAATTAAAATTAAAATAAAAGAAAATTGATTCCAATTAAAAATTGTTGTAATCAAATTATTAAATTTATATAAATTAAATACTTTGAATTCTTTTGAAGCTCTAAATTTATTTATATGTTCAAAAAAGTCATTTCAAATATATATATATATATATATATATATATATATATATATATATATATATATATATATATATATATAAACTGAAGCATTTTGTATTACTTTGAAAAAATGTTACATTTAAAATACATAGATAACTAGAGGTATCTAAAGTTTAAGCTCGAAACCAAAGAAACATGGAGCACCTCCAAATATATTGAGAGTTAGACTACTCTGTTTAGGAACAGTTAAGAAGAAAAACTCCAGAGACCAAAGCATACATAGATACATGAACAGAACCCATATGTGAGGTGCCACAATGTTGGGCGCAGGAATTGCACTTAAGAAAAATCCTCAACACTTAATTCTCAACCAGGGGGATTCATAAAATTAGAGACGAAGCACAGGCAATGCCAGAGATGGTATGAATTTTCCAGATAGAAATTCCTACTTTAAAGAAAATCTTGCAGAATCAAAAAAATAAAAGATAACTGAATCATCAAAGTAATATAGTGCTGGAACAAGAAAGAATGCATTTGCAAAAGAGATTTAGAAATAAAGGAGCAATCACTCTAGCTGACTATTGATTAGCTACTGAATGTGTTTTTCTTTAGTAGAGACACTTTAGTAGTCTCAACAGATGGGCCCTTCAAACCTGCTTATGTAAAGATTTCCTTCTCGCAAGAATCTATCTTACACTAGTGCAGGAACAAAGATTTATGCCGAGGGTGTAAAATGATATCTGTACTAAAAGTGTTTTATTTCGTGTAAGGTCCAGGCTTTCTCAAGTCCAGAGCACTCAGATCCAGTAACAAGAAACTGGTTCTTGTACCAGATCATAGCTTCTTACACTTTAACTTTTAATTCTTGGAATCGGTGCTTAATTACTGCAAGTGTTAGAAAGCCAAATTGCATAAAAGGGTGACTGTTTCTAAGTTTATCATATTGCAGAAAGAAAGCAACAATCCTTGTAATCTATCCTGTTATGAAATATCAGTGAAAGCAAGAAAGCTGTTAGAAATAACTTGAAAAGAATTACTGCATCACATGATCTTGAACTGGTGCAGGAACCAGGTGGAAAACTAAATCAAACAGATTTGCAGAAAATGAATAGCACACCAATGTGCACTGGTGCAGGTAATTTCTCCTGCTCAGACCAGACGGGGAAATCTAGTTGAAATCATATGCAAGAAAAGAAAACTTAATTACTTGATGTGGTAGATCTGCTCTCACTCAAACAGGAATTTAAAGGCTGTAAAGTAAAATCACACTTGACAATTTTAAAGAATAAATTAAAAGGAATAGAAAAGAGGGAGAACGTGCTGGGTTGGCTGGGCCCTAGCCAACCAGCGTGTTTCCCTTTCAAGTGGAAACTCTACTCAGCACTGAGTCGATTCATCAACTATTAAACATAAAGAATAAAATTCATGAAGCGTAAGGCGGAGCTCTTCTTATTAAATCATCAAAGCAAGTACATGTGTGATTACATATCCAGCCTAGACTTGGGCGATAACAAAAGACAAGCCTGTTATCGCCTTCCTAGTTCTATTCTCTGTTCTATAAAATTCTATCAACCATTAAGCATTTCATCCTATTTACATTTCTTCTTATATAGATCCTCGGCTGAAGGACAAATAAGATCGTTTAGCTCATTACATAGCCAATTGTAGAATAAGATTTTGTTACAACAAAATACATAACTGATTACAAAATAAGCTTTTGTTACACCAGATTACATAACCAATTGCAAAATAATCTCTTGACCTCCATAATTAGATATTTTAATAGAGCAGGCCGTGGCTATCTCCATCTGTTTGTTCCACCTAAGTTCGATCTCAGCTACTCCAGATTGACTTGCTGTTATAACTAGGACTCCGTTGCCTTTAGATATGTTCGACGGTCATGGCTAAGGCGGTGCAAAAATAGGTAGCAATCAAGAGATCCAGATTTGCGTCACGGTACTGGCACAAGATCTGACAATCGTAGTGCTGGAACTGGTGCGGGATCCGATAATCACGGTGCTGGTGCTAGTGGGAGATCCGTTCTGCACTTAAAATCAGTGGTCAAGGTAAGCATTAACTATTAAGTAACATAGGAGATATCGGTGAGTTACAAAAGTAATTACAAGTGAGAAATTGCATAATAATAATTAATAAATGCTAAGTTTGAATGAAAAATATAAAATATAAAGCAAATGTGAAATGTGTCTTCGTTCTTGCACTAGTGCAAGATGAGGGCGTAAATGATAGGTAAAAAAGGGGTAAATGGTTATGCTTTTAGGATGGAAAGATGGTCAAAAAGGGTACAATTTAGTGGACTAACACACAACAACTAAAACAACTAACAAACCATGCATAAATATAGTTATATGCCTAGTCATGCAATAAGGACTTGTTCAATAATCGTGCATCATAGCATGCAAGGCAGTGACAACAAAAGCACTAAAGACCCACAAATAGAAAGCACAGTAGAAGTCTCAGATGTGGTAGTGATCAGAAGAAATTTTCTTTTGGAAAAGGAATTTGCCACAAAATTCATTGTAAACAGAGCATAAAACCGAAAAATGTGTAGTTTTCTAGTACCCTGCCATTGTGAGGACCTGTGAGCAAACATAAAATCCAAGAAAACAACACTGTAGAGTCCTGCTCGCACCAAAAACCATTACGTGACCAAAAGAACCAATATGTCTCCAATTCCCTATCATTGAGAGCAAGACAACGAGCATCATTAAAACAACCAACACCAAATAAGGCCAAAACTGGTAGGAAATGTGAAGCTTAGTCTGATGAGATAATAATAAGGTTCTATGTACTCTCAATTGGAGGATTTGTAGGATCTTCACGTGGGTCTATGAGATCCTGTGAGTTCGACTCTTTCACCATATAACCCTCAAACGATGTAGACAAGAGTCAATATTATTGAGAAAATACTTGATATTCCATAGGATGTGTTTAACATCCTCTAAACCTGTAAATTCTCTTGAATCCAAGACAAGTGAATTGGAGTAACCACTACCAATTCAAAAACAGGCCCATTCTCTATGACATGGATATATAAAATGAAGAATATCAACTACAACCTTTCTTCCACATTAAAAGAGTCAAACAAAAAGATAGCGTTGTATAAAAAAACCAGATTGAATAGTTAGCAAATGAGAATTAATAAACCTCACTCCAAATTGAAACTTGGAGCAAGAGGGTGAGGATTGCACCTCACCTCCACTGCCTTAATGTGTTTTTGCCACCCCATAACTATGACCACACATTTATAATGAAGAGATCTAGGGTGTAAGGCCCAAGTCCACACCCTTTCCTTTGCCACGCTGGGAGGTTGACTGATGTACTGAAGAAACTCCCTCCAAAAATCTAGGAATAAGATAAGAGAAATCCACAACCGAATGGCGATACTCATTACTTGTGTTGTATTGGGTCCTATGGTAGATAGTCTTTAACCAAGGAAGGCAACACATAACATATCTATTAGCCCGAAGGGAATATTGATTGGTTCTATGGTAAGTTGCTCCCCCACTTGAACAAAACCCTTTTGTTGACTTCTTGATATAATCAATTAAAAAAAAATCAAATATTATTTAAAAGAAAAGAGAATAAAAATCAAGTATTAATTAAGACAAAAATAAATAAATATGATGTCATTTACCACGGTTTAAATATATATATATATATATATATATATATATATATATATTTTGAATAAAATAATAATTTATTATAAATAAAAGTCTTATGAAGATTTAATGATAACCTCTCTGTTAAATTTATATTTATTAAAATAAACTGTAAAAGGAGATGAATAAATTTATTATTATTTATAAATTTATAATTTAAACTAAAATTACTATTATTTTACAATTTTTAATAAATCTAATTAATATAATAAATTAAATTTAAACAAATCAATCTCCCATTAATAGACTTTCAAATAAAATGTGCGGTGGTTGCATTTTTTTAATTAATTTGAAAAATAAAAAATATAGATACATGTAAAATATATATCAACCATTTCTATCATAATTATTATTTAAATATTATGTAAAATTTAAACTAAAAAAAATGTGAAAAACATATTTCCAAATAAATACTAACTAAATTAAAATTTTGAAAAGCTCTTATTTTAAAATAAATACATTTAAATACATAATCGCACTATAAATTCACAAATATTACAATTAATTAATCTCATAAATATCACAATGCGATGTAGGGTGATTAAAATGACAGATTCATAAATATTATAATGTAAAAAGAACAAAAATAACAGATTCATGCTCAATAATTTTTCCCTACATCAAACATTTAGTAAACCGATCTATTTATCTAACTCAATTATTTATTGGAAAGCATGAGTGAGGAAATTTTGATGATAGTTGACTCCCTCCACCATGAAACTTAAAATAGTTGCAGCAGAATTCAACAATACCAGATTACGAAGAAGTAATATGATCAGTGATTGAACAAAACCAAATTGTAAAGAAGAAATAAGTTTGACAGTTCAAGATGTGAAAATTTACCTAGAGAGATTCAAAATTAGAAAATCATTATTCAGATATGACAGAACTGTTCGTCACCTGAGTTTGGCCTTCAGCCCATTTCCAACAATCTCCATATTTTTTTTGGAAGTTCCTCCTTTCTTAACTTCCATCTGTTCTCAAGTTCTCCAACGCTCTCATTATTTCTTCCCCTTCCATCAATCTCCTCACTTTTTCTGCAATTTCTTCCCTCTCAATAACCTTTTCCTCATTATCACAATTTCTTTTTAATCTCAGTCCAATCTTCCATTCATCAGCTAAGAGTTTGCAGTTGGTGTATTAACCATTTCTTCCCTCTCAATAACTTTTCCCTCATTCCCACAATTTCTTTTTAATCTCAGTCCAATCTTCCATTCATCGGCTAAGAGTTTGCAGTTGGTGTATTGGCCATTCCCGAGAGGGAACCACAGTAGGGGAATGCCAGAGGAGATGCTCTCCAAAATAGAGTTCCACCAACAGTGGCTCAAAAACCCACCAATGGAGGGATGTGAGAGCACTTTTAGCTGTGAGGACCATGGAGCAATCACTCCTCGCTCTTTTGTTTCGTCCAGAAAGCTGTCTGGCAGTATGGCGGAGACTTCGTTGGTCTACGGTCTAAGATTTCGAAGCACGCATAAAAAACTGTAACCTCTCTCTTTCAAACCCATTGCTATTTCCTCTACCTAGCTTGCCTACACGGGGATTGAACTACCAAACGAAACGTATATCATTGAATTAGGATGTTGGTCGTCCAACCACTTTGTGCAGTCATCTCTACCTGCGAGCACGTCCCCACAACGAAGTCGCGAGTGTCTGAGTGATCGAGGTAGGCCGAAGTCAGCAATGGGGCAACAGAGTATACCTGCAATTTCTCTGAGAAAGCCTCCACTACATGGCCTTCTAACGCTTCGAAGGAATTGGATACTATGCAATCTGCTTCTATCGCTCTATCTAAACGCTGAACAATAGCTCTCGCGTTTGCATGGTCTACACATGGTTTCAAAAAGGACACAAGATCTGCGGCCTGTATGAATATTCAACCTGAAATGTGAATTACCTATCCCGCCTAACGGTGGATTGCACAACAACGAGAGAAACAAATCAATACAATATTCAGAAAAAAATATAAATGGTGAGTGGATAAGGGTGGGATGGGAAAGTTAGCCCTGAGTGGTGCAGTTGGTTGGCCAGTTAATGTATTGTTAAGGTGTTGGTGAGGTTGTCCCTGGCGCCTTCTACTCAGGGTGCGACACCGATGTGCGAGAGGCGAAGTTCATCAATCAGTCCAGGAGGAAAATGAAATAAAAATCCATTACATCCCTATTCAAAAACCTGTTGCAGAAATTCTGTGCGCAAACTTGAAATTTGAAATAAAAATCCATTGCATCCCCATTCAAAAACCTGTTGCAGAAATTCCGCGCCCAAACTTGAAATTTGAAATTCCAGGCGCAATGGTGTAGAGGTAGCATTCACTCCATCTTAGTTCACGTCAAATCCACCACAATGTATGTATGTTTCTAAATGTATGGGCATCTGCCATATTGTTTACCGGCGGGTCAGCGTGTCACATCAACGGATGGCATAGCATGCATATGTATGGTGACTGGCCGCTATCGGCGCATTAAAGGCCCAATAGCAGGCTGGTTAGCTCTTGCATATTTTCAAAGCTAGAATATCATAAACTTCTTGTAAATAGATCTGAACACTGATTCGCTTTGCAAGCACAGATCCATTTTTCAGATTAAAAATAGCATAGACAAATATGCTCTTTAGTCAATCGAAAGTAAAGAAAAAATTGACTCTTACTAATAATTACAACATTCTTTGTCTAATTTCAAACAATTCTACGGAATATAGGTGTTGACAACATCTTGAAGCTATTAAGTAGTTTAATTAGCCAATATTTTTGGTATTCAGTGCATCAATGCACATACATAAGGTATTTTGGTATTCTAGTACATTCAATGCACACATATAAGGGGTTAGATTGAGTCAAACAAGTACAAGGTACATCATTGTGTTTTTTCACTCTTCTTTTTAAATTTTAATATGGTATCACAGCATAGTTTAATTCATCAAGCTGAAGGGAGCTTCTAAAAAGGAGGTTGTTTGAATTATGTTTTTTTGTATTGGAGTTTTTATGTTTGTTTGGAGTCGATCCATCTACCCAATAGTAGTTTCTATTGATACTTTTTATAGGGGCCAATGTTTGTGTTTTAACCACTAACAAAAAGATGTCAAGAGAGGAGAAGCTCCCATGTTTTGCCAAGGAGAAGCACGAAAGGGGCTACCAAAGCCCTAAGCTACCCTTGTTGAAGAACCCTTGTAGTGGTATTTCTTAAACCTACATTGTGTCAAGAGACCGAAGAGAGAGTTGTATCTTGATATTGCTATCAAGAAGATTTGTGGCTTGATCTTGTCATCAAAAGAGAGTCATAGTTTGATCCTACCATCAAGAGGAGTACCCGCTATATAAAGCAACACGAACCAAAAATAAAGAAATCACCTCGTATAGCTGCCATCATTTTTTTCTTTGCCAAGGAGTCTTTATCAAGAGAGGGACCTTATATGCAAAATCCAAGACAAGTTTTCTTTGTGGAATGGTACCTCCATCATAAGTCCAAGTTTCTTTGTGGAGTTGTCACTGTATTTGTTCGCACTAATACTTTTTTGTGAGTCATCATCAAAATCCCATTCGAGGCCTTATAGGATGAAACCCTAATCACACTAAGGCTTCTTTGTAGTTCTCAAAGCCACCATTATACATTAGAGAAATTTTGATGTCTAAAATGGGCTTGAAGATAAAAATGTACAACCAAAATCAACTTTTTAAGAACCAATAGGATTCAAGATGATGATTTCAACCATGGGGATGATTCACCATTTTTGGAGTAAAATATATATATATTTTCAACTTATCTCCTTGTGGTTTTATTCAAATTTTGAGCGGGAACACTCATTGGACGCTGAATTTAATCCCTCATCCAAGAAGTACATATGTTGCATACTTTCAATTGACATTGCTATACGAAAAATGAGAAATACATGAAAGGCATGATTGCAATAACGTCTTTTCATGTATTTCTCATTTTTCATGTGGTAGGGTCCATCAAAATTATGCAAAATGGGTACTCATTGGATGAGGAATTAAGTTCTACATCTAATGAGTGTCCATGCTCGAAAGTTGAGTAAACCTGTAGGGAGATAAGTTAAAAATACGAGGTGAACACTTAGTTTTTCATTTTTCCCCTCTAAAATTTAATGATGTATTCTAATATTATTTTATTATTTCCACTATTGTCTTATAATATTACTTATGAGGCCCTTTTTAGACCTCAAAATTTCTCTAATGAGCGAGATTTATTCACATCAAGGTTTAATACCCCCATTAAGGTTTCAATGAGTCGAAAATCAGGGAGAAGCCCCATAATCCTTACCAAGAGGGAGTTGTTAAAGAATTCAATCATGGCTTCCACCAACGATCAGAATACATAGGGTCCCATACTAAACGGTAGAATTTATGTAATATGATAAATTAAGATGAATTAATTTTTGAATAATTTGAACTATTGGGTATCATAAGTGATAAAATATAAAGAACCTAAAACTGCAGACTCAGTAGCAATGACAAATGATGAAATAAATTCTTCAACAGAAAGAGAAAGAAAGGATGTAAAACCATTATGGAATTTGCACAATGGAGTTGAAGAATTCATATTCCCTAATATTGTAGTAACAATCAGTGCTCATTGATCTTGGGAAATTTTTGAAAAAGCATAGCAAGGAATAGTTAAGGTCAAGAATGCAAATATTCAAACTTTAGGAAGAAGTTTGAAATTTTGCAAATGAGAGATACTCACGGTGAGAATGTCATAAATCAGAAGTTATATGAGAAAATTCTCAGAAATCTCCCAACTTTATTTGAAATGTTTGTGATAGCCATAGAAAGCAAACATCTAGCCTATTTTTCAATTGAAGAATTGACACGATTAATGTTAAATCATGAGTTAAGAATCAAAGGTGGAAATGACTCATGAGTGAAATTCCTTTTTGTTAGAAACCATGACAATATTGGGAGGGGGTGAATCAATATTGTGAAATTAAAAACTTCACCAAGTAAAGAATATTAAACACCAGTAATCCTTTTGGCAACAATTTATGTAAGAATCAACACAAAAATCACATATGCAACACAAATATTTAAATATTTTTCTCAATTGATTTTATAAAGGTAAGCTTGAACTTGTTGTTACATCAATTGGTAGGCTTCACCCTACTTAAGAGCTACAACCCTCAAACTGTTGCAAGCTCCAAGTTGTTGTTTTTTAGGATCCATGATCCGGATCTTGAGGGGAGGCCCCCAAGATCTAAAAGATTGAAATGGATCTTGGGAGGAGAGACCCCCAAGATCTGAAAACTTGAATTTCCAGAAGAAAAATAGGAGAATGCCCAATAAAAAACCACAAAGAAACTTTTTATGAAAACCCACTGATTTAGATTTAAACATGAATGCAACAAAATACAGAGATAACCATAAAGAAAGATATGCAGCGGAAATAATACTTCATTTCATTACTGTAAAATACTGAAATATGCTTACAAATAGAACTGGAAATAAACCAACTAGGGCGATGGTAGCTTATCTCTAAGAAGAGATGTGTGGCTACATGACTCTGAACTGTAAAGGCTACATTGTGGCGGACAATCTGTCCTTTTACAAAATGTGACTTGTTACTTAAAGTATTTTTCCATTACAATACCACGGGTCAATTCCATGGGTGAATGAATACCATGGGTGGATTTTACAATACCACGGGCAGATGCCATTTACAATACCATGGGTAAATTCCATGGGTCGATGAATAATATGGGTGGATGAGTACCATGGGTTGATGCCATTTTCCATTCAGATCATTCCTCCCTCCTTAAGAAGTAATGGTCCCCATTGCGTAAAGTTCCCTCATGCGAAGCCTTTGTTGAATATGAAGATCCACTGAAGATAAGGGTTTTATGTGGTTAACCCAAAGCCCTGGTAAACGAAGATTCGAGGATAGAGATACCCTGTAATGTTTGTGACCAACTGTGATTCTGACAGTGTGCGGCCTAGCAAATGGACTTCGATGACAAGGATTTTATGTTGTTGACCCATAACCATGATGTTGGTTGTTGATGAAGTAGCAGGTGCCTACATAGCCTGGGGTGGGAGGGCACGTCTCCAAATAACCTAAGCCAAATGCTGTTATGATGAAACTGATGAATGTGAAGCAGGTGGCTACTAAAGTGGGGTGGGAGGGCACGTTTCCAATGGGAACCCACTCCGAATGCCACTTGCTGATCTAGATTTAAACATGAATGCAAAAAAATACAGAGATAACCATAAAGACAGATATGCAATGGAAATAATACTTCATTTCATTACTGTAAAATACTGAAATATGCTTACAAATAGAAGTGGAAATAAACCAGCTAGGGCGATGGTAGCTTATCTCTGAGAAGAGATGTGTGGCTACATGCTTCTGAGCTGTAAAGGCTACATTGTGGCAGACAATCTGTCCTTTTACAAAATGTGACTTGTTACTTATAGTATTTTTCCGTTATAATACCACGGGTCAATTCCATGGGTGAATGAATACCATGGGTGGATTTTACAATACCACGGACGGATGCCATTTACAATACCATGGGTAAATTCCATGTGTCGATGAATAATATGGGTGGGTGAGTACCATGGGTTGATGCCATTTTCCATTTGGATCAATCCAACCTAAAGGAAGTTTCATCTCTCCAATCTATCAACTGCTACTAAAAGGAGCTACATCCCCTAAGTGTATTAACTACCAGTGAAAGGCACTGCAACCCTTTATTTACAAGCTACAACTTACTAGATCGCCTTGGTTCATATTTCATTCCATTTTCAAACTCAAACATTGAAAGCCTCTGTTTTAAAAAACATTTTTTCTGTCTCTACACTACACACCCCAATCACCATAAAACACCTTCAATAATATTCCTTTCTAATCTCTTGATCATTAATCTCCTTACTAATTCAATTTCTTCTTATAAAGAATAAGACATGATATTTTTAGATTTAGAACTTTAGTTAAGTTCAACTCATCAAATTCTTTATTAAAACTTGATTTTATTTTCTATTCACTTTTATCAACTCCTCTTGAAGTGTTCATCTAGTCTTTATTCTTTGATATGCTAAACTGATATGAAAAACTGAGTCAAACTTCTAATTTGCAATATTGAACTTTAGCTAGCTTTAGCTCGTGTCTTGTTCTCTTCAAGTCATTCTCTTGTTATTTTCTATTCAACCTGTTTAAACATAAGTTCTGCATGTGTGCAAATCAAATTCCATCTTTACATGTTGTTTTAATCTCAATCTCTGAGTTAATGTAATTGTTTAAGGAAATCTAGTAAGTTACAAGTTTTAGTTATGAGTTTATCTCCAGTTCCAAACTCACTAACTACTAGATTTGACAATTTTTTTAAATATACCACCAAATATAACATTTTATGCCAAATTCACCAATTTCCACTTAAATGTGGCTAAACTATTCACCATCTATTTATGAACTACCAATTATGGCATAGTCTAACAAAATCTCTGTTAATTGGCTCCATTCATCACCAACTTCTAGAGCCTCTGTTTGTTAACACCTTCACCCATGAGACCAAGTGTTATGGCAAAATGAATTAATGCACTCGACGGATGAATGAGGTTTGGTTGTAACTGATTTTTCCACTCATAGTTATCTCCATCTCCTTACATGTCCACTGAGTCCCATTGCACTCTTCGAAATTACGCCTGAAACACCTTTTCTCAATGAAATATTAACATGGGAAAAATTCACTGAACATGAAAACTGATGCGACTCTCAATGTACTTCCACATCATCATGTTGACGTCATACATGTGCATTTCATGTCACATGAGAAATATTGAGTGGTGCTAGGTGTCACCTATATTTTTCCCACTTAAGCACCCAAAAAGTATAAAAATTCTTGCCATGTGTCATGTGTGCGGAGTGTGCTACATCGCCTATTGATGTCATTTTCTTGTATTGTCTTTCCATGATGTCCTCCAAATTGGTTCCCTCTGTACTTTTTGTGTCATCATCCACCTAGTGCCATGTCATACTCCTCTCTAATTATATCATTCCATGTGTCACTTTGAATACCCCATTAAGTGTTGGAAACTTGTTAAATCCCTTACATGTTGTTTGCCTGATGTGATCCTAGTCGTTAGATCTGTATTTCCTCCACTTGATAAATAACTCTAGTTGATTTCCTTTTTCTATGTCACGTTTTCCATATCAACTACAAGTTAGCTGCATGTTGGATTTACGGTCCCACATATGTGGTCACATGTCTACAGTCATATTGAAACAAACCATTGGGCACATCGAAGAAAAAATTATGGTTTTGTGCATACACTCCCATAGTGATTTTGAAATGGGGGGGGGGGGGGGGGGTTCACATTTCACCATAGTCGTCGATGTCATGATCAATGGGTTGGGAAAAATAACCTAACACTGACCCCATCCCCATTGTTTAACTTGCGAGAAGGCATGGAACCCCATGTTTTTTATGATTAGTTGGTGGCAAAGTGTGGTGCCTGATCCACCCACTGATGTGAACATCATTTAACCTCAACCTTTATCAAAAACTTTGTCATTTTTGGTCAAATGTAAATCATATCACCAACATCAGAGATAGATAACCACATCACCAAATTGGCTCAACATCTTGAACATTTTGGCTTGCAACTTGTGACTGCTCATGTCTTTCCTTCCAAGGGGTGTTTTTCAAACTTCCACATACCATTAGAAAGATCTCTTCAAAACCTATCAATATGATCAGTTTACAATTTGATCTAGGTCAATCTTTTGATCCAAAGATTAGCCTGAAGATGCTACTTCATAATTACCTGTTTGACCAATTCATTAATCCAACTTTAACAAGTGATATTTTCCACTCAATGATAGATCCTTTGACATCCTTTAACATCAATGCCAATATATTTCTGACATTATCCCCCTTTGACATTTATGGCAACACCAAAAACATTGGAAATAATCATAAAAGCATATGTCAAGCAATGAAAGCATATATAAGCATGTGCATAATAATTCTTAGAATTTCAACACTTGCCTTAGCACTTGTACTTAATTTTTTAAGCTAAATCCACTCTGTGTCTGAATAATTAAATTTTCTTATCTTCCATGTAATTTTTGTACTTACTTCTCCCATAACTCTAAAATGTTTTTCTTACTTCTTTCCCTTTGGTAGAAATGGCAAAGATGATCCCCATACAACCAATATCAACCTATCATGCTAATCCTATGGACCTGAAATCTCCTTTTAATATTTTGAGTGCTTGTTAGTTTCCTTTCTTCCTCTTGGATAATATTTATTGGAGTGATGTAAGAGAGACTACTCCCAATATTTGCATCAAGTACTCAAATCAATCTCTTGGGAGAGGTTTAGTGAACATATCATCTACCTATTATTTTGTAGGAACGTACTCCAATTTTACAATATGCTTTGTAACTTGATCTTTAAGGAAATAGTACTTGATTGGAATATGCTTCATCTTTGAATGGAAAATAGGGTTCTTAGACATGTTGATTGTGTTAGCCTTGTGGGAAAATGGCCCAAAAATGGATCCAAATATGCTCTTGAGGGTCTCCATAAACCAGCAAAATCATGCCAATGGATCCAGAAATGCTCTTGAAATTTTCAAGATTTGCTTAAGATCATTCAAAGGTCAAAATAATCACAGGAGGAGAGCCCTTGGAAGGGTGGAAATACACTATTGGGGGTCAAAAACACTCCAAAACCATGAAAAAACCATGAAAAACAGTCAAAGCACAGCAGCCGTTAGATCTGGCCGATCAACGGCCCAGATCTAAGCAGCAAACCACAATCGGCACTGCAAAGGGAGGAAAAATTAAGGAAGGGGCACAAGACACCATTGATCAGTGATCTTCGATGATCAAATTGAAGGATCGCTATTGGGGATTACTATGAGCGCTAACGATGGACCTCTGGCTTGGCAATATGTGATTGTGATTAGATTGCATCGCTATATCGTAGAGGAACAACACTAAAGGGCGGGGCCTATGCACAGGCATATGTGTGACCCGATGAACCGGACCCAACGGAGTGCTGAATAATAATTTATAATATTTGAGGTCTGCGCAAAGCCAATTTTCAATGCATTTTTTTCGTATTTCGTTATATAATGAAATACAAAGGGATGTCGGGTTTTGTGATATGCGATAATGCATGGACCCGAAAGAGTCTGGGAAGGGAAATACATAATTTTTCAAGTCCGAAGATTGTCCATTTTCAATACATTTGTGCATATTTTGTTATTTAACGAAATACAAAGGCACTAAAGGGCAGCGCCGATAATGATAAGTCCCGGACCTGAAAGGGTTCGAGAATGAAAATATATATTTTTTCAAGTCCGCCAAAGGCCAATTTTAATGTTTTTTCAGTGTTTTTACATATTTCTGAATATGAGGAAAATATTAAGGGACCAGGACACCTGTGATACGTGATGACGACCCAAAGGGTGGACCCAATAGGATGATAAGCCATGTTTAAGGACTTTTGAAGTCCAAAAGGAACAACTTGGCGGGATTTTTACAGTATTGTTGCGTTTTTCTGTGTTTAACAAAAAAAATAGTCACTCTCAGCCTTTAAAGGGAAAACAGAGGCCCGAGGACCCTTTCCACCACATAGCATAGTCCGGGAGATAGTTTAAAGGGAAAACAACGGCTGGAAAGTGATCATGGAGCCACAACACACGCAGCTTGTCCAAACAAATAGAGTGGTCATGGAGCAGACAACGTAGATTGCGCAAAACAACAGAAGCATCAACAACCCAACGCATCTCATCAAAAAAAACATCACTGGGCATCTTTGGCATGAGAGAGCTCCTAGAAAGCGCATCAAACTACATGAAGGTAGTTATTCCTCTGTCAAAAGGAGAAAATCTCTGATCCATGCTTGCCTAGTTAGGGCATCACTCAGTTAACAAGACAAATAAGACAGATTAAGAGTGAGCCTTTGAGAGCTCAAGAGCATTGTGAAGGGCCTATAAAAGGCTAAAAACTAAATGTAGCAAGGGTTCAACTTCTAGAGATTGTTCCTGCTCTGTTCCTTCAAGCTTCTCATCTTCATTTTAGAAATATAAGCTTCTTTTGCTATTATATGTTCAATGTCCATTTTCTCTGTTGTTCTATGTTTGCACTTGAATAGGTTATTCATGTTTTCTGCTGTGTCTAATGCCAGATAACTGTCATCTTATCTCTGCATTGATAGATTAGATTTTCAAGTCCCATTTACTTCATGTAGCTGGCCATTCATATATGTTTATGTATGTAATCTGATGGTACAGTCAGTATTCTCCATCTATCCATTGAATCTATAAATTATTGAGCATTAGTGGTCTAAAGCTTTGTATTGTTGAGAGTGTTCATGCGTGTCTTAAGTGAGAATAGAGTTGAAATGGTTATCTGACTTGATCCAAACCATCATCCATTCATTTAGTTCTGCGAACAATATTGAAGATTATATGTTACCAGGCGTCTCCGAGGTGCAACCTAGGAGAGTTTCCTGGAGTGATAACATAATTGGCGCCATTACCGGGGAGAGGAATTTGAGGCTCAGCTTCCCTGGGAAATGACATAGATCCAGCTTTGATGATAGAGAAAGTCTGGGCACTTTTTGGTTGTAATCATCTATCTGGTGACTCTACTGGAGGCCGAACCTTTTGGTGACTCCACTTCATAGTTCTGGCTTAGTTTGTGAGGCATACTCGGAGAAATCTTCAGAAGCTACAAGATGACCCATTATTTGACCCTGAAAAAATCATTAAAGAAAGAAAGGTATTGTAGAAAGGAGCATCAGGTTCAAGTAAACCTAAACAATCTTCTATATCTCTTCAAGAAAATCTTGTAATAGAACAAATGCATGTTGAGAGTATAGCATCTAATACTAGCAGTGAAGAAAAACTCTCAGAGATTCATAAAGCTCCTTATTCTTTAGGTTATCCTTTTGTTGTAAGCCCAAAGGAAACCTCACCTCCTATCCATCATACTCCTTTAGTCTTATCAGTCACTCCTCAGCCCTTTATCATTCAAATTACCAGTACTATTTTAGCCACCACAACTATGGCAGATCCACAAGCACCTACCAAAATGGAAAGAATCATAGCTGCTAGGTATGGACCTCTAATACTGCCCACTCCTTTGAATGCCATGCCTACTGGAGAATATCATAAATATAGGCCTAAGTTCACTGGGACTGAAGGTGTCATAGCTGAGGAACATCTTGAGTCATTCTATAGCTATGCTGATAACCTGGACATTAGTGAAGATGATGTCTGGATGAGAGTCTTTGTCCAAAGCCTAGATGGAGAGGCTAAAAAATGGTTCAGAGAACTAACCCCAAGATCTATAGCAGATATTGAGGCTTTAGATGATGAATTTCTAAAGCATTGGGGGGATAAGAAGGATCTCCTCTACTACCACATTGAGTTTGACAACTTAAAGAGAGAAAATGGCGAGTTGTTGTCTGATTTTAATAAGTGGTTTAACTGTATGTACATCAAGATACCAACTGAAGCAAAACCCACTACTACCTCTGCTAAACTCGCTTATGCCAATGCTTTTGATTCTGACTCCTGCCTGCTGTTGAGAGAGAGGCGATGTGCTACTTTGGCTGACATGCAGGATGCAACCTTGGAAGTGGAATCAAACATCATGGCTGCAGAGAAGCTCAAGGGAAATGTTGATAGAAGAAGACAGAGGGGCGAGTCTTCATCATCTTCAGATCCCAAGATAGATAAAATGACCAAAATGATAGAGTCATTAGCCTCTGAAATCTCCAAATTAAAGGTTGAGAAGCACCCTGGGAAAGGAAGAGTTCCTAATACCTTTGCTCCTAGAAATCCAAATCCAAATCCATATAGAAGAACTAATGAGTAGTTGCAGATTTTGAAAAGAAGCAAAGATGCAAATGAAGACCACTTTCCAAAATGTAGTCATGGAAGAAGAGCAGTTCGAAGAAGATGATGAGATCCATTGTTTGGAAGACAAAGGCAGTGCCTCATTTTTGACCTTAGATGCCTATGAAAAGTCATTATTTAAAGACCATATTAACCAAGATTGGGATGGTGAAGCTATTCTACAAACTGAAGGTCAAAAAAGATATAATCTGAGGTTGAAGATGAATAATGCCAAGGAAACCCCTGCTCAAAGAGCTGATATCCTTGCAATATAGTAAGCTAATAAGCAGAAGCGACCAACAGTTGATCCTATCATCCTCAAAGCTCCAGCTCATGAGGTAATAGGTCTTGACAAGTCTCCTTCTCCTTTCAATTTTCAATCAGAAATTCAGAAGCTAAGAATACCTATGCCTCTGATTGAACTAGTGAAGAATGAGTCCTTCAAAAGATCCATCCTCGAGGCCCTTGAGCCTAAAGCCATCCAAGCCTCCACTGACTATGTAAATCTGCAAGATGACAAGCCAACTCTTATTCTCAGCCATATGATTGAAAATTGTGAAGACAACTCCCCGTCATTCTATGTCTCTCTGACTATTCATGACAAAATCCTTCATAACTGCCTTCTGGACACTAGAGCCAGCCATAACGTAATGCCCAAGGCTATCATGGATGACTTGGGTCTTGACATTACCAAGCCTTATCATGACCTGTTTTCTTTTGACTCTGTAAAAGTGAAATGTTTGGGAACAATCAAGGACCTAGCCATCACTTTGTCTCAGCTTCCCATGAAAAACATGATGATGGATATTGTGGTAGCAGATGTACCCCCCAAGTTTGGCATGTTACTTTCTAGAGGTTAGAACAAGAGATTAGGTGGATCATTACAAAATGATCTGTCCTATGCTACTGTCCTAGTTTTCAGAGGGGAGAGCAAGAGATTATACAGAGAAGCTCAGTTGGCTTATATCATTAGCAATGAAAGGAATCCCACTAATCATCCCATATATGCTATTGAACTTGATTTTGGAGCATGTATTCTTCATATTGAAGAATCCTAGTTGGCCTCCACGCAACTTAAAAAACCAGTTTGCCAGATCGTTGAGGAAGAAGGCCCACAAACTTGGGACATGTTCTTTGATGGGGCTTGCTTTAAGGAAGTTGTAGGGGCTGGTGTAGTCCTTGTGTCCCCAACACAGGAATACATTCATTTATCATTTAAATTAACCTTTTAGGTCAAAAACAACATAACAGAGTAAGAAGCTTTGATTTTAGGCTTAAGCGTTGCTAAAGAAATGGGCATCAAAGGCTTGAAAGTGTTTGGAGATGTAGGCCTCATCATTCAGCAGGTAAATAAAACTTTACGAGCAAAGCATCGAAGGCTAAAAGCATAAAGAGACGAGGTATGGATGCTCAAGGATTCTTTTAATAATTTTAACATTTCTTACATTCCGAGAATGAAGAACCAGCTTGCTGACTCCCTTGCTATGTTTGCTAGCATTTTTATTCCTCCTTTGCCTCCTAAATTGACGTATGAAGTTCAGGTTAAATATAGACCGTCTCTTCCTAACAATGTCAAATACTGGAAAGTTTTTGAAGACGATGATGAAATTAACAGGTTTTTACAAGTCGTTGAGGAATTTTCTTAAGCGCACATCGACCAAGAAAATGAAACCATGGAAGAATGTGGCCAGTCCAAGCTAAAAAATGAGATTGGCCGAGGAAGCATTGTCCAGCTACCTAGTAACCATATACCAAAGGGATTGGTGCCTCTAGAGAAGCTGTTCGATCATAACGATGTGCCTTATAAGCCTGCCAAAATAGAAAATGAGTCTATTGTTTGTAAACACAATATAGGGAGCCCAGCCCATCCGAAATACATAAACCTGTCCACTCGTTTGTCCTCTACCTAGAATTCTGAATATTGTAGCCTCATGAAGGAATTCGCTGATATTTTTGCCTGGGAATACAACAATCTTAAAACCTATGATGTAGACATCATTCAGCATAAGATTCCACTGGAAAAAAACACCATCCCTTTTAAGCAGAAATTAAGACCTATTAGCCCTCTCTTATTGCCTTTGATTGAGAAAGAAATCAAGAAGGTGTTGGATGCAAAAATCATATGTCCCCTAAGGTATTCAAAGTGGATAGCTAACCTTGTGGTAGTAAGAAAGAAAAATGGAGAGATTAGGCTTTGTGTTAACTTCAGAAATCTGAACAAGTGCTCTAAAAAAGATAACCACCCCCTGCCTAAGATGGAACACTTGTTGCAAAGAGTTTCAGGGGCTAGAGTCATGTATTTATTAGATGGATTTTCACGGTACAATCAGATTGTTGTACATCCAAAACAGGGAAAATTTTAAGAAGCACCCTAAATTTATATGTATAATCAATGGGCTAATCCCCGTGATACATAGGAAAAATGGGAGGCGATTTTATCAATAAAATAATATGTATATATAATTTTTTTGGCGAATCTCTCACTAGATCATATTATGTTGTACAGTGATGGAGAATATTTCACTGAATTATAAAATCTTGTAAGTTCTTGGAAAATATTTTATTGAATAATAAAACATTGTGAAGTCTTGGAGAATGTTTTGTTAAAGTATGAAACCATATCTGATAATAAGAAAACATATTCACTAAACTGTAATATACTAACATACATGTTTGGAAAAAAGAAACATAATTTTCTCTTCCTACAAACAATGTTTTCAGTGGTCGTGTTTGTCAAGGTTCTTACAATTCAATCTTTCATATCCTTCTATTAGTTTTGGTAATATTCCACAACAAAGTTCTTGTAGGTGTTGATATTGACCACGAGTTCTCTCAAGGTAGGAGAGATTAATTTTTTCTCTACAACTTTTGTCAAGCTACCACTTTTTTCAAGTTATCAAATTTCTTTCTTATTCCATAGACTCCAACTGTGAGATAAAAAAAATCACATCAATTTTGTTTACCCCAACACGCAACAAGTAGCAAGCCCCAACTATATTATATAAGAAAGTATTAGGTATCCCAAAGGCTTGAAGGGGATCTAATTGAAAGAAGTGACCATTGTGAGAAGCCTTCCAATCAATATATGAATATATAAATGTAGATTTATTATTATTTTAATTGGAAATATTCAATTAAATAATAAAATTTAATTACATCTCTCCCAATCTAAATTGCTTATTAGCATAATTCACTACCCTCATACGTCTCGCATTTTTAAACAACGTTGTAACATGTAGATTAATTTCCTTTTTGGTGAACAATCTCCACCTTTTAGGAAAATATGGTGCAGTGGCTCCAACCCCTACAGATCATTAGGACAAACTAAGAATAGCACAAAAGATGAAAGGTTGTACAAACCAACTTATTTTTCAAACAATTAATCCAACATCAGTACCTAAAATTTTTCATGAAGATAACATATTGATAATGTTTGAAAAATGGTGTGAAATCTTCTGCTAGGGTGATGCAGAAAGAGTGATAAGGTTTCACTGTTTTGAAATTTTTTTGTTAAATCAGAAAAACCAATATTAATGGAGATATTGGTATTTTTTACTAAATTTTGTGAAGTGACTAAATGTAGCTTTAACCATTCACCTTAAGATGTTTTTACAGTATATTTCCTAAGTCTATTCAATATCTTCATTATCATGAAAACCAACCTATATCCATCTTAACTCCACATCTACCACTCTTAGAGGGATGAAATCTATTTATCCCTCTGAGCACTTGGTAAACCCAGAATTAAGATAGATCTAAGATGATAGAATTTCCCCTTCAAATAGTCTATGCTCACATGAATACGATTGTATTACCATGGGTTATCATAAACGTGGAGCTTAAAACTTACTATTAGTAATTTATAAAAATCAAAAAATTAATAATTGATTTTTATTTTATTTTTTATTTTAACCAAGTTAAAATGTTTAACATGCATTAAATTACAACATCCATTTTTACTCTTGATCCACCAAGCCCCTAGAGAGATCAAATATTTTTTCACTCTATGCTAGTTTGCATATCACGATATTTGATCCCTCTCGGGGCTTAGTAGATCCAGAGTAAAGATCAATCTATGCTGGTTAATTCCCCCCTTTAAATAGGCTACATTCCACGTGAATACCATGGGTCAATACCGTGTTCCATTTTTATTATTATTAATACTAATATTAGGGTTAATAATAGTTTTTTGCATGGTATTAATAATAATCTAGCCCATGGTATTTTTCCCAAAGGTTTCACCTAAATATAACGCATTTTTTGAGTGTTTGTAAATATAAGGTGACTTATGGAGTAAACATAAAAAAATGTTTTATTTATTTACCATACCTTTATATTTTTATTAATTTACCATACCTCTTTTACAAATATGGTATTTGGCCCATAGGATTCACTTAAATAAAACCTCTCTTTTGAGCCTTCATAAATAGAAAGACGGTTATGGACTAAATATAAAAAGAGGTTTTATTTATTTACCATACCTCTAGTTTATTTATATTTTTATTTATTTATCATACCTTTTGAGTAAGTATAAAAAGAGGTTTTATTTATTTACCATACCTCCACTTTATTTATATTTTTATTTGTTTACACCCTTGCATGTATATAAGGTGACTTATGGAGTAAATATAAAAAAAGTTTTATTTATTTACCATACCTCTCATTTATTTATATTTTTATTAATTTATCATACCTCTTTTATAAATATGGTATTTGGCCCATATGATTCACTTAAATAAAACCTATGCTTGAAAACTAGGGTGAATGGAAGGTTGTAACTCCTAATTTCAAGGCCTAAATTTACCTTTTTTACCCTCTCCCTTAAAATAAGGTGGGATAACCTCCTTACCTAATTTTTTTATAACATAAATTTGAAGCAATTTGTAAAAATGTACTATGATACAAAATATTCGCCCACTAAAAATTTAAAACACCTTAATTTCGCCTAAGGGGGAAAATTCACCCCTAAAAATTTCCATGATCCAAAAGATCAGGAAGAGACTGCCTTCACTACTCCTTGGGGCATTTTCATGTACTCCAAGATGCCTTTCGAATTGATGAATGTTGGGGCTACTTTTTAGAGGGCCATGGACATAGCCTTTGTGGGAGAGAAGGACAAGTTTGTCCTTATTTATCTTGATGACATAACAATGTTCTCCAGCAGTCATAAAGACCATTTACAACATTTGAAGAAGGTCTTTCTAAAGTGCAAACAATTTGGAGTTTCGGTTAACCCAAAGAAGTCATAGTTTGCTCTAGAAGAAGGTAAACTTCTGGGACACATTGTTTTTGCTCAAGGTGTGAAGATTGTTCCAGCAAGGGTTCAAGCAATTCAAACGTTGTCCATCGTAAGGTCAAAAGGGGGCATTCAATCCTTTTTGGGTAAGATTAACTTTGTAAGGAGGTTCATTCCAAAATTTGCAGAGCTAGTAAAGCACATCACTTCCATGTTGAAGAAAGGATCAGAAATAAAATGGACAGATGCTTCAAGAAGCTCTTTTGAAGCCATCAAACAAGCTATCATGGAAGCTCCCACTCTAATCAGCCCAAATTACACTAAGGAGTTTTGTATCTTCTCCTTTGCCTCTTATGATACACTTGCAGCAGTTCTATTGCAGAAAAATGATGAAGGCATAGAGCACCCTGTGGCCTTTCTCAGCAAAACTCTAAAGGATGTTGAACTAAGGTATGACCTTATTGAAAAACAAGCTTATGCTCTCATAAAATCTTTAAAGGCATTCAGAATTTATATTTTGCATTCCAAAGTGGTTGCATATGTACCTTCAGCCTCAATGAAAGATGTCTTAACTCAGCCATATATTGATGGAAAGATAGCTAAATGGATTGCAAAATCATAGAGTTTAACATAGAGGTGAAGCCCACAAAGCTTGTCAAGGGCCAGGGCTTGGCTAAACTTATGGCTAAAGAAAATTGCAGCTTGTTAGACATAAATTGCATAAATCTAGATTCGGATGATGAGAAGACAGAGGAAGTAGCAGAAGAACTAAAGAAGAATCAGTCTCTGGCTGAAAATTTAGCCACCTGTGAATGGTATTCTAGCATAGTTCATTTTTTGCAAAAGCTAGAAGTCCCTCTAGGGCTTAGCTCAAGTCAAGCCCGGGCCATTAAACTTAGATCAACCAAATTTTGCATAAATAAAAATATGCTTTATAGGAAAGACCCATCAGGAATCCTCTTGAGATGTCTAGATAAAGAACAATCTGTGGAAGTTATACACCAGTTCCATTCTAGCATCTGTGGAGGGCATCATTATTGGCCTATTCTATTCTCTGATGTGTTTTATTTTGTGAAATCGTGTGACAAGTGTGAGAGGTTTGCAGGAAGACATCAATTAAAATCATTTCCCCTAAAGCCAATACATGTCAATGGTCCCATCCAATAGTGTGGCTTGGACTTTATAAGTGAGATCAACCCACAATCCAGTGGCCAACACAAATGGATCTTAGTAGCCACTGATTATTTCACCAAGTGGATTGAGGCTATACCCACTAAGAATGTCAATCATCAAGTTGTCATAAAGTTCTTGAATGAGAATATTTTCACTAGATTTGGTTGCCCAACCAAGCTAGTCATTGATAATGCAGCAACTTTCAAGGCAAAAGAATTGGTGGACATGACTGAATCCATGGGAATTCAAGTGGTGCATTCTACCTCATATTATCCTCAAGGAAATGGCCTAGCAGAATCATCTAAGAAAATTCTGGTAAGGGTAATAAAAAAACTATTAGAGGACAACAAAAAGAGTTGGGATTCAAAGTTGAAGTTTGTGCTATGGGCTGACAGAGTTACCATCAAAAAGTCCATAGGTAATTCTCCATTTAAACTGGTTTATGGCACTGATGTTGTCTTCCCTATCTAGCTGATTCTCCATGTGGCTAAATTCTTGCAAGAAGAATAAGATGAAGATAATGACAAGGTAAGAATAATGAATAACCTGATTGAACCACAACAGATCAGAGAGCAGCTAGTTGAGAAGTCAAAGGCCCATAGGAAGACAATCAAAGAAACCTTTGACAGGAAGGCAAAAGTGGACAATTTCCAAGTTGGTGATTGGGTGCTTAAATGGGATGCATTTAAGGAAAAGAAAGGTAATCATGGCAAGTTTGACTCCTTATGGACAGGTCTATTTTTCATTGCTCAAATTCAGCAGAATAATACATTCATTTTTCACAGTTTGGAAGGAGGAGACACTTTTGGTAGCCCAGTAAATGGGTGGTTCTTGAAACTTTATTTCGTTTAAGGCTTTAAAGCCTTGTTATTGTAAATATGTTTTTCCAGTTTTTATTTTTTACAAAATAGACTCCATGCCCAATGTAACACTAGGAGGAAGATTTAATTTTGTTTGTTACAGGAAAGGCATCAGTCTGAGATTCTTAAAACCTCACAGCAAGGATTTCATCCCCAGAAGGAGCCAATGTTAGCCTTCTGGGCAAATGGCCCAAAAATGGATCCAAATACACTCTTGAAGGTCTCCATAAACCAGTGAAATCATGCCAATGGATCCAAAAATGCTCTTGAAATCTTCAAGATTTTCTCAATATCATCCAAAGGTCAAAAAAATCACAAGAAGAGAACCCTTGGAAGGGCAGAAATACACTATTGGGAGGCAAAAACACTCCAAAACCACGAAAAAACCATGAAAAATAGTCAAATCGCAACAACCGTTAGATCTGGCTTATCAACGACCCAAATCTAAGTGGCAAATCGCAATCGGTGCTGCAAAGAGAGGACGACTTAAAGAACGGGTGTAAGACACTGCCAATCAACGATCTCCGATGATCACATCGGCGGGTCGCATCTGCAGATCGCTATCGAGGATTACTATGAGCTCTAACCATGGACCTTTGGCTTGGGCGATATGCGATTGCGATTAGATCGCATCGTTGTATCATAACGGAACAACACTAAAGGGCGGGCCCTATGCACAAGCATATGTGCGACCCGATTAACTGGACCCGACAGAGTGCTGAATAATATTTTATAATATTTGAGTTCTGCGCAAAGCCAATTTTCAATTTATTTGTCACGTATTTTGTTATATAATGAAATACAAAGGGAAGCTGGGTTTTGCGATATGCGGTAATGCCGGGACCCGAAAGGGTCCGGGAAGGGAAATACATATTTTTTCAAGTCCGCAGATTGGCCATTTTCAATACATTTGCATGTATTTCATTATTTAATGAAATACAAAGGCACTAAAGGACAACGCTGATAGTGATAAGTCCTGGACCCGAAAGGGTTCGGAATGAAAATATATATATTTTCAAGTCTGCCAAAGGCCAATTTTCATGTTTTTCCAGTGTTTTTATGTATTTTCGAATGTGAGAAAAATATAAAGGGACCAGGCCACCTGCGATAGGCAACAACGACCCAAAGGGTGGACCTGATAGGATGATAAACCACGTTTAAGGACTTTTGAAGTCCGAAAGGAAAACTTGTTGGGATTTTTACTGTATTGCTGTGTTTTTCTGCGTTTAACAGAAAAATCAATCACTCTCAGCCTTTAAAGGGAAAAGATAGGCCCGAGGACCCTTTCTACCATATAGCATAGTCCTAGAGATAGTTTAAAGGAAAAACAGAGGTCAGAAAGTGATCATGGAGCCATAGCACGCGCAACTTGTCCAAACAAACAGAGTGGTCATGGAGTAGACAACGCAACTTGCCCAAAACAACAGAAGCATCAACAACCCAGTGCATCTCATTAAAACAAACATCATGGGGCATCTCTAGCATGAGAGAGATCCCAAACAACACATCAAACTACTTGAAGGCAGTTATTCCTCTGTCAGAAGGAGAAAACATCTGATCCATGCTTGCCTAGTTAGGGCATCAGTCAGTTAACAAGACAGATAAGACAGATTAAGACTTCGAGCCTTTGAGAGCTCAGGAGCATTGTAAAGGGCCTATAAAAGGCTGAAAATAAATGTAGTTTGGGCACAATTTCTAGAGATTGTTCCTACTCTATTCCTTCAAGCTTCTCATCTTTATTTTAGCAATATAAACTTCTTTTGCTATTATATGTTCAATGTCCATTTTCTCTGCTATTCTATGCTTGCACTTGAATAGGTTATTCATATTTTCTGCTATGTTTAATGCCAAATAACTGTCATCTTATCTCTGTATTGATACATTAGATTTGCAAGTCCCATTTACTTCCTGTAGCTGGCCATTCATATATGTTTATGTATGTAATCTGCTGGTATAGTCAGTATTCTCCATTTATCCATTGAATCTATAAATTATTGAGCATTAGTGGTCTAAATCCTTGTATTATTGAGAGTGTTCATGCATGTCTTGAGTGAGAATAGAGCTGAAATGGTTATTTGACTTGATCCAAACCATCATCTATTCCAATAGTTTTGAGAACAATATTGAAGATTATATGTTACCAGGCATCTCTGAGCTGCATCCTAGGAGAGTTTCCTGGAGTGATAATAGATTGCACTTGTGTTATCATAGATGATTGGAATTGGCTACTCATATATCACTTTCACATCTTGAAAGATCTGCTTCATCCATAATAGTTGAGTGCAACAAGAAGTTGTTTCTATATTCTACTTCAATAGTAGAGAGAGACATTGAAGCTTTCTTGTTGCTCAACCATGAAAGAAGACAATTCACCAACAAATAAATAACCACCACTAGTGGTTTTTCAGTCATCTACATCACCTACCCAATCAACATCAGTGAAAACAATTACTAAGAAATCTTTGGCTTTGGGGTACCAAAGTTTATAGTCTATTGTGGCTCTTAAATACCTAAGAATCCTCTTTGCTGCTTGGAGATGACTTTGTCTGGGGGATGCTTGAAATCTTCGAACAACACCAACTACCTGCATAATGTCTGGTCCATAGGCTATGAAGTATAAAAGGCCGCCAATAATAGATCTGTATTAACTTTGATTGACCTCTAGTGATTGATCATCAACCTTGTTGAGTTTACATCCATTGACCACTGAAGTGCTTACTGAAGAGTATTCTTCCATGCAAAATTTCTTTAAATCTTCCTTGAGATACTTTCCCTATGAGATAAACGTACCTTTTCTTGTTTGAGTGATCTATAAGCCAAGGAAATAAGATAGTTCAAACCAATTATTGACATTTTAAATTTGACTTCCATATTTGCTACAAACTGGAAAGATAGATGATTTGTACCACTTGCAAATATTATATCATCAAAATAGACAACCACTACTAAATATTTTCTATTGTACGCTTTTACATATAAATTTATATTATTTTCACCTCTTTTAAAATGAAGCTTCCATATTTAACTATCCAACTTTGAATACCAAGCCCTTAGGGCTTGCTTAAGACCACAAAAATCATTTTTTCAACTTGTAAACACACTCCAATTTATCTCACAATTTAAAATCACCAAGATGCTCAATATAGACTTATCTTGTAGCTGTCCATTTAAAAAGGAATCTTTTAGATGGACATCTATTATATTTTAAATTTCTTGAAACTAGAAGAATCCAAAAACATTAAAATTGCTTCTAATAGTGCAGCAGGAACAAAAGTCTCATCAAAATCCAAACCTTCAATTTGTGCATAACCCTTACACACTAGTCTTGCCTTGTTTCTTACCACTTCACCATTTTCATTCAACTTTCTTTTAAAGACCCACTTTGTGCCAATAATTCTCTTATCTATTGGTCTTGGAACAAATTCGCATGTCTAATTCTTCTTAATATGATCAAGCTCATAATTCATGATCTTTATCCAATTGTCATCTTGGTTGGCCTGAGAAATATCCTTTGGTTCTATCATGGATAACAAAGCTACATGAGCTTTAATAAGGGGCTTGATTAGTATTCTTCTTGTTTGAACAATTGTATGAAAATCACTAACAATTTGATCACCAGGGTGGTGTTTTAGCGCATATCTTGTAGGAACTTTTGATGGTGGATTGAGGGCTCTTTAATATATTCATATGTAGTAGTTTCATAATTTTCCTCATCATGGATGACTTGATCATTGGAGTTGATATTGATCCACTAATTTTCTTCAAATCAATGTGCTTATCAACTTTAACATAGACACAATCAACTATTTTCCTTTAGTTCTTGTTGTAGCATCTATATCCTTTGATATTTTGATAGTACAAAGGAAAAATACCTTCATTAGATCTTGCATTAAACTTACCATGTTTTTCATCATTCTTATTGATATATCACTTTCTTCCAAATACTCTGAAATGTTTGACTGTAGAAAGTCTTCCATATCGTAGCTCATATGGGGTTTTTTCATCATTTGGTTTGAAGTGTTACTTGTTTAAAATCACCACTACTATGTGTATTACTTCAACCCAAAATATCTGTTGTACACTTATTTCTCCCATCATGGCTCTAGACAATTGTTGGACATATTTTTTTGGCTCTCTGTAATACTCCATTATATTGTAGAGTCTCTTTTATGGTAAATTGTGTTTTGATGCCTTGTTCTTTGCAAAAATAATCAAATTATTCAGAGGTAAACTCACCACCATTATCATAAATTATGAATTTGATTTTACAGTATATCTCATTCTCAACCATGGCCTTAAAAGTATTGAACTTTTCAAAGGCCTCTGATTTTTCTCTTAAAAATTCTACCCATGACATTTTACTGGAATCATCAATGGTAAGCATGAAGTAAAATTTACCCAAGGGTGATTGAGTTATTGAAGGACTACACAAATCCATATGTACTAATTGCAATGGCCTAGTTGTTGAGTTCTTGGATTTGAATGGTACTCGCACTTGTTTTTCAATATGACAAGAATTGCAAATGGTATTTTCTATCTTAGACGGTTTTGGCATATCTTTGATATCATTCTTCTTGCTTAGCTTGACAATATGATCAAAGTTCAAATGTCCCAACCTTTGATGCCACAAATATCTCTCATATATCTTTTTTAGACACCATTTCTCTAATTTTTGTTTTAGAATATATATATTATTATATGTCCTTACAGCATTAGCTACCACCTCTCTTGTGTCGACATATTTTATTTTACAATTATTTAATCTAAACAACACATCATCGCCTTGGTCATACATATGGGAAACACTGAGAAATTTGTGCTTTGGGCCATCAACAAATAATACATCCTTGGCCTTACCTTTTCCACTAATCTTACCTTACCTTACCTTACTTATATTTCTTCCCACAATATTACCTGTTGCATTGTTTCCAAAACTTACATTACATTTGCTAACTAGATCTAGTGACTAAAAATTGCTTTTATCTCCTAACATGTGCTTTGAATAATCAATGTCCACATACTATTGACATCCACCATTCTAAGCATATAAAATCAAATTGTAGTTTTCTTCATTTTCCTTTTTCTTCCATGCCTTTGGTTTTTGGTTTGATTGTTTAATTTTAGGAGATGACATTTATTTCTAATTCCACAAACAACTGCTCTTTGGCAAAAAAATTGATAGATGTAGTTGCAGTGAATGAAATTACTCAATGGAGAGAATGAACTATTTAATCTAGTTTGGATTCTTCTTTGTCTCGAAAACTGATTACCAAACTAATAATTTCTTGTTTGTGGAATGATATGCCTAAATGTGTGTTTCACCTTGCAATACATAGCCTTATGCCCATAATTTGTATAGGTAAAACAATAGCATGGAAATACATCCTTGTACCTGGTAGAAAAACAATTTCTAAAGCTTGGGATACTCTTTGAGGTAATCAAAATTCTTTAAGGCTTATATTTCTTTGAATAAAAGTTTGATTCATTTCTCCTACAGTGTTTGTTTCTTGCTGAGGCAAATTTGACTTGTTCTTTCTATCTTTGACTATTGATTAGTTTGAGAGTTACTTGTGCTGGTTTAATTCTTCATAAATTCAACAAATTTGATAACCTTCTTACCTTTCACATCAGTGGTTGAGCTTGACTCGGCCTCAAATCATAGGCCTATTCTCATATGTGATGGTATTTGTGCATCAAGAATCACATTCAAACAATCAGTCCCTTTGTAAAATTTTCCATTGAATCTTAGCTGAGTTTTAGCATTTTGAAGTTATTTTCTTAGAGAAACAATTCCTCCTTCAAGCATTTCACATGCTTGATTTTTCTCATTGAGTTGTTGATCCATATTTTCTTGTATCTTCTTACCTTCTTCAATTTACACAAGCAAATTTTCAATAGATTCAACTTTATCCTTAACCAACAATTTCTTTTGTGGTTCATTCTTCTTCCTCAACCATTATATATCTTCAAGAGAACTGATCAACGCGCCTTCAAGGTAAACCTCAGCCTCTCCTCCATGAGACTCAAGAATTTTTATTTCTATATTATCTATGGCTGTGAGCATAAATTATTTAGATATTTCATCAGTTTCGTCCTCATCTGATGATTGGTTTACTTAAATCTCATAGGAGTTGGATTCTTTAGTATAAAACTTTTCTTCTTAAAATTCTTCTCCTTTTGAAACTTTCTATACTTATTCTTCAATTCATGCTAAATTCTTCTTCTTATATGAACACTTAGATGCATAGTGACCTACCTTTCCATATTTAAAGCACTTAAAAGGTAGCTTACCTTTGTAGTTTCCTAAACCTCTTTGGAGCTTACTCACAAACTTTACCTCCTCTTCATCTAACTCACGTCATGAATCATTATTTTTTTCCTTGGGCTCCTTGCCTGCTTTGAAGGATGACTCTCTTGATGTAGGATTTCCATTAGAAATGCGCATCTCATAGGCAGTAAGATTGCCAAAAAATTCATCCAATGTGAGGGAATTTAGGTCTATCATATCCTCAATGCCTGAAAATTAGGATTAATTCTCTCAAGGAAATATCTTAGCTAACATTGGACATAGTAAATTTTTTATATAAAACATTATTCTGAGATGTCTAAAATAAAATTTATACAAAAATGTCTACATTAGATGTTAATTTCATCCTATGGTTCCAAACAAATAGGTGTATGGAAAAACAATTCATTTTAATTGTTGTAGCGATTCCCCCAATTTGTACAAGGAAAGGCTCAATCACCTTTGATGTCCTCTTGTTTGTCCTAGTGGCTATCTAAACAAGCCATAGTTCTTCATGGAATTTCTTTAGAAATTCATATTTTTCCACAAGCTTAGTGTTAATATAGCTGAAATTAGATCTCGAGTAAATTAAAATTGAAACCATATAGTTCTTGGTTATACCTTCCTTTTGAAATATTGTTGCTTGATGGTCTACCTTCCTATTGTTTAATGTAGCATATGTTTTAGGGATGCGTTGGGCCACATCGTCCATCGTTGATGCCTTTTGTATGTTGTGAAAATTTGCACCATATTTCTACAACTTCGGGAAATCTCTCATCAAATAGTTTTCTCGACACTCCTAGCACTGATAGGCCCATTTCATATTTTCATTTTGTGATTGCTAGGGTTCATTTCTATTAACTATGGAGTTTTGTTTTTGTTCACTTCTAATGAAGTTATTAAACCTTTCACCCTTCCTCCTTGCTTATATCCTTACGTTCTCTACCTCCTCCTTTTCCTTTCTTTTTACATTCATCCTATACTTCAATCTTATGCTTAGACTATTCATAGTAGTGTTTCATCTTCTACATAACCTCCTCATGATTCTTAGGTTCATCGAATTCTATTATGTATCGGTATGATCGTGGTAAACCATTGACATACCTATGGATATTAGTCTTCTCATCCTTGATGTAAGGTATATATCTTAGTAGCTCCAAGAATTTGTTGTACTTTTTAAGTGTCCTCTACCCCAATTTGTATTCATATGACTCCTTGGATCTACTATCATAAGATTTTTTGGACAAGTACTTTGCTTGGAAGTACTTTTCAGTCTTTCTCCATGTCAACTGTCTTTCCCTGATACCTTTTATATTCATGAAATCCTTCATGATATATCAACCTTTCCTTTTAGACTAAAAAAACCACCCTGGCCTTCATGTTCTTAGCATTATCATGCAACATGAACTACTTCTTAATTCCCAAAATCCAAGCATCTACATTCTTTGGTTTATTTACCACATTTTTCAAAGGTTGGAGGTTTGGATTTCTTGAATTTTTTTGCATGGAAGTCTTTCTATTATTATTTTTATGATATCTAATGGTTGCAATATCTGATGATTGGCTAGGATTGTTTAATCCTCTTTCTGGAGAACTGAACAATTTTATCCCTCCTTTTGCATGTATTCTCCTCTTTCTTGATCAGTTGACCTCTGCTTTCTTACCATCCAATGTATACTTTTGTATTTCTAATGGGTTATCCTTAGGCTTGTCCTTTTCCTGATAGATGGCACCAATATCGTGTTGTCTATGTCTTTGTGATTTTGATAGACTTTGCAACAATAAAGTATTTACTTTTTCTTGTTCCCTAACAATATTCTTGTTGTCTTCCTTGTAGCTTCTTATCTCATCTATTAGACTTCTAAGAGTGTCGATGAGTTTAGTAGTGTATTCCTCTTTCATCTTCCCAAATGAACCTTCCTTAGGACCTTGCAGGGTCTTGTTCATACGATGTTGTTTAAATCTAATACTCATTCATTTTTTATCTTATTGTACCGTGGTACTTGTCAATCTCCTTTTACACACATACCAATGTTATAAAATAATAAAGAACATGAAATTGACATAGGTACTCTTCTCCTTGGGCTATATTCTTCCTAACCATTACATATATAATCATATTCAACCAAAAAGCTTATAAAACCATGCATCACAACATTCTACAATCAATATAAAGGAGACTAATATATCAATCATACTATTCATATCCATCAATTATCTAGTGTGTTCATATGAGCCTCTTCAGGTCCAATGTCTGAACAAGTTCTCTGATACCACTTTGTAACACACCCCTACTAGCCTTAGCTTCTACTAAGGGTAGGACAAGGGATTTACTAAATTGACCCAACCTTCAAAGTTCTAGTTATGGAGATGTGATATAAAAATTTTGTTCTTAGAAATCTTCAAAACTTGAAAAGAAAATTATCATTATGTTCATCTCACTGAGACCTTTCCAACCATATAAATTTCATCTTGACACGATCTCCAGATCAAAAGGTAGGAGTCTTCAAAGATTTGGCCAATTAATTTCATCCAAGTCAATTTGGTCTACCATGTAGCAACTAAATGGCTTCCACATGGTAAGCACATGGGAATCCAAGTTGTAGTCCACACGTTAGTTGTTAACCCAGTCATGGTAATAATATAATAGGGATAGGTTGCTTCCATCTCACCCTAAAGCGAGTGCCCAAATATTTCTCTCTACACTCGATTAAACTAATTCAAGGCATCCCATCCTAACACTATCAGGGTTACATGGACAGTCCCACAGTAATAGTCATCCTATCATCTTTGTGTGGCATGAGATAGACTCTCCATCCAATTCCACCTCACCCCAAAAGATTAATGTTGGAGGTTTCCCCTTGTGCACATTTGAAAGTATTTGGGGTAATACCCTCCTGACACTGCAATGGATATGTGGATGGTCCCACTGTCTCTTTCTCTCATAGTATTATATTAACATGGTGCCGGTGCCTTCTCAAGCCACAAAAACTTAGGAGTTTAATCCTAAAGGTTTTCCTTCGTGCTCATCCAAAAAGGTCTAGGATACCATGCTTTGACATCATCGAGGTTACATGGATGAGCCCACTACCTTCTCCCTCATATTATATTTGCATAGCATCACATGAGCCTTCCTCCTATGTTTCCACATCACCTCAGGACTTCAATGTGAGGGATTTCATTGAACTCATGAAACAAAAACGTTGTGGTGTGGAGAGTGGGACATAAATCCCCTTTGTCAACTATAACCTCTCTTTTATATCAATTTTCTTCATCTCAAGACAGAGAGTCCCTATATGTTTAAGCACAAGTATCATTTGGAAACCTTCGAGGTGACATCAACCCGATGTGATGTCCCTTGCCTCTTCACAACCTTTTTCCAATGGCTCTTCAATGGGTTTCAAAGTCTTATTATCCCTGAGGGGGTTCTCCATGCTACATCATCTTTGGAATAAAATCCTCGAACATTCCAGTTATGCTCCACTTAAAAATTTTAGGGTCCCATATATCCAAGGTCATCCAAATAGCTTAGTGGCATCAATGGTAGTGACATCACCTTGCTCTTTCATTAGTCATGCACCCGTCCACATGAGCGTATAAGGTTCACGACCTATCTCCTCTGGGGCCTAGGGTTTCAACTTCTCCACAATGCTAAATTTCACACTTATTTATGTATGAAAATAGAGAGCATATGCCTGACCTCCAAGGAAAAAACACATGAAAATATGTTGGCAGATTGATTAGTTATCCCTCCGT
Organism: Pinus tabuliformis; assembly: GCA_031772625.1. NCBI lineage: Eukaryota > Viridiplantae > Streptophyta > Pinopsida > Pinales > Pinaceae > Pinus > Pinus tabuliformis. The sequence continues at coordinate 595,012,683 of CM062811.1, read as the reverse complement.
AGATTTTAGTGGTTTCATCCCATCTTTGCCTACAACTTGCACCATATACATATATACATATTTTGGATGACGACAGGGAAATCCCTCTTGAGCTTTTAGTTGTGTTAGCCCATCTTGTCCTGAGACCTACATCAAGTCTAAACTACATATTCATATAGGATAATAGGGCTATCTCTCCCAATCTTGCGAATTTTAAAAAGGGCATGAAGGCCAAAGTGCATACTTACAGGCTTAGCATACAAATTCATTTAACATAGATCTATTTGTATCCCTCATGCTTAGGTTTTCTAGACTAGTTTCACACTTAGATATAATATAAAATCCACCCAATTTTTGGAAGAACTAACTAGGGATTCAGCCCATCACTTCCACACAAGAAAGAGAGCATCCATTAAGCTATTTATCAACATAGAAAACATAGAGTGCCATTATTGATAATAAATCTATTTATCAACGTAGAAAACATAGCGTGCCTTCTAATGACAATGCAAGAAATTTCTTAGGAATTTAACTTACAATTTATTGAAATAATTTCATAAAAAAAACCATAAAAAATCAAGATTTTAGTCAATAAAATTCACGCACCCGTATCATAGTACCATGAAACATTATTCAAAACTACATACATTCACAAAAGATTTCTTTAATTCAACAACTCCCAGCTCAGAGCATTTCATTTACAATTCATAAATAGGGAAAAATTAAGTTGGGACTTCAATTTTACACTGAACCATAGACCTATCATTGCCAATATTATCTTAAAATAGTCACCCTCGATCCATATCCACGATCTAAGGGGAATTTTCCTTTCAGTTGCCTTATCAAGAAGCCATCTTGAATACTTAAAGGACAAGAAATACATATGGGAGTGGGTGGTTTGTCAGCTATTCAAGAACAATATAATTCACACTAATGGGCAATTTATCAGTTGGGTCAATAACTCTAGGAGTGGTTTATCAACCCCTGGAAAACACTCTGGGTGGTTTATCAGCTATGTCAAGTACTCAACAAGTGTTTTATTAGCTCACACCAAGAACCCTCCTGCATGTGGTTTATCAACCATAGAAATCACCCTGAGTGGTTTTCTCATCTAGTCTCTTGGAAAGCACTCATTCCATTTCCTTTTTATCCTCTTTCCCTTCTAGTTACAATTTACTCTTTCAGGGATCCCATTCCCTCAACTCATAACTCTTTCCTACTTTATTCATGAGCTCCACTAAGAAGAGGTCTGACCCCACATTGTTGTACATTTTCCTTTTTATCATTTCCTTAGGGGTCTCTTCATGCCCCTCTTGGACTCTTCCTCTTCCTTTTTTCTCATTATTTGCACCATAAAATTACTTTAAGGTGCCAAATAACCCCACTTAGTGTATCTTTCCTCTTCCCTCTTAGATCATAGATTTGTGGTCCCACACTTCAAGCCATTACGTCATTACATTGAAAAAATAAAGGGAACCGTACTAGAGGTGACACACCTATGGAGCCACCAATGTAGATCCTTTCTTCTCCTTAAAGACAAGAATCCACATTTACCCTTCCACAACCACAATTCCCTATACCAACCATAGTTAGCCCAATAATGGTAGGTTAGCTTAACCAATGCAATTTATTGAGCTTGCAACGTAGCCAACCTACTCCATATCTTCCTTGAACTACCATGATATCGATCTTAGATATGGGAAAACAAAAACTAAAGAGAATCCTCCCACGCATATTGAAGATCTTCATGAGAAAGCTTTAAATGAAGAAATCAAGCAAGAGTTATCTCTTTAACCTTTAATAACCTTCAAGAACCACCTTATGCTAAAATGATAATTTAAGAAAAAACTTTATCTCAACCATAATCTTATTTCTTGGGCGATCTCAAGAATGTGTGTGTCAAGATCCTGATTTTTCAAGCTATTAAAGATGCACCAATCTACTCAAAAGTGGTGAGAGAAATTTGTTTGAGGAGGCTTAGTGAAAAAGAAAAGTATGTTGTAGCATTAACATTGGACTAGCCAACCTTTTACCAACAACATGCTTTGTAGTATATAACCAAGTAGGGTGTTAATGTTTTCCTCTATCTAGGATTTGAGTAGGGATACTTCCATTTACCTACATGGGAATCTCATTACAAAATTTCACAGTTTCATTTTGTTTCTTTGCATCACCAAGAAAGACATTAATGGCCTCGAATTTTCTCTTTATATACTTCTTACATTTATGGGAGATCCCTAGTACTCCCATTCCCAAGTCTCCCTATATGAGGATTATGGAATCAAAGGGAGAAGCACAACTCATAATATTTTCAATTAAGCTTCAGTGGATAAATCCATGTCTATGATACTTATTTATAAATTCTCTAACGATAATAGACTGTAGAGAGCTTACTATCAAATCTATAAGAGGTGCATCAATAACATGAATAGCATTGGGGTGATTTCGTTATGATGAGGTTAAATCCCCACTTGATCCATAGCTTGAGATAGATTTCCAAGTATGAAAAACCTCATTAACTACCTCCTCATGCATGCCTTGAAAACAAAAATAAGACAAAGTGGTTAATGTCACCCACTCATAATTATAGATAACTAAATAATTAACTTAATGTTTAAGACTAAACTAAAATTCCAAAAGTACAAACTTCTTAATTCTCACCGACTCAAGTATGGTGAAAAAAATAATAAAATAATAGGGATCTAAAATTCGATAAATATACATTAACAAATTAAAATGGTTCATTAACCAAAATAAAATATATACTTAAAAACATGATAATAAAATCTTTATACAAAAATCTAAACTATTACATAAACCCTCATGGTACAAATCGCAGAACATCCAGTATTAAGAGTAATTCACAATTCAAAAAAATCTTTAAATTTTAAACAAAACTAATATAAAAAATATACTTCAAAAATTAATAATATGTGAAGTATTATTTTAATAATATATAGTACACGCTTTTTAATTAAAAAAAATAATAATAAAATATTATGACTTCAGAGAAATTAGAGATGTTTACAAAGCTTTAAGAAAATCTATTAATGCTTTTAATATTTACGAGAAATGAATAAATCTATTATTTTCTGTTATTTCCGATAAATTGTAATTTAAACTAATTTAAATGAAAGAATAAGATCAACCCAATTATAAAAAGTTTTTTATTATTATATGCATGGTTATGTATTCATTTAATACCTTCTCATTACTCATACAGGAGAAACAAAAAGTGTTTTTAAAAGCAGTTGTCTATAATGAGACTTTTTGGAAGCTTTTCCGGTGGGTTCTTCCGGTCAAAATCCGGCAGCAATTTATTGGGTTCTTCCGGTCAAAATCCGGCAGCAATTTATTGGAATCGCAAGTTTGATAGCTACTTTCTGCACAATCAAGGCGTCCCAAGGGTTTTTCAGGGTGCTGAATCCAAATATGCAGTTAAAAAACCATTTTAACTGCAACAAATAAAGATTTAACCTCAATTTCTTCCACCGGATTCCGTCACCCGAATCTCCAAAAAGTCGCATTATAGACAACTCCTTTTTAAAATGCAGAAATAACACACTATGAATCTTCTTCGTGCTAAAAAAATCGTTAATTCTATACTTTTAGAAACATTTACATTTTCTGTTTTATTTACGTGAGTCACAATGTTAGGTATGGTGGATTTTTTTTATGTATTGTTTTTATATCTATGTTATATTATATGGAGTTGTTTTTAGTGTGTTTTTTTGGACTTTCTAGTATCGGAATCTTGTGAAAAATTTGAGATGAAATCTTGATTTATGTTATTTAAATTAGTTTTTTGATTGTATATATGGATTCAGCACCCTCGAAAACCACTATGGCACTTCGATTGCACAGGATTACTCATCAATATTTCAATAAATCTACAAGATTTTAGAGAAATTTCACTGAGAAAACCCACGGTAAAAGCTTCCAAAAAGTCGCACTAAAGACAACTCCATATTATATTGTTTCGTGTGTAATGTTGGTTTTTTTGAATTTTTAAATTTTTAAAACTAAAGTTTAAAAAACATATTAAATTGAATATATATATATATATATTGGTTGATAACTATTTTTATGTGATTTTAAATTGAATTATAAGATATGAAAATTATATTAAAAAATAAAAAATCAAAAAAAATATTTTCCAAATGTCATATTAATGATTATTATTGTAATCTTTGCACAACAAAACCTCATGTGATAGAATCTCACTATTTTTTATGTAAGTAATGGCAGAAAACTATCCACATAACATTTTATTTTACATTTATATCATTGCATTTTATCCTTTATATTATTTTTTATTTAAAAAAAATTAACCACAAATTATGTATAATTCATCAACTATATAAAAGCAATATTTTGATATTGATTTACTTTTTAGATATATATATATATATATATATATATAGGATAGCAAGTTGAGTATGGGTAATCGGGCGCCTGCAGCTACACCAAACAAGGAGCACGGTTAGGGTTTCATTTTGTGCAGCTGAATACACATGATCACCCGCTGATTTTGTGTTGTCATCATCACCGTTACGGTTGGATGCATTTTGATTTCGTTGTCACCTGTTGCCTTTTGTTTTTGTCAGGTTTAATGTAGGATGTTGGATATGGAGCTCGAGGAGGTGGACTACTTCGTTGACCCTAACCCCTGTGCCACTATCTGGCAAAGCCCTAACCCTACGTCAGATTCTATGCCCGCTGGGATTCAAGATTTGTCTTTTTCGCACATCTCCATTACTGCTTGCTCCATTTCAGTCCCCGGTCCTTCCACATCCGGCCTCCCTTTCGCCACCCCCTCCATAGACTCCCCGGAACTTGACTGCCTTCCCCTCTCGCTGGCAACCCTCCACCTGCTTACCTCCTGCACGTAGCCATCACCCCCTTTTGAGCCATCACCATCCGAGAATTTGGTCCACCTGACACATTTTGAGCTTCCCTCCTCTGCTGGAATCGATTCGACGACCATCCACGACCCTCCTTCATCCACTCTTCTTCCCCCTCCTACTACAGCACCAAGCTCCTCATCCTCCCCCTCCGGTTGTTTTGATGCCCCGGTCATCAAAGTTCATCACTCCTCTCAGCAGTCTCAATAGGAGCACTAAGGCTCGCAGGATCCCTTGTAGGATCATCCCATTGTGCCATGCACAGGGAAATAAAAGCTCAAGTTTGTGAAGGCCAAGAGCAAGGACCTGACCCAAAAATTCGAGGAAGGGGTAAACAGGGGGAAGTAATAAACACGACAGGCATGGTTCTTGTTGGAAGAGTTCATGGTCGCGCCTATTTTACTAAGAGACTCAGACTCTGGGGCAAGAGATTTGGGGGAACATCTTCAAGGATCTCCCAGAGGTACAAACGCTGGCTCGAGGATGGTTCAAACTTTATTTTTAGTAGGAGGAATACACAAATTGGGCACTTACCAGATATTGACATATAAAGATGGTCCTGGTTATTCAAAAGTGTTGGAGTCCTATTTTTTATCAAGAGCAGGAAAAATCGAAGTTGGACCACTTTGGGTCTGGCTGCCTAGTCTTCCTCTGCACTTTTGGTCTGAAGATATATTCATTTGCATAAGCAATGCTCTCAGCACCTATCTAGACTATGATAAATCATACATCAGATTTGGAAACCGGTTGTTGGCCCGCATACTTGTTTACATGGATACTAGAGAAGGGTTGGAGAAAAAATCTTGGACTACAAAGGAGTGTCATTCAGATGTCATAGGTACCATAAGGTTAGGCACCTATACAAGGAATGTCCATTGGTTTGTAAGATTGCCTCTCCAAACAAAGAAGCAGAGGAAGTAGTGGCAAGGGCACCTGCATTTGCTCTTGCCCAGACTCCAATGGAAAATGCTTCTCAGTCAAAGACGAGCATATCGACTTAGGTGCCATCCTTGAGTACTCCCCGTCCTCCTTCCCCACCGATGAAAAGATCAAGGTCTGTAGCTGCAACTGCTTGATCATTGGGTACTTCCCCTCCCCCTTGCTCTGCTACTTTATCTTCATATTTATGCTCTGCATAGCATTTGCATTTTGCATCTGTATCTTTTCTGGATTATATCTCTTTCACTATCCCTTGTTTCTTGAAATCTCATCTTTCGGTTAACTCAACAACTCTGCCTACCATCCCGGATCTGGATCGCTCCCCCCCAAATTCTGATCCTTCAATCATCTCAGGTCATGTTCACCCTTATAACCTCCCCCCCTGCTCTTCTCATCCATCCGAGGCCTTTGTAAGCTCCAAGCTGGGCCTGATCTTCCCTCCTTGCTCTTCCAAAATCCCCCAGGGGGCGAAAATCTCATATGTCTAGGGCCATATATCAATTTGGGGTGGAAGTGGCTTTTGGAAGACAATCTACACTCGATTGGGTACTTAGAGCACAGTCTGCCCTCTCTCAGTCACCCCCATGAAGTGGCTCTCCGTTAACTGCAGAGGTCTAGCTAGCCCTCCCAAAAAGCTAGCCCTTAGATGCTTATTTGAATTTGAGTCGGCTGATATTATATTTATGCAAGAAACACTTGGCTTGGCTGATGAGATTATTCATGTGCTTCAATCATTGAAATCGGGTTGGATTTCCCAGTTCCTTGATGTCATGGGGCGATCGGCTGGGCTAGCCTTGGGTATTAATCCTCACACTATACACCTCAAGGCCTCCTGGGGTGGGGCTAGATTTATCGGCATGGACCTCAAGATTGTCAATATATATGGCCCTTGTCATAATAGAGAGGCTTTTGGAATCATCTCCCAAATCTTTCCATTATCAACTCTGATAATACCATCTTGGGAGGAGACTTGAACTTCTCCATTGGCTTTGGAGAATCATGGGGAAGTAATGCTTAGGTGGATCCCTTATCTAAGATAATGAAGCAACTCCTTGAACAACATCACTTGATTGACATCCCTATGGTAAAACCTCAACCCACTTGGTGCAATCGAAGAATTGGGGAGGCTGCTCTGGCCAGGCGCTTAGATCATTTCCTCATTAAGGATTCACTGATGAGAGGACTATCACTTTACAGAAAATGGGTTGGTTCTAGAGGTATATCAGACCATTCCCTATCTTCATGGGGATTTCCAACCCCTTTCGAAAGCCAAGGGCACCCTTCAAATTCAACTCCACCTGGCTAACGGATCCCTCATATATTCACCTAGTTAACAATCATTGGCTTACTCATCTACCATCCTCGGGGATAACCACTGCAGAGGGTTTCTGTGACAACCTACTTAAAATCAAGAAATTATCTATTATTTGGGCCAAGGAAAAAAGAGACGGAGATGACTTTACCCTCGAGATCATTGAGCATACTCTAGCCAATCTTTTGGATGATTAGGGACAGGGATTCAAAACTGTGGAGGCAAAATCCCACCTTATTGACTTGGAGGCACATCGATCCAAGATTCTAAAATAGAGGGAAGAACCTAGTGCCTTCGGAGTCAGGCTATTTGGTTACAAGCCGGTGATGAGAATACAAAGTTCTTCCACAACTATGCAAAGGGAAGGAAAGTCAGCAACATTATCTGGCACATGTCCAAGGAGGACGGTAGTCTTGCAAATTCATTTAATCAGCTAGCTCATTTGGGAAACTCACACTTCCAAAAACTTTTTACGGCTACCCCTGGTGCCACTCTGGTTGATATTGTTCCGATAGCAGGACATTTCCCTCGGTTTGTCGACCCGGATGAGGCTGAGGAGCTCACCTCCCCTGTTACAATGGGTGAATTGGAAAGTACTCTAAAATGGTTCAAAAAGATAAGAGTCTAGGGCCTAATGGATGGACTATTGAGTTTTATCTTACTTTTCATGAAACCATTGGTCATGATCTTCTAATGGTGGTGGAGGAATGCAGAACATCTGGTCATTTGTATGAGGTGATAAATTCCATTTTCATTTCCCTTAACCCCAAATCTGAGTCCCCTTTGACGTTCAATGATTTCCCACCCATATCTCTTTACAACTATTTTTACAAGATCATCGGCAAGATCATAGCCAACCGACTCAAACCTATCCTATCCAGTCACATCTCCCCTGAACAATTTTCTTTCCTACATAACAGACAAATCCATGAGGTTATTGGCTCTGCACAGGAAGCTCTTCATTCCATGAAATCTAAAAATCTCATGGGTTCCATTCTCAAAATTGATCTCGCTAAAGCTTTCTACAGGGTCAGCTGGCTCTATATTAAAATGATCCTTACCCACCTAGGTTTTCCTCCTCCCTTCATTGATTGGGTTATGTGCTACATCACCTCAGCCTCCTTCAGTGTCCTGATAAATGGCTCTGCATCATACTTTTTTCATGTTGAATGTGGACTTAGACAAGGTTGTCCACTCTCCCCTCTCCTCTTTTTGATTGTTATGGAAGGCCTCAGTAGGCTCATTGCTTCTGCCAAGCAAGATGGGCGATTACAGGGACTCAAAATATCTGATCAGTGTATTCTAACTCATCTACTCTTCGTAGATGATGTGCTCATATTCCTTAATGGAGGTATACAAGATACTTCCACCTTTTCTGATATACTACTTCTCTTCGCTAAGGCCGCAGGTATCGAGGAAAACCATTTGAAATCCACTATTACTCTCTCAGATTGGAACCCACATGAGGCATAGGCTACACTGCAAAAATTTTCATTTTAGAGTCATCACGTGGAGGATGGATTCAAATAATTGGTCTTCTGGATCAAGCCACATAGCTACAAGATTATTGACTGGATTTGTCTTATGGTCAAGATCGAAAAGCACTTACTCAATTAGAACCACAAATTCCTCTCTGGGGCAGGTCAATTAGTGCTTATTAAAGTGGTCTTGGAGGCTACACCTGTTTAATGGATGTCCCTAGCTTGGATTCCTAAAGGCATCCTATCCCAGATACAAAGGATATGCTGCAGATTCCTTTGGAATGGCTATAAGGAGGGTAAGCCCTTTGCCTGGGTGGGATGGAATCATATTTCTATACCAAAGAAATGGGGTGGTTGGGGTGTGAAGAACTTATCCTCCTTCGCACAAGCACTTGCTACTAAGATGAGTTGGATTATCCTCACCTCTCATAGCCTCTGGTCTCATGTTATCTATTATAAATATATTTGGCCCCATCAGCTTATGGATTGGATACGTTTTCCCACTTGGAAACAATCTGGGATATCCATGGTCTGGCGAGTGATTCTATATAGTATGCCTATTATCAGAAATGGACTAGCATGGAGAATTAACTAAGGCTCATATGTTCGCATTGGCCTAGACCCCTTGTCAGGCTGTGGTAATATGTTTTGACTACCTTCGAACCTTATCATTTTCTCAGTTACAGGAACATTAATGTGATTGCTCACGTTGCTGATTTGGAGAATAGCACTATCTTTGCTCAAGCATGGTTATTAGTGGAGCAATTAGGCATCCCTGTGCATTGGCAGCATGACTGGAAAGGTTATATCAATGCCTTGACTAAATCTCACATCCGTATCAAAGAGGGGGTTGATGAGTTCATTTGGACCCTTGCAGAACATGGCACATACTCCCTGAAGGCAGGCTATCCCATTATTCCCATTACGCATAGATCGCTTGTCCTCTTATAATGGTGGGTTAAGATATGGAAGCTCAAAGCGCCTCTGAGAATGAAGTTATTCATGTGGAATGTTATTCGAAACAAGACTCCAACTGGAAACAACTTCATGCATCGATCATTCCTTGGCCCTACCTAGTGTGTCCTCTATAAGCAGGAAGAGGAAACAAATGACCACCTATTCCTGCCTTTCCCGATGGTAAATCATATTTGGAATCAAGTCCTTGTTGCTCTATCTCTAACTATCAGATGGCATGGACAATCTGTCACAAATGCTTGGGATCTTTAGCGAGATGGAAACCAGAATACAAAAGTACATAGTCTACCCCTTCTTATATGCTGGTCCATTTAGTTGATAAGGAATGGTGTCATTTTCAGAGACAAAGTGGCTAGGTGGTTGTCCACAATAGAAAAAATCATTGCTTCATATCATGAAATACCTAAAGATGAACATACAGTTGTGGGTTGTGTCATCCCACCAGAAACCATTGATTCATATATCCCCAGGGCATTTTTTGATGGTGCATCTCAAGCACAGGGATGTGGTGGGGGAATCTTACTTCATATAACTGAAAACCACCTTTTCAAAATACAAATGTGGTTAGGATTGGGAACAAAAAACTTTGCAGAACTAATCTCCCTCGGACATCTTCTACAATTTGCACTGGCACATGCATGCAATCATATTCAGATTTTTGGTGACTCAAAAATCATCATCAATTGGTTCAATAACATTTCTACATGTCATGTGCACTCTCTTAGGAACATACTGGATGAAATCATGATCTTAAAAGCACAATTTAATTATGTTTCATGTCATCATATTTACAGGGAATGTAACACCGCTGTTGACCAACTTTCCTAGGAGGCCACGACACATCCCAGAGGCCTATGGTTAATATAGGAGCAACTTGGTGAGGATCATTACCAGTACTATCATCGACCCTATATTCAAAGGGAATATCCAAGGGCAGTCAAACCCTAAATTAATTTTCTCGACCCTATATTCATAGGGAATATCCGAGGGCAGTCAAACCCTAAATTATCTTGCAAAAAAACAGTATTTATAACAGCTACTTGTTGAAGTATTGTATATATTTTTGTTTGCTATTGGACTTACCAGTGTACCCTACGTGGTAAATTATGTAAAAAACTATACTTTTTGCATGGCTACGACCTTAATTTTCTTGATATTTACTTGAAGGCTATGACCAATAGACTGCATATGCCATGGGCATCTACTACATGTAATTTTTCAAATTAATGAAAAGTTGCGATTTTTCCTCAGGGAAAAGAAAATATTTATATTAAAAAAATAAACAATATATCAATTACATTTATATATAATTAAATAAATATATTCACTTCAATAAGTAGGAGTAAAAATGTATAGGTAGGACTTAATTATATAATTTTACTTAATATCAATAAGAAATCAGTAAAATAATATTAATAATAAATTAAATTGGTTATCAATTCAAACAACAAATAATTCTATAAATAAAACAACTCTATTTTTAATATTTATATTTTTCATTGTTGAAGCATTTGTGTGTATGTAATTTTAGTTCTTTAATGTTTTTACTTTAATTTAGCTATCAATTATTTTTTTCATAAGAGGCACACACTAAGCACCAATGTTGTAGATTACACTTTTTTTAATGCTGAAATTTTACTTTTAAATTATTTTTGATATATAAACATATAGCAACATAAGCTAAATATGTGTGTGTAGTGGAGATTAAAAATGTGAGATATTTTTTTCTTAAACTAATTAAGATAATGAAGTTCTAAAACCAGTATGCCAATAATGTTTGGAAGTCTCAACATGATGAAGATGGACACTTTTGGTATATACAAAATTGCTTGTAAGTCTCAACATGATGAAGATGAACACATCTGGTATATACAAGATTGCAATTAAAAATGAGGATGTATAACATATTGGAGTGGTTATTTTAAAATGTAACATTGAAAAGGATAAAGCAATGCATCTAGTATGCTTTTCAAATTGCTCAAAATGTTCATGAAAATTGTTTAAGGAATGTATGATTTCCAAAGTTGTCTTGGCCATTTTGATGTTGCACTAACAATGAATAGATATTTTTTCATCTCTTGGATAACTATTTATACATTTGTTAATGTTTACTTTTTCTTTACCAATTCTTATTGTCATTAAGCCACTGTTTAAGTGAGCTTGTCCTTTTTTCAACTATCCATCTAAATGATATTCTCTCGTAATTGCATGAGTTGCACTCTAGTGTTGTCCCAATCTACCATGATATTGTCGATTAATTCATTACATTCATCAAATCAATTCCTTATCATTGGCAATAATCTTCTCAATGTTTCAAGTTTCTTCCCCATCTGTGTTATCCTATAATCCTACATTCCAACCATTTCCATCAAGTTCTTGTTTTCTACTTGATGTTATACATCAATAACTTGTATGTCATTCAACTTTTCCATTTTTTCTTTACTCATATTTGGTCTATATTCTCTTCAAAATATTTGAAATTGGATCAGGGCAGAATTCAACAGCTCTAATGCCATTATGACCATAACTTAGGGAATTAGGAAATTGTAGTCAACTCACATCACCAACATGGATACTCTATACAAATAACTTCTAATCCTTATTTTTTTTTTGTCTTATACAAATATATTTGTGCTCTAAATAATTACAATTGGACTATTATCACTATATTTTTGTCTATTTTTGAATGTAACCTATATACAAGCCACTGACATTGAGATTTCCAAAAGCCACTGTTATGAAACCAGCTCACAAAAAGATAGAAAAGATAGATCAATTCCTTAGAATTTAGCCTCTTCGAGGGGACAACCTCCTTTACATTACACAAATGAATGATTCTTTGATGATACAAATGAAAATACCTCCTTTCTATATATAGGAGTATAAGGGGTCGTAATATAATCAGAGCCGACATAACAATAATAATGTAAGGGCACAATAATAACAATAGTGGGCTTCTATGGCACACAATAGTAACAATATGGGCACTACATGGGTACATCAATATAATAAGGGGGTTGTACTAATAACAATAAGGGGTTACACTAATAGTATAGAGGCCTAACATGCCTCTCTCCTTCAAAAAGTGTTGTCCTCAATGCTTGAGTAGTTCTTGATGCTTCTGTGTAAAATTATTTTCCTCCCATGTGGAATCTTCAGCGGGTAAGTTCTTCCACATGATGAGATACTCTGAAATTGATCAATTTCGTAGCTGTTGTGTTATTGTTTCTATGACTGCTTCAGGTTCCAATATGATTTTTCCTTCCTCTCCAATTTCGGGCAACATTGTTTGAATTGGGATCTTTTGCAGCTTTTGAATAAGTGGCCATACTTCTTAATTTTTCTTCCATTCATCCCTTGCTTCGTTTATCCAATCTGGTTGGATAATAGAAATAGCACAAAACAATGCTTCCACATCCTCATCCTTTCTTGAGAGTGCATCTGCAACAAAATTTTGCTTCCATTTTCTATAGATGATGTCAAAGTCATAACCCAACATATTTGTGACACATTTTTTCTATTCTTCTAAAGATAATAGTTGTTCTAAAAAGTATTTAAGACTATCATGATCCATTTTTACCTTGAAGTGTCTTCTCATTCGTTAAGGTTGCCATTTTTTAAGTCCATGTAGTATTGCCAACATTTCCTTCTCATAAATAGCTTGCTTGAGATGTAGCAGTAAAAATACCCAATCACCTACATCAAAACATTTTTCACTACGATGTTGATCTACCTATTATTTCATTCGATTTTGCACCAAAGTGGCGTTATCCTTTAAAAGTTGGAGAACTTGTTGTTGATGCTTGATGTGATCTTTCACTGCTTGAACCTTTTTCTTCTTGATATGTCCTTCTATCTTTAGAGTTTGAGGAGTGGTAATTTCTTCCAATCCTTTACAAGATATGGTCGGATTCATTTCTTGATGCTCGATGTGATCTTTCACTTGAACATTTTTCTTCTTGATATGTCCTTCTATCTTGATAGTTTGAGGAGTGGTAATTCCGACCAATGAATTACAAGATATGGTTGGATTCATTTCTTCTTTCTCGATGTGATATTTCACTTCTTGCACCTTTTTCTTCTTGATATGTCCTTCTATCTTGAGAGTTTGAGGAGTGGTAATTCTTACCAATGCTTTACAAGATATGGTCTGATTCATTTCTTCTTTCTCTGGGGTTGGGTCCTGGCGTATATCCTCTTCTTTTGATGTCTCTTAATCCTTTTCTTCCTCCTCTTCATACTCTATGCAAAATAATTTCTTCTCAGCACACTTATGACCTTTAGTGCATTTGCTATCACAAATGTAACAAAGCCCCTTTTATCTTTTTTCTTCCAATTATTGTGGTGTAACCCTTGTAGGCTGTGGAAGGCTAGGAGAAACAACACTTCCATCTTTATAGTTGTGATGAGAAGACTTCCTTGTTGCCATAATTTTACTTTCCACGATGTCACAAAGCCCTTTTACTCTTTCCAATTGTTGTGGTGTTGCTCTAAAGAAGGTGTTGCTCTTTGTATCCTCATAATGTGCTATCATTTCCTCCGTGAAAATTGACCACGTAACAAGTTGTTTGCGAGAACAAAGCCCTTTATACCATAAAAATTGATCTGGTTTTAGATATGAAGATGCAATACATACCTTTTGTAATAATGGTACACCATGTAGATCAAAATATTTACCGGATCCTTGCCATAAAACTTCCTCATATCGCCTTTTCCTGATTCTAGAAGCTCGATCTTGAAACGACTATAACTCTGTAATTTCAGCTCTTCCAGTTCTGAAATTGTGACGTGCAGTATCCCTCTGTGTCCTCTTTCTAATGCCACCAGTCTGATCCAAAATTGGATTCTCCAAGGAAGAGTTATGCTAAATCTCCCATGGTGACCTGATTATAGACTAGTTCAATAGAGCGAACTTGTACGATGTGCCACATGTCATTGTTTCGACCTTTGGATCTGAAAAAGGTATACAAGAAACTACAGTATGTCCTCTTTCTATACCTTCTTACAAAATTTCAATCCGATGCACAGAGCGAAAGTTATGACGATTTTCCCCAGGTTGCTTGTTTGGAATGTAATTTAGGAGGCTGCAAATAGACCAACTTCCTCAGATCATATCTCTGCAAATGTAGTGCAAAAAGCTTTGAAATTAGGACCTGATGTTCAGTGCGATTTCGTCTCAAATGGGTTTTTTTTTTCGCTTCTGAAACGTTGCAGAAAAAAATGTTATAGTGAAAATGCCATGATGACCTATTTGGAGCAGTGAAACCCTAGAATCCAAAGCTCCGATACCCAATATTATGAAACCAGCTCGCAAAAAGATAGAAAAGATAGATAAACGCCTTAGAATTTAGCCTCTTTGAGGGGGCAACCTCCTTTACATTACACAAATGAATGATCCTTTGATGATACAAATGAAAAAACCTCCTTTCTATATATAGGAGTCTAAGGGGTCATAATATAATCAAAGCCGTCATAACAATAATAATGTAAGGGCACAATAATAACAATAGTGGGCTTCTATGGCGCACAATAGTAACAATATGGGCACTACATGGGTACATCAATATAATAAGGGGGTTGTACTAATAACAATAAGGGGTTACACTAGTAGTATAGGGGCCTAACACCCACACTCTTATAAATAGTATGTCATTTGTTTCAAATCCAAAGAATTTATTTTTTCAATGAATCTTATGATTCTATAATCATAAGCATAATGTCGATTCAATTAAAAAATAATTAAAATTAAAAAATAATAAAACAAATAATAAGGTTGAATTCAATTTATTATGTTGTAATTTTTCTAATAAATATATTTAAATATATGTATAGATAAAAAAAATCATAATATAGACATTACGTTAAAGTTTTTTACATAAAAAGACATTATAATCATAATATAACATTTCAAAATTTTGTTTAATTTTAATTAAAAAACATTTAAAACCTTAATATTTATAATAATCTCTATACATATATTCCATACTATGCATATGACATTAAAAAAATTAATTAAAAAAATATTATAAAACATTTAAAAAAAAATGTAATGAGTATATATGTGCAACTATATCTATGATTTTTAATAGAATTAAAAAATAAAATAATTTTTATATATATATAAAGATATTAAATTTATATATAATATAAATAATATTATAAATGATCATCATAACTCATTTTTAATGCTCACATTACATTAAAGTTTAAAGTTTTTTACATAAAAAGACATTATAATCATAATATAACATTTCAAAATTTTGTTTAATTTTAATTAAAAATCATTTAAAACCTTAATATTTATAATAATCTCTATATATGTACATATATTCCCTATTATGCATATGAAATTAAAGAAATTAATTAAAAAATATTATAAACCATGTTAAAAAAATGTAATGAGTATATGTGTGCAACTATATCTATTATAAAGATTTTAATAGAGTTAAAAAATAAAATACTTTTATTATATATATATATATATATATATATATATATATATATATATATATTTATATATAATATAAATAGCATTATAAAGCACCACCATACCTTTTTTTTTTTTTTTCATTTTTTTTTTTTTTTTTTTCTTTTTTCTTTTTTCCTATGTAAAGACTAAGCTATTGTATTAATAAAGAAAGAAAATGTTTACAAAGAGGTACTAGCCTCTGAGGATGGATAAGGCCACCCTCTGTCTGAAGAGCATAGCAGGTACTCAAGGCTACCTGAATTACAAAGATAGAAGCAATAGAAGTAAGCATGAACAAAACAGAAGCAGGTAGTCCTCTGACTTACAAGAGAGATTCCTCCAAAAAGAACAATAGCAGCAGAATTGTAGAACCAAAGAACCTTTTCTGTTGATATCATCGCGGCAGTTGAGGGTAGGAAGACAAGTGATTCCAGAGATCTGGAAACATTGCGAATTCTGGGCATTCCTCTACCCCAAAAACAAAACTTGGGTATCTCGGAAAGAGAAGAGACCCCTCCAAAACTCCAAAACTTGACCATTGAGTAGCAGCAGAAATAGTAATTTAGCCTTCGAAGGCTCACCTTATGTTTTGTTGTCAAAATCTGGCATAGTTGCATCTTCGTTCACTGGCTGTCGGGAATCCGATGGGTGTGCTGGCTGCTGAAGCGAACCCAGATCAAGAGCATGCTCCTCAGGATTGACAACGCCTGGAGGAGGAATAACGACATTGCCAATTTCCGCCCTCGCTTGGGCATTACCAGTCTGAGCCAGCTCCCCATCGTCTTCCTCCTGGCTGTCGGAGTCTTCATCTTCTTCCTCCGTCGCGATTACAGTTATCAGCAGAGACACCCGTGATTGATTTCTCTGGCATCTGAATGTGAAACGGGATGTATGCACTTGACTATCTAGTTGGTCCGACTCCTCTGAAGGAGAAGACGGAGGCGCTACCATAGCCAGCGGCTGAATTGCCCTTGCTTGAACCTCCTGTCTTCGACTAATTCCCCAAACACCCCCTATTCTCGGGACCCCACGCTGTCTCGGTGCCATGAGCAGGGAAACTTGAGAGCTATTTATAGTGGGAGGCCCAGTATCCAAACGCAGAGCCTGAACTCTGCCCCCCAGAACTGGCCTAGTGGAAACCTGAACCAAAGTATGAGTCCTCACTATAATTTTAGCCTGCCAAGGTCCAGAGAGCATACTCTAAGCGTAGGTGAGGCCTCTGCCACTGCGCACACTGCCAGATATCGTCTCCTCTCCACTCTGCTCGAAGCACAACATAACAATACACCAAACATGCCCAAACTGGAGCAGATACACCGTTAAGTAATCCTCTTTTCGGAATTCTCTGGATGCCTCCATAACGAACCCCAACGAATTAGCGTACAATGCAGTTAAGTCCCCTCGCGCGAACCCATCTCCCCTCTGCACAACCTTCTCCTCGGCCTTTAAAGGCATTAATGCCTGGCAGAGCCGCCTAGTGTGGCCGTCCTGGCAGGCCACCTTAACATGCCATCTACCCATCGCTGTTTATCAAATTGCCACCCGCATCCGGGTGAGAATCATCCTATGTTTGCATGTCTCTATCTATTAGTGCTTGGAAGGTGGATAGATGATCCATCGAAACTACATCATTTAGATGGCCAACTGAGAGGTCTTTCTCATTTTCCACTCCTAAATTAGCAAGGAAATCAGCTGGCTTGTTCCCGTCCCTTTTTATATGCTTGAAGGAAATAGCTCTGTTCTCTTGCAGCCAATGTTGAATTTTTTCCAATCTAGATGCCAGTCTCCAGCTACTGCTGATCTTGTGAACTTGGGAACCCTGTTGGAGTTTTAAGGCCATGTTTATTAGAAGTTGGGAATCCCCTTCCACTATCAACGGAAGATAATTGCCCTGCTGCGCCAGAGTGAGACCTTTCCATAGAGCCTCCAGTTCCGCTGCATTGTTGGTATTCCACCCGATTGTGCCATAGTAGGTGAGGTGGGATTTACCCTGATGGTCTCTGATAATGCCGCCATAACCAGTCTGACCCGGATTGCCTTTCGATGCGCCATCGAAATTCAGTTGGAACATGTTGATGGGAGGTGGCCTCCACTTTACTGAATGGGTTTGGTGCTTTACGGGGCTGTCCTTGACAGGAATCTGATCTTGTATCGTTATCTGCCAATTGTTCCAGATGGCCAGCTCCTGAGGTTCCTTTGGGTAGTCATCTTGGGACCAGTTCTTTGTGGAAAGAGTTTCTCTGATGTTGTTATGAATTCCCTTCCATACCTGCTCCATTGTCATTGATTGACCTTTGAAGATCCTCCTGTTCCTTTCCTTCCAGATATTCCACATCAAGAAACCCGGTATAGTTTGCCAAAGGATGTTTAGAATTTTACATTGGTATGGTGTTTGAGGCCATTGACGTATTGTGTCTTTGATATCCCCCAGAACTCGGCCTTCCTTTTGACATCGAAATGCCACCTTTTCCCAAATCTTTCTACTCAGCTGGCACGTCTGCATTAGGTGTAAGGTTGTTTCTTCTTCCTGATTGCATATGAGGCATATGGAAGGACCAAGGAAGCCCCTTTTTCTGAGGTTATCCCAGGTTAGGATTCTATTATATGAAAGGAGCCAGAGAAAGGTGGAAACCTTCGGCCAGATTGGTGGTTTCCAGATTTTGCCCCATATCTGATCTTTATCCATTCTGTCTTTTATGATGATCCTGTAGGCCTCCTTTGTGGTGAATGTACCCTTCTCCTCATAACCCCATCTCAATGTGTCCATACCTGCTTGCTTTAATATCCTGCGTTTTTTTAACTCAGTGTTGAGAGTGAGTTGGTTGTGATTTGAGCTGCATGGTAAAATAAGGCTAGTTTCTTTCCACTCTCTCTGCTCTTGATTATTCGGTTCTTTCCAGAAATTGCTTATTTTCTCCTGCGGGGTTATCTCCCAATCATGAATAGTTTGCATGCAATCCTTAAGATTTGGTAGCTGTTGCCAGGAGTCTTCCCAGAACCTGGCAGTAAGACCATCTTTCACCTCCCAAAAGCTATGTTTTTGGATGAGATCTCTATGCTGTATGGCCGAGTTCCATATTAGCGATCCTTTACTTGTTTCCGACATTCTGATCCTTTCTTCTAAGGGTAAGTTCCTTGAGTACTTTGCTGTCCAGAGACATGCCCAGGGGGTATTGAAGTTTGAAAGCCACCTCCACCATATTTTCGCCCCCATGGTCTTATTACTTTGTTCCGGGTCTCTGAGTCCTATTCCTCCTGCCAGCCTAGGAATACAAACCTTTTCCCATCGAATGAGAGCCCATTTTCTGTTTGGTCCAGAGCTGCCCCATAGGAAATTTCTCTGTAATTGTTTGATTGCCTTAAGTACCCATTTTGGCGCTGCTAAAATGGAGAATAAGTAAAGCGGCATGGATTGCAAAACGGACTTGATAAGCACAATTCTACTGGCCATGTTAAGCGATCTATAGGTCCAAAGGAGCAATTTGGCTTCAAGTTTTTCAAGCAGGATTGTCCACGATGAATGCTTGAGGGCTGATGCGATAAGAGGAGCGCCTAGATAAGAGGAGGGCAGAGAAGCCTTGGAGAAGCCAAGAATACGCGTTATAGCTCTTTGGGTATATGGAGGGGTGTTAAAGAAGAATACCTGGGATTTAGCATTATTTATGAGGGCTCCAGAAGCTTTTGAAAAAGAGTCCAAGATGGATTTGAAAGAGCGAGCTTCTTGAACGGAAGAGTGGCCGAATAACAAGTTATCATCAACAAATTGTTGATGAGAAACTGTAGGGAGATGGTGAACGGCAATTCCTTTGAGCTTATGCGCTAGAATGGCGGCTTTAATGCTTCGCCCCAGTCCTTCAGCAAGGATAACAAACAGAAAGGGTGACAAGGGGTCTCCCTGCCTAATGCCCCGAGATGGACGAAAGGTGGGAGAGGGAATCCCATTGATGAGGATAGAAAAGAATGATGAGGAGATAAGATTACTAACCCATCTTACCCATGGGGGAGCAAATCCAAAAGCCAGGAGAGTTTTTTGCAAATAATTCCAGCTAATACTATTGAATGCTTTTGAAAGATCGATTTTAAGAAGAATCCCCGGCTTCTTTAATTGTTTGAGAGAATGCATAATTTCATGGGTGAGGATGATCCCATCAGTGATTTGACGCCCTTCAACATACCCGGATTGTTCAGGAGATATGATGAGGGGCAGCAAGGGCTTCAACCTTAGAGCAATAACCTTTGAGACAATTTTATAAATGATATTACATAAAGCAATGGGCCGATACTTATCTGGAGTGTTGGATTCTGAAGACTTGGGGATTAATGCTATAAAAGTGGCATTCATAGCTGGATACATCCATCTGAGAGTCCTTGATTCCTCCACGACCTGCCATACTTCCCATTTTATTAATTCCCAGAAATGCTGAAAGAAATTTGACGTGAACCCATCTGGGCCGGGTGCTTTCCTTGCTTTCAGTTGGTTCACCGCTAATTCTACTTCTTGAAGACTGATCGGTTTAAGAAGCAGAGTATTCTGATCTTCAGTAATTATTCTTGGAATGTGCCTGGTGATGTTATCAATGGCCGCGGATCTATTGATATTTGGTTCTTGATTCATCTGTTTGAAGTAGTTAACGAACTCCGTTTCTATTCCTTCATGGTTTTCGACCTTGATTCCTTGCTCATTATTCACAGAGGATATTTGGTTGATCATGCGCCTTTGGACTGTTGTTTTGTGAAAGAATTTTGTGTTCTTTTCACCTTCCTTCAGCCACCTAATCCTGGACTTCTGCCTCCACAATGTCTCTTCCTGCAGATCTCTTTCTAGAATTTGCTTTTCAATTGCTTGTTCTTGCTGTGTCAATTCCTCGGATCGGCCATGAGAAATTATTCTTTGTTGGGTGTCCTTCATTTTTTGAATTAGGATTTCCTTTGATTTGAAAATATTACCAAATGTAGATTTATTCCAACGTTTTATTTCCTCTTTGAGATACTTCAGCTTCTTTTGAAATAGGGCCATTCTTGTCCCCTCCGTTGCCCTAAAATTTGTCCAGGTTGTCTTTATAAATTCATGGAAGTCCGGATGAGATAGCCAGAAAGATTCAAATCTGAATGGCCTCCTTAAACTTTTGCCTGGTCGGTTCCAGTTTAAGGCAATGGGCCAGTGGTCCGATCCTGAATAAGGTAGGATTGAGGCTGTGAATTCTCCGCCCATGTGTACTGCATTGTCAGAAATTAGGAAGCGATCCAGTCGCGAGGCCACTTGCATCGGTTCCGTTCTCTTGTTGTTCCAGGTATAAAGGCCATTTTCAGTAGGAAGATCAATCATCCAATTGTCTTGAATGAAATCTTTGAGTAGAGTGTCGTCTCTGTTAATTCTGCAACGTCCTCCTCTCTTTTCCTCCAGAGTCGCTATCATGTTGTAATCTCCGCCTGAGATCCATAGCGGGTGCATTCGGTTTGCATTAAGCTGCGTTAATGCATCCAATATATCAGCTTTCTGCTGGATTTCTTGTGGAAAGTATACATTTGTAATATGCCCATCAATATTTGTGCCAATGAGATGAAACTTGGCTTGGATGAAATTTCTATTTGCATGTATATTATCCAGCTGTATCACCCTTGCGTCCCAAAGGATTGCCAAGCCTCCTGAAGCGCCCTGAGCTTCCACTGCTGTGACCTGCCCTGCCGGCCAGGCCTTAGCTGCTACTTTTTCTAAAACTACTTGTTTACATTTGGTCTCTTGCAGGAAAAGAATTGCTGGTTTTTCCTCCATTATCATGTTTTTAAGGAGTCTACCTTTCTTCTGGCCGTTAAGCCCTCTAATGTTCCAAGATATCAACTTCATTGGGAATGTTTGGGGTGGATGTTAAAATACCTGGTTAGCTGGGCGTATCTGCCTGAATCTACCAGGACTTCTCCGACCTTGATGGTTCTCTCCAGAGCGGACTTCCTTCCACGCTTTTTGCTATCCTTTGAAATAAACGTCCCATCCCATTTGCTGCCTGTTTGCACCCCAAGTGAATATTTTTTCTGGGCTTTATGCAAAACCTCCACCAGTTTGTCCACTTACGTTGCAGTTATCTTGTCGAAGTTCTTAGTTTTGCAAGCGGCCTCCAGACCAATAATGTCCAGTTCCCCTATATCAAATGTTTCTGTGTCCTCATCCATATTTTTGACTTCTTGATGGCTTTCTTCTTCTTCCCGTGCTTGTACTGCGCCTGAATCCGTTGTGTCTATCTCCATCTCTGGTTGGCTCCAGATTTTCGATTTGGTGCTATGGGTGTTGCCGTCCTGTACCTCGCTTTTTCCTTTTGATGACGCTTTGGGATCCTCAGACATGTCCGGATTTGTGATGCTCTTGGATGACAGAGGATCTTGGACTTGTTGCTCTTCCTCAACTAAAACAGCAAAGCTATTACTTGTTGAAGGCTTTGAAGGATCCTTCGTGACCTGCCTGTTCTGAGATGGCTGTTTCTTATTTCCTCTTCTGCGATTAACTACTTTGGTGAACCCATCGGTCGATTGCTTGTCCTGATCTTGTTCCGGGGACTTCTTATTTAGCGGGCAATCTCAGAACAGGTGCCCTAAGGCATGACATTTTCTACACCTAAAGGGCACATGCTCATAGTCTATTAACTGGAACCATTCTTCATCCTCATGAGTTAGTTTTACCTTGTCCGGCAAGGGTTCCTTTAAGTCCATGTAGACGCAGATCTGGGCATAAGAGGTGTACTTCTTCATTTTCGTTTCTTTTGCAATCTTGACAAAGTCCCCCAGAACCTTCCCAATCTCCTGAAGCGATTCTTCTTCCCAATATTCCCATGGCAATGAGTACAGCCTCATCCACACTGGTGCCCAGCTCAGATCCTCCTTATCTGGGTTAAATTTTGCTGCCCATTCTCTGAGGAATAGACCCGCTGAGTTAAAGAAATAAGGTCCGCTCTCAAAGACTCTGTTTCTGTCCTCCAAGCAGTTGAAGACTGCTGTAAAGAAACCTTTTGGACCTAAATGCAGGGATATATGTCCTTTCGGGTGCCATTTTATATTAATCCAGGTCCTCAGGGCTTTCTCATTTGGCCAAATGCCTATAAATTTGCCTATGAGGGCATGATCCTTCATGTATTGTATTCTTGCATTGATTCTGTGACTGGGGAACTCCACTATTGGCGTATGCTTAGCAACAGGCTTGCATGTGGATGATCTCACTCTCTGATCCTCTGGCTGAGCTTGATCATTCTGCCTGTCCGGCATATCTTCAGTATCCTTTTCATTTGTTCTCTGATCTTTCCCTGAATCGTTCTGGTTTTCGGGCTGCATTTCGTTAGTTGGGGAATCCCCTCCTGCCCCCTGGCGGGGGTGCATTTTCGCTGCTGCCAACTTCCTACAACCGTGATGTGCAGCTTTGCCGCCTTGGGGTGGGCTTCTGCCCCTGCAGTCCGCCTGCCGCTGCAGGTCTGCAGCTAACCCTAGCCGCTGTACGCTGCTACTCTACTCATCTTCGCGCTCTCTCCCAACAAATAATTACCGGAGTAAGGTCACCACCATACCTTTTTTAAGGTCCACTATATAAGTGTTTTAATAGAGTTAAAAAATTAAAATAATTTATATATATATAGATATTAAATTTATATATAATATAAATAATATTATAAATGATCACCATAACTCATTTTTAACGCTCACTATATTAAGTGTTGAGAAAATTCAAATCTCTTAACATGCATATTTTTTCTCAAATCGTGCATTTAAAAATAAATTTGCATTTTGAGAGATGTGATTTCTTTAGACTCTTGGTGGATCCTAAGATAGATGAATGTTAATATTTTAATAGATGTGTAATTCCTTCAACACATATAATTCAATGCTTACCATAAATATTTCGACATCATCTTTAATTGAGTATTCTAATACCAACTTGTTTTACTTTTTATATATCTCAAAAGTAATTGAATATAATAAAATTGGTATTTCATAAGTAAATACTTTAATAATCTCTTTCATAGTAGATCCTGAGTTAAAATAAACTTATGATACTACACTCTACGAAAAAAATATATAATTTTTTGATACTCAATATGAAATCTATATATATGATTTCAATTAAAAAAAAATAAAAAAAATTATATCAATTTTTTTGTCTTTGCATTTATATATATATAAATGAATATAATAAAATTCTTATTTGATGAGTATATACTTTTCTGATCCCACTCGAGATAGATGCTTAACTCGTTTGTTTGAAATGGAGTATATATATATTTATATTAACTTTATAAATATATTTAATAAGTATGATATATATGTGATATTTTAATATTAACTTTATAAATATATTTATTATGTGATATTTTAATATGAACTTTATAAATATATTTAATAATAATTCATTATAGATAAAGAGAATCTGATTTTTTTATTATTAAAAAACACATTTATAGATCCAAACAAACATTATAATAATAGGATAAATCTAAAATTAGAATTAGAATTAAAATAAATATATGCTAATTACAATATAACTCATACCTATATAAATAATCCTTCTCCCATTCAAATTAAAATAATATAGATATAAAACTCTTCTTTATCTTTTCACATTCCTTTCTGTTTTTAATTTATTATTTAATTTTTAAGACTCTAGTTATTTTCACTAATCATCAAATCACACTCACATAAATTTTATACCCATGGTCACCAAATACCTAAGTTACCATATATATTTCCACGTTTCAGCAAAGGACACCGACTTTCGAGACTTTAGTTTCAAAGAGACGTGAAGTTTTGAATAAAACGCATTGTTTGTTGCCCTTTTTCTCTGACCTGCAAACTATGTGGTATTTGCATAAATACCAACCTAAGATGTTGCATCAATGGCTTTCAGACCATTAAATTCGGCTACGTTATATAACAGCAGGCCTCATCACATATGTATATCAAATGAGGCGAACCGCAGCGAAAGTAAAATCCTATCCCGAATGGACGTCAGCGTTGGGCCAAACCTAAGAAGATACTCAATTAATCAGACGATTTTTAAATGCCCAGACGCCGACACAGGCAGGTTTTCACGTCACTTTAGTGGATTAAGAAAAGTTTAGATGTCCTCTCAGACACGTTTCCATTTTACTTTCTGAGAGGAAGTTGTCTCGATTTTTAAGTTATTGCAACAACCATAATGAAATAGGTGATCCATGACCAATTGCAAAGGGCTGCGTGGAATTTTTTGGAGAAAAGAGCGAGTACCATTCAACCTCTCCGACTGACAAAATTCACCAGAATACTATTCCACTGTACACAAATTTTGCAACCATGATCATACCTCTTACCTATTCATATTTTCCAAATCAAATTCTTGCCAAATTTACTGTGGAAAAAATCGGTTAGTTAACTTCTGCGGAAGGAAGAAAAGAGATAGTGATCGATAAACAATTACACATTGTTGCGTGGGGATATGAGTTCTATGGTGAATGGGTAATGGGTAATCTATTGAAGATATTTTGTTTTTTTAATTATATTTATGGGTAATAATTTAAATTTAGATGGATCTAGTAATCTGTTGATAATATTGGTTGGTTCGAAAAGTTTTGACAAATATTCTATCATGTGATTTTAGCTGAGGAATTTTCTTAATCTTGACATGAATCACATAAACCTCAATTCAACTACTAATAAAATACTTAACAACGAAAACTAGACAAAGGAAGCTGACAACCCCTTGGAGCTATAAACTCTTATTATGAAAAAAAATATATCCAATATCATAAGTCATTAAGACAACAAGGCTATATCAGCTATAATTTAGCAAGGTTGTGTGAATCTATCCCAGTAAGATCTATCTACTTATTCAAAGTGGGATTTCTCTTAAAGATTGTGCCTTATCCCAAAGAGTAAACACATCCTTTGAAATTAAAATAGATTGCAAGGTCTTGTGGAACCTATCCTAGTGGATCTATCCACTTATTCAAGTGGGATTTATCTTGAAGATTGAGTCCTATCCCAAAGAACAAACCTATCTTTTGAAATTGAAACAGATTGGGTCAAACAACAAAATATGCTCCAAACCATTGAACTGCTAACCCAACACTGAAATATAGAGAAAGAGTAACGAAACCAAAATAAACCTACCATTCAAACGATCGTCCAACGGGACACGCAAATATCTGAACATCCTGGCAAAACCCTTATATATACTAAGGCGACGATGACAAACACACAGATTTCCAATTTTCTCTTCCTAGGCTGAAGCAGACGAACTTAGAAGAGCAGCAGCTGCGGTGTAATAGCAGCAGAAGGACCACCGGTGCTTTGTGGTTAGTGAACGAGCCAGAGGGTAAGAAGCATATTAATAATGTCGGGCGGCCCTCCTCCACCCGGCCCGCCTCCGCCTCCGCCCGGCCCCACGCATGGGCACCATCCGCACCCACATCCTCATCCACCTCCGCCCGGCCCGCCTGAACCGCCCCCGCCAGGTCCGCCCGGACCTCCACCTCCTCTCTGAGCGCGCCGTCGCCGATGGTAGATTTCCTACTGCATATGTATGCCTATTATCTATTAGATGTAAAATAAATATTTGTATATACTATTTATATTGGTGAGTTTAGTGGATGTGATATAATGGTTAGGATGATTAGGTTGTGAGGTTTGTTTTTTACAAAT
This sequence comes from Pinus tabuliformis, assembly GCA_031772625.1. NCBI lineage: Eukaryota > Viridiplantae > Streptophyta > Pinopsida > Pinales > Pinaceae > Pinus > Pinus tabuliformis. Next base: position 594,985,971 of record CM062811.1, on the reverse strand, counting down.
TCAGTGGTCCAATTTCAAACAAAATTATGTATATTTGGGAGTTGTTCCAGAAAAAATTCTTCAATTGAAAAAGCGCTTTCATACTAGTGAATATAGAATCTATATCTATATATTTTGACATCTATATCTATGTGTTTTTGTGTATTTTGGTCCAAAAATTTCTGGCAGGTTTCTCTAATAATACTTATTTTATTTCCAGTATCCTGGGCGTTTAACTGGGTACTTTGTAGAAGATCTCGATTATCAGTTTGGTTTGTTTTTCTGATCATGTTGCATAGATTTTGACTTTTAATAAATCATTATGTTTATCATCCATTGATGTTAATGTCATCCTGAATACGGGTTTATTAACTTGTGCCAACCAGTTTAAAGATACTATGAATTCCCAGCTGATCTTTAATGGTTGGCATGCCTTTATTCTAATGTTAATCTTCGGCATAACAATCATCAAAGAATTTTAAAATAAGAGAACAACCTGTTTCATCAATATGAGTCTCTAAAAAATGTAATAACTAACTTATTTATGATATTTTAAAATAATTTTATTTAATGTAACAATCATAATTTAACTTTAAAAATGACAAATAAAATAAATTGGTTCAGTTAAGAAAAAAACCGTTTACCTTACCATCTAAATTTTGATTAAGATCCAATCTTGAAATCTTACAAATCTAATAAGGAACCTCATGGATCTATAATGATTGAGGCGGTATAAATACCTTTTAATATGTAAAACAAGCTTCCTGAACTCCAATCATGCAAGAAGATAGATGCAGTGCATTGACTGCTAACTGATTTTTTTCCTAAGTTTAATTTGATTTGCAGAATTTTGGAAATTGGGTGAATATGAGGGAAGTCAAATTGACCATAATATTTCTAAAATTTATAATAAAAATTTAAATAGGTTCAAAATTGAATCAAAATAAAATTTATTTTTTTCATAATTTTTTTATAAATAATTATATAATATCAAAGATATAATGTTTTTTACATTTTGCATATGTTATTATTTACCAGAATTATATAAACTGTATTCATTTTCAAAGTTTAAAAAGTCCCATTTGATAAAAGAGAAAGGAACAAAAGGAACAAATGCTTTCTGTATTTTAGATTTACCATTATTTAGCAGCATTATGTGAACTGCATTTATTTTCAATGTAAAAAAACTATCTTAGTAAAAGAAAAAGAGGAAAAACACCGAGAATGAATCAAACACTCAAACAACTTAGTACTACATTGTTTTGTATATATTAACCTGGAAAGATGGATATTTGTAAATTAATCGAGATACGAAAAATAATTATATGTTTATTTATTTGTCTATATAAAATAACCCAAAAAAATTGGGAAATAACTGAAAAAATAAATGGAAATAGTATATGATAATGGTGGTGGTGGTTAATGTCTACTGAGACCAAATTGGCCCTATAATTTTCTTAGTTTTTAATTGCCTGGATCCTCGTTTTTCTTGGCGAGATTGGTGTTGCAGCTTTCTTTTTTTTCTCTACAGTCTTCCAACTTCCTTCATCTTGCATCTCCTTCATCTCTTCTAGTTCTTGGAACATTGGTCTCTTAGCTTCGCGATCTATTGTATTCGTCCTTTTGAAGATAGTCAGAGAAGAAGTTTGGTCTAGGAGATCTGCTTCGTTGTTAAATGAAGATTTATTTTCTGTGGTATTCGAATCCTCATAACTGTTGATGCTTGAGGTGTTGTCGAGTTCACTTTTTTGTTGTTGGGTGGGGCTTTCCCCCTGCTTGTTTTGAGAGTTTTTTCTTCCTTGCTCAATTTCTTGTGATTTAGAGTTTTCTCGAGAGTATTCTTCTTTGATGACAGTGTAGTGTTCTCTTTGTGCTCCTTCCCACCATGTAGATCTATGGTGATTTTTTCTAGCAGAATTTTTCTCGGAGGCTTTTGGGAAATTTTTGGCTAGATGGTCTGTCTCAAAGCAGGATCGACATCTGATGAGGACACTTTCATAATCGAGTTTCTAGTTCCACACATAGTCTTTACTTGTTAGGTGTATTTCAGCTGGGAATTCAGCATTGTAGTCCATTTCCACACAGATGCGTGCATAGGTGGTTCTGACATATTTCTCTATTTCTGGGCACCTGTAGTAAAATTTTCCAATTGCATTTCCAATGGCTTTTAGCGAGGAGGAATTCCAGAGATGAAAGGGTAGGTTTGGAAATCTCACCCAAACTGGTGCTGAGGTTATGACTGTTGTTGAGGGATCGAATGATGGGTTCCATGGCTTCATGAATAGGCCTGAGTTTTCCCAAAACCAAGGGTCAGAATCTACAATACATTGTCTGCTTTCAGAGTTTTCAAAATCTACTATAAAGAAACCCCTAGCATAGGGGTAGATATTAATTGCATCAGAAATGACAAGCTTCCATACCTCTGAGATCCAACTGTGGAGAGTTGTCAACCGCGACCAAAAACCATTGAATCGATAGATTAGGGCACTTTCAGAAAACTTCAAAGCCTCATCGAGTGAAGCCTGGTCTCCCTGGACAATAGGAGCTGGGGCTTCACTGACAATATAGGAAAGAAATATAAACTAAACTTACAAATGCTTAGATTTTATTCTTCAAAAAAAAATTATGTTTGATTGAATGGGATGTGGTAATCCAAAATGGTGGAGTTCAAATTTTTCAACTTAAAAGTAATTATATATATATATATATATAAAAAATTTAAAATGAAATTTAATAATAAACTTTTTAAAATAAAATACTTTGTGTTATTTTCATATATAATACGAAATAAATAGTATTTATTTATTTTTTAATAAAATATTATATTATATTTAAGTAGTCGAAAATTATTTTGTAGAAAAGATTATTTGAAATAATATATTTTTTTACCAATAAAAAAAATCAATCAACATTCATATAACTTCTATAATGGATAATTATCCATTATATTATGATAAATTTTATCAATTTTATAACATTAATTTTTTTAAGTTAAAAAAAATCATATTTAATTAAAAAAATTTAAATGATTAGGATATTGAAACATGACCATGTCTTTAGCATAGACTTAAAATATATTTAAATCATGTTTAAATTTCACAATATATTATACATTTATTTGTTGTAGTAAAATTTCTCATTTTTCTATTAAATGAGTTGGTTAGCAACTTCAATATCATTCAATTGAAAGAATAACTATGTTTTGTTATGTGATGTATAAAAATAATCTTTACAACATGGAAACTAAGATGTTCCCTAAAACTGCTTTTATCTCTAGCCAAAACTCCAACCTCTAACTCAAGCGGGCTTGGCATAAGGATGCCCAAACGTGGCTCAATTATTAGAGGGTAAAGGAGGAGATCATCTTGGAGAATAGAGATTATATTAAAAATACTATCACTTCCAAATTTAAGGACAAATTGTGGGATGATAAGGAGCTTGAGGGGAAAAACAAGTAAGGTACTATAAGGAGGTGATCAACCCCACTCTCGCTAACTAGAATTACCTCTTCGTCTTAACTAGTGCTAAGACAAAAATGAACATTGTGAAGATAAGAACTAACTCCTACGAGATTCGAAGTGAAATTGGGTGTTATTCAATCCCCAAAACACCCTAGGAAGAAAGAATTTGTTAGTTGTGTGACACTAAGAAAATTGAAGATGAAAAACACTTTCTCTTAGATTGTCTTGCCCTCATTCACATCCATTCTCATTTCCAAAACATCTGCTAGACTTTTAACCTTCTTGACTTGTTCAATTACGACAACTATAGTGATATCGGAACACTCCTCTCCCTTCTATTTGATTACAAAAATAATATTTGAAAAAGTATCAACTAAATTCTTTTCTTAAGGTCTGATAGACCTCATCAGTTTCAGTGGATGTAAGTCATCATAATCAATTATTGAATCATAATTTCATCTGTATGTTACATTTATATTATTCGTTTATTATACTTAAATATTAATATGTTTAAAAAGATTGTATGGTTGAATAATAATCAGATATTTATTTTATATTTTATTATTTATTTATTTATAAAATTAATATTTATTTCTTTTTGCATTTTGATCATTAGTTTATGTTTATATATATATATATATATATATAAAAGAAAAAATGAGAATAAAATAATGATATATTGTTTTATAAGATAACATGATTTAATTTAATGTAAGGGATTAGGTCCAATGGTTGAAAGCTAGGAGTTCTTTAGTGTTGGGTAAGGTTCAATTCTCTTGAGGGCGTAGCCTAAAGCCATAGAGTGACCATGGGGTAGTGGTTGAATGTGTGGTTGCACCAGAAGAGATTATATTGAATGATCTCATGATTTTTTACACACGTAAGTGGATCAAATCCAAACTTTTAGTCCTTCAATTTTATAGGACCAAAGAGGTTGGATATAATTGTGGAAAGTGATGAATTTTCCCTATTGGTCAAGGGTTTGTTCACATGAGGGGTTTTCTTGGAGCCATTGGGGCACCTTGAGGTAGTGGTCAAATGTGTGGTTGCACGTAGAGAGAATATATTAAATGGTCTTGTAATCCATGTACACATAAGTGGATCAAAGTCCACCCTCATGTCCTTTGTTAAAAGTCTTGAAGGAAAAATTAAAATTTTCTATGCTTGGATTTTGGGACAAGCCACAAGCAATCAAGCTAGAGCTTATGGTCATGTTGACATTGTGATCAACACACTCCAAAATTTTGTCAACACTTGAATTTTGGAGCCTACCGAGGATCTCACAATTTGTCACTCTATGGCTAATTCATGGTAAATTGATGTTTTTTAAGGTGTTTGAGTCTTCTTCTCAAATTTTAACTCCCAAGTTATTTGTTCACACATGCATAGGCATGGTTGAATTCATAAAATCTCTTCCTTTACGCAAGCTCAAACATGCATAATATTATCGATGAAGATGGCACATATGAAATGTTCAACCCATTTCGAAAGTCAGTGCACAATTTCATTGATAGTCTCCCTCACTTTGGTTGCATTTGTACTTCTATTTTGGTGAGTTTTTGCAACTGTCGCTTTTACGCACCATTTCTTTCACAAGTGTCTCTTTCACATTTGCGGCTACTGTTTTGACTTGATTCCACTTTGATAAGTGTCATTTTCATGTTACCTTCACTCTTGCATGTGTCCATTCCAAGGTCGTTCACATTTTATAAGTGTCGTTTTAATATTTTCCTCCTGTCGCAGGTGTCATTTTTGTTATTTTCACTCCTATATGTGTCGCACCTTTTCATATCACCAAAGTTAGTTTTGGCACACCCTTCTACATTGCATGGCCACACATATCAAAAAAATATGGGCTAGACACATTCCTACAACTTAGCTGACCTTCGGGTCACAATCGTCCTTTTTGTCATAATTTGTGTTCTATGTGTTGTAATGTGTTGTTTCAACTATCGCACTTAGAAATAGGTGTCTCTTGGATGTCATTTCAAGGCGTGATTGATGTTCATGAGTCTTGTGCATTCCATTGGCTTGTATTGATGGCATTTATGTGTGTGATCCATGTTTGAGTTGGTTTAGAATGCATTTCTTTCTCTACCACGCTGGTCCCACGCTTAGCCATCATGAGATCTCTTCTACCATGCTTATCCTTGCAAGTTATGAAAGCTTCAATATTTCACTAGGGTCTTCCCCCTCTCACAGTGCATTAGTACTTCCTAAGGATAAGTCACCTAGCCTTTTATTGCCTTGCTCAATGAAACGCACATTCCAAATGAACAAGCAACCACTATGCTAGACACATTCCTACATATGATTTGATTTTTTTAAATGTGTTAGAAAACCTGCACAAATGAATCCAGCTAGTAAAGGTTGAACACATAGCTTTGCAGAGCAAAAATAATAAAAAAAAAAAAGCGAAAGAAGAAAAAGAATTATTGATTAACAGAAAATAGGTTACAGTGCTCATGATATACTACATAAGAGTCAACTAATATGCATCATTGGGTGAAGATCCAAGGTAATGCGCCATAGTGGTGATCAATGAGAGGACTCGACCACCTACAACAAGTTTCAGAGAGAACTATCCAGTTGTGGAGTGAAAGGAGGATAAAATCAAGGAGTAAATCATGCAGAAAGGATCTTGCATGTAGTCCCATGCATTCATGGGTAGTCAAAGGCTCCAATCTGGTGAATATTCCAATGTTGAAGCCTTGCATGTTATTCAATGCTCTAACTAAGTGTCTGCCTGTGCTAGTAATGAAGGTCCTAGATGTGTAGTACCTCCAACACCCCCACTAAACACCAATATGGGGAAAAGTAGAAAATGGGCCCTGGAAACTATGGCCAAAGGTCACCCAAAATACAATGCAACTTGTACTAAAATTGAGGAAAGAGGGAAAACCTCGTGGGAAACCACCCCCCCCCCCCTCAAAATACAATGTAATAAAAAGAAAAGAGGAAGAATAGACAATTGCTAAGGAACTGTGTCCTTCACTCCAAGACAATCGCGCAGAGAGTGAAACTTCTGCTCAGTGAATGTCTTGGTGAAAACGTCTTTAGTCTGTTCTGCTGAAGGACAGAACTGCAAATCAATGACTCGATCATGTACTAAGTCTCTAATGTAGTGCATATGGATCTCTATGTGCTTTGTCCGCTGCCGTTGTACTGGATCCCTGTAAAATTTGAGAGTACTATGGTTGTCACAACAGATGATAGTGGGCTGGTGGAACTGGATGCCCAACTTAGTGAGGAAGTGTTGTAGCCACATAGCCTGAATGGTGATTTTGACTACTCCTCTGTACTCGGCCTCAGTTGAAGAGAGAAAAATAACAGCCTTCTTCTTGCTTGACCAACAGATAGGGCCAGACCCTAGACTGAGTGAATATCCGGAGGTGGACTTGCAATCAATGATGTTGCCCACCCAATCATAATCTGTGAAGCTAAGGAGATTCAATGCAGTGCCTACTAAATAGTGAATCCTGAAGGTGATGGTGCCTTGCACATATCGGAGGATGCGCTTGGCAGCCTTCCAGTGTAGCTCATGCGGCTCTTGCATGTATCTGGAAACTGCCCCTACTGCATATGAGAGATCTGGTCTGGAGTGGGTGAGGTACAGTAAGCTCCCCACTAGATGTCTATAGAGAGTACTGTGAACTAATAAAGTGTCACCTCCATCCTCAAGGTGGACCCCAGACAGAAAAGGAGTCGGTGCTGGCTTGCAGTAAGTCATGTGAAATCTCTCGAGGAGATCCTATGCATACTTAGCCTAAGAGAGTTTGATGCCTGTGGCATCCTGGCTGATATCAAGACCAAGACAGAAGTGTAATGGACCCATGTCTGTCATCAAGAACCTATCATGCAAGGTCCTCTTGACTACAGTAATGGTTGAAGCCGAGCTGCTGATGATCAAGAGATCATCCAAATACAAAACTAAGATAAGAAGAGAGTCATGTGTCCTGAGCATGTAAACATGCAGATCAGACTTACATCTTTCGAAGTTTTGTGATAAGAGAAAAGAATCCATCTTTGCATACCAAGCTCTCGGGGCCTGCTTAAGGCCATAGAGAGACTTCTTCAGCCTGTAGACCAAATATGAATCTTGAATGAAACCATGTGGCTACTCCATGTAGATCTCCTCAGATAGGTATCCATGAAGAAAAGCATTCTTCACATCCATTTGATGTAATTCCCACCACTGGGCAGCCGCAATGGAAAGTGCTAGGCATATGGAATCCATCTTTGCTACTAGAGCAAAGGTCTCATCATAATCAATGCCATGCACTTGCTAGAAGCCTTTAGCTACTAGCCTGGCTTTCTATTTGGTGATTTGCCCATTTGAAAAACTCTTGGTCTTGTAGACCCATTTGCATCGGACAAATTTCCTTCCTGAAGGAAGGGGGACCAGATCCCAGGTCTGGTTCTCGAGGAGGGAGTTGTAATCCTCCTTCATGGCGGACTCCCAAGAGGGATGCCTAGCAGCCTCAACATAAGACTGCAGGCCAAAATATTGAACCAAATGACAATGTCGGGATGGCATTGGTTCAATGGCAGTGAGGGCAAGAAGAGGCTCAATAAACTCTGAGCTAGTCCTCTGCAGATCAGAATTATCCCCCACAAGACCAATTCTAGCAAATGGGTGGTCTTATGCATATATCTCACTTAAGCTCATTCTCTAATTTATGACAGGGGAAGTTGATTCACTGTTGGAAGCCCAATTTGGGCTTAGATGTGGATCATCATATGCATGCACTGGATTTTTATCTGAATACTCTATATATGCATCTGCATGCTCTACCTTGGAGTCTGCATAATCTGTATCTACATTTGAGTGTACTAAGTCATCAAATCGATCATGAGGTAGATAAAAGGTGTCTGCATGCAGCAATTGAGGTGTATGTGAGAGACTTTCCTCAAATTGGACGCTTCGATCAATGATGAGCTTGTCCATAGAGGAAATCAGGAGTTGGTATCCCTTCACACCATCAGGGCATCTATCTGAGAGGTATTTTATGAAATTGTATTAGGTCAAATGATATATGATGAGTACAACACAAAATAATTAGAGTTTCTGAAGTATATTCCCTACCTTAAGGAGGAAAAGGCGAATATCTATAGGTATTTTAATGCATTGCCACAATTCATCAAGGATATAATTAAATTTGATGAACCCAAGACACTAGAGGATGCAATTCAAAAACTAAATCATTGCTATGAGCAATATAGGTAGAGGTTTGAGTTTAAATTAGATTGGAAAACCAAAGACAATTCCAAGTTTTAAGGAAAATGGAAAAAGGTAGCTAAAGGTGCAAGTGCAATGCTTGTTGACCAAGAAAATCAACAGAGTTCCAACACTGCCAATAGAGGTCATTCAACTCAAGAAAAATCGAAGGTATATGAGAAGGGCCCATATAAGTGCTATAATTGTGGAGGAAACCTTTTGACGAAGGATTTCCCACAACACAAGTACATGGGTCTGATATTGTACAATATGTAGGAGGCAGAGACAATCAAGGATGTAGCTCAAATCATACCTAGAATTTATGTAGTTGTCGATATTCTCCAAGCTGATTATCAAGAAACGATTATAGATATGGAAGGTATGCTTCATGACCAAAATATTTCAATTTTGATTGACCTTGGTTCATATTTTAGATGCATCAACCCTGCTGCTATTGAGAAATGCGCACTAGAGAAGGAAGCACGTGACAAATATTGGATAGTTCAATGAACCACAAGGACAAAAGGATGTTTGAGTATTGGGTGAAGTCTTTCCTAATCAAATTAAATGGTATGTCGATGGTTGTAAACCTTAATGTGCTACCATTGAGAGCAAATAACATATTTTAGGCATGGATTGGTTATATATGCATTGGACAAAAGTAGGTTGTTATGAGAAGCATATTGAATGCCTTGATGAAGTTGGAGAGAGAAGATTGTTACAGGGAATAAGAAAGCTTACTTCAATGAGATTAATTTAAGCTAATGCAAGAAAAAAGAAGCCGCAAAAAAGAATTCCATTTCAATTGCTATGCAAATATACATAAACAATGAACTTAATCATAGCATTGGGAATGATGATGGTGATATACTGAGGAAATATCCTATAGTGCAGAAGTTTTCAAATGTATTCCCTAAAGAAATTCTTGGTTTATTTCGTCACCGAGAAGTATATTTTTGCACTAAAGCACCAATTTTGTTCACGAAGTAGAAAGATGGCACACTCATATTTTGCATTAATTATCGGTAACTAAATAAGGTGACCATTAAGTACAAGTATTTGTTGCCACAGATTAATGATCTATTTGACTAGTTAAGAGGAGTAGTAGTTTTCCCCAAAATTGATTTGAGATCAGGTTATCATAAGGTGCGTATAAAGGATAAGGAATGAGGTCTGGGAATTATGAATTCACGATAGTGCCCTTTGGGCTTTCCAATGCACCTGCAACTTCTATGCGTCTCATGAAAAACATGTTGTGTCTTATTTGGATAAGTTTGTCATAGTCTTCGTGGATGGCATTTTGGTCTACTCAAGGACCAAGGAGGAGCATGAAGATGATTTTTTTGTAGTACTACAACTACTAAGAGAGCATAATATTTATGAAAATATTAGTAAGTGAAGTTTCTTTCAGTAAGTGATTTGTTATGTTAGGCACATTTTATCAAGAGAGGGGGTGACAGTTGATTTGGAAAAGATCAAGGCTATCACAAAATTTCCAACACCCAAAAATGTGCCTAAAGTTAGGTCCTTCTTGGGACTAATAGGTTTTTATAGGAGATTTATTAAGGATTTCCCGAAGATTGATTTTCTAGTTACTGCATTACAAAAAAAGGAAAGAAGTTGAGGGGATAGTTGTCTATGTAGTAAGCTTTCCAGATCAATTGATGTAGTTGTTAAACAATTCACCAATGCTAAGAATTGTAGACCTAGACAAGAATTTTGTGGTTTGCACATATGTTTGTAAGAAAGGACTTGGTGGAGTCCTGATGTAGGAAGGTCAAGTTGTCTATTATGAATCTCAGGAGCTAAACGAACATGAGTAGGACTATGTGAATCATGAATTGGAATTGACTTCCATCATCCATGAATTGGAATTTTTGTTTTATGACTGATCATGGAGGGTTGAAATATTTGTTTGATCAACCTAAATTAAATTCAAAGCAAGATAGATGGTTGGCCATGCTAGGATAATTTTAGTTTCAAATAAAATATATAAAAATAAAAGAGAATAGAGTGGCTGATACACTCAATAGAAGAATAGAAATAAACTACATTTCAATCTTATGTTCCTCTGGGACTGTCTTTATGAAAATATCAAAAACGTTGGGAAACAAGATGAAAAGTATCAACACTTGATGGAAAAGATACATAAGGCTCTCAAGGAAATGAAGATAAGATCCATTTCCTTACAGAAAAACGGTTCATTAAATTCAAAAATTGAACTTATGTTCCAAGTAGTAGTGACTTGAAGAGACTCATATTAATATATTTTCCTATGAAGCCATATTTTATCCATCTTGGATATCAAAATACTCTATCGACCATCAATAAATTTTCTTGGTGGCCCATTTTGAAAAGAGAGGTAGCTAATTTAATCTCCAATGCATATAATATCAATAGGTGAAGGCTGAGTGCAAGCTTCCAGTTGGTTTATTGCAACCTATTCTCATATTAGAATGGAATTGGGAAAATATTTCCATGGATTTATCACAGGGTTATCAAGGACTTCAAAACAACATTGATGTAATCATTATAGTGGTTTAAAAGTTGAGAAAGGTGTCTCACATTGTGTGTGTGAAGTCTTCAAATTTATCAATTGAAGTGGCTCAAGTTTTCATAACAAAAATCATAAGAGTGCAAGGATTTCCTAAGAAAATGATCTCAGATAGAGATGTCCAATTCACTTCAAAATTATGTAAAGAATTATTCGTAATCTTGCAAAAAAAATGGACTTTAACACAATGTACCATCCTCAGACCAATGGGGAAACAAAGAGAAAAAATAAGATTCTTGAAGACATGTAAATAATGTATGTAATGCAGCAACCCAAGAATTGGGAAGAGTACCTTCCACTTGTGGAATTAGTATCAAGAATCACTGGGAATGAGCCCATTTGAAGAGCGTTATGGGAGGAGTTGTAACACTCATATCAACTGGAGTGATATAGTGAATGAGGTCCTTACGGCGATCAATATGTTGAAATACACGGAGAAGGAAATGAAAACCATCAAAATAAATTTAAAACTCGCATGGGATTGGTAGAAAAGCTATGCAGACCAACACAGATTTCAAAAAGAGTTCCATATCAAGGAACTTGTTTTTCTACGAGTAAGCCATAAAAATATCCTTAAAATTTTGGTCATGTGCCATGTAGGAACAATAGTTTTGTGGGCCATTTGAAGTGCTTGAAAGGATAGGGCAGTGGCATATAGGCAGTGTTTTCCTCCACCAATAAGAGCTCATGATGTGTACCATGTTTCATTACTGAAAAGATATGTGCAATATGCTAATCATGTGATTGATTGGTTTATGTTACACGTAGAATTAGAGGGAAAGTTCCAACTGGAACCCCTATTCATCCTAGATTGAGGGCAAAAGATGCTCTAGAATCCAGTAATAGAGCAAGTTAAAGTGAAGTGGAGGCACTTTGGGCCTAAGGAAACCACGTGGGATATGGATGACATGATGTAGGAAAAATTCCATTTCTTATTTATTGAGTAAATAAAAACTAAATACATTGTAAATGATGTAGAGTTGTGTGTATAAAGCCCCATAATCAGTAATTCTTGGTATAAATTATGTTTTGTTGAATATGGTTATTGAACATTGTGGACAGTGTCATCCCCTAGGGTGGTGGGGAATATGACATCCCCTGGATAATATTTCTCTATTTGTAAATAGTTTTAATTATTTAAAAGGCTTGGATATAAAAGGGACATAAATCCCATTGCTTGAGGAAGGAGATTTCTTGAGGGAATTGTTTTTTTAAATATTATCTCTGGTTGGTTGAGTGGTTTTAAATGGGATGAATGTGCTATAATTTAACTGAAGGAGGAAAGGATAGGCCCAAGTGTTCTTTAACCTCAATAGCAAGCAAAAAAAGGACAAAACGTTAAAGGCAACGTGGATTACATTTCTCTAAATGGTTGATTGACATGGATCTAGGAGAAATATGGATGGGTTATCTATTTCGGAGAACAGGGAAACATCCGTATGACACATGCACATGCATACATAAAGGAAGGGAGAATGAATCTCTCATTATCTTTCACACAAAGGCAGTGGTAGCGAAAATTGTTGTAATAAAATTCTTCCAACGGAGGAGATGCGAGTGCAGGGAGGGAAATAATCATAATTCATTTTTGTTAATCTCTAGAGAGATTAAAACTAGTTGAAGAACCCTCATAGAGGCTTGTTGGGTGAAAGAATTATAAAGAGTAGTGGCTTTCCGGCAAGGCTGAAGAACCCACTGGAAGCTTTTTGATTGATGAGCCTATAAGTTTCGAAAGAGATACTCAGGTGCTTGTGAGGGCTGACAAACCACCAGGATTTTCCTTGGGGTTAATGCTTTGGTGCTTGAATCACTGATGAACCACATGGAAAGTGGTATCTTTACCAATTAATAGCTTATCCCTTGATGAAAATTCATTTATAGTGGACTCTCTTCTCCTAAAAGTGATTTTATACTCTCTATACTATGGTATCCTAGAATGGATGTTAATCATGTTTAAAAAGTATGAAAATATTTAGTGGAAGCTTGTGTAGCTAGTGTATGAAGGTAGCGTAGCCTTATCAAATCTTCTTTTAGGTTTCTTAATTGGTTGAAGTTCCCTTGGATGCACTTCACCTGAAGCTTGTAATCTGGCTCGGGGGTGACAACTACAAGTAATTGTGTTGTAGCTTGTATATGGTTGGGTGGATAGTCGAGCTGTTAATCTCAATTTCTAGTCTAATTGGCTACATAAGATAAGTACTCACATGGTTTTCATATGTTGACAAAAAAGTACATGTGTATGAAAGTGATTTTATGGTTTTACAGACATTAAAGAATGTGATTTCTCGTGTGTTAAGGGGATGTCTAATTCTTGTATGCGTGTCTGAGGAATGGTGTAATTATTGCCTGTGTTTAAGTATTTTAATCTCAATGAATTTCAGTTATGAATAGATGTTAGTATATCTACGCTTAATGGTGAACTTTGATGTACTTAGCATGTATTATTGTGTAGGTGTCTCAATATCTTCTTCATGAATATAAGCTAATTGACTGAAAGAAACACATATTTGTGTTGTTTGAGGGAGGAATTTTCATTCCCTGTAATATTAAGTAAATACACTCTAATGCACACTTGATGAGCATATATTCTTGTATATATTGTTTTTCATGTTTCATCACTAGAATCCCTGTGAGTTTTCCTTTCAGCAAGTTTAGTTGAATGTCACGATGCAAGGGCTTAATCAATTTTATCACCTCAGTGCAATGGGAATTAGCATAATATCCTAAAATTCATGGTTTAGTAGGCATAAGAGTCCAAATAATCCAGTCCTTCATAAAAACCAAGAAAAAATACATAAAAATTCTAAGTGTGAAATACTTGCAAAACAATTTTGAACTCACCTATAGGACCTACTGAGGTAGGGGTCGGAATTGTTGGCCAAAAGGGCCAAAATGGGGATGAGTTCATACCGACCCAAGCGGTGCATGCCGAGTAGTCGGAAAAAACCTTAGGTTGGGATTCAATCCAGTCAGGTTATGTTACCTAATCGGACCTGGAGGGATGGTTAAGCGGGACCTACGGGTTGGGGATCGGGTTGGTTATCCATGTCAAGGTCGGGGCCCTGGTTAGAGTTTCACTTTGGGGGTTATAGATGATGTTGAAATCTTGCTACCTCGAGGATCATGGATATCCATGTGGATATGTCCATGGTGGTGGAGCATCCGCTCAAGTTTCCATGCCAATTATTATTTGGTTCCCACATGGGAATCAATGATGATGTGGTAGTGTTTGTGGTCAAATTTTGAATGACATGTATTTTAGTCCATAAGTCAGATCAAGGTAAAATTTATATCATTGGAAATGTCGTGATGGGACAAATGCAATGAACTCATCTTTTTTAAGTTTTGAGAAATTTGAAAAGGATCAAAAAATTTAGATCCCATTTCCATAATTGTACCATGGACATTCGGTTATCATAGTAACTACCTCTTTCTACCCTTAGTTGGGGCTAGGGATATCAGGGTGTATTTTACTGTTTGCATATATATATATATATATATATGTTTGTGTGTGTGTGTGTGTGTGTGTTGGCTTTTTGGGGCCTGACCCAGGTTCGGAGTTAATTAGCCAAAGAAATCACTGTACTACTCACCCTTTTGGCAATAGTCGCGGAGTGCGGACTAAGGTCTCATCTGAAGTAGTATGGGGGGTGCTGGAACTAGGTTTCCGCACCCTTGAGATGTATGAGGAGTTGATTTGGTCCAACTGTGAGTCCCTTCATGCAGGTTACTTCGCGCACTTCCCTGGCCTTCGCACCCTGATATATTCACCTTCACGCCACCCTAACCAAGGGTTGTGGGTCTTTTGCACTGCTGGAGCAGTGATCTACACTATTCCCCTAAGTCACACCTGAGATCTTACTTATATTCTTATAATATTTAGTTATCTTCACGTAAACAGATGCCTTATATTATATTTACTTATTCAACACATTCATATGAGTCTGCATAGTAAATAAACAGTAAACCTACTATTCATACCCAATAATGCATAAAACAAAAAAAGATACATAGAAATATGGTAAAACTTCTATTTTATTAATTCTTCCCACGGTCACAGACTCGACCTGCCCTGCGCACTCAGCCGCTGGGGTCCACGCACCAAGCTACATACTACTAGGCCTCTGCGCACTCAATTTTAGAGCCTTCTCCTACTCTACGACCCAAAGACACAACTTACACCTTGACTCAATAATTCTTAGATTCTTCCATTCTCTGATTTATTTCTTGATGTCTCTCTTACACTTAGATCCTTGCTCTATTTATACAATCCCATGGTCCACGGACCATGGGTGGATCTTTCAAACCGACATTACATTACAAAAACAAGGGCAGTTAACCCTATGACTCTATTATGACTTCGCACTCTGCACCCATAATTCGCGGAGTCTTTACAATGGAATTAGCCAAAAACTGGGCTTTAAGCCCCAAAACATGCCTTGGGGGGATTCCACGCCCAACAGGCCCCCAACACAAACATCATGACTCGTCCTTGAGTCACTCTGTTGGTGCAAAGATCTTCACGCGGAATCCCTCCAACTCTGCTCTGACTGCTGCAAGGTCGGCAAGGCACCGAGCGACTACCTGCTGAATCTCCTGTACCGTGCTCCCTTACATTTGTACTTACGTCCGTTGCATTTGTGCGAGCTTGCCTTCAATTGTGGCTATGATTACGAAGGACTCATCGATCCAAGGCTGAACGCATGCCTTCAAAACTGCTTCTTTGTGTCGCGCTGCGTCCATTTTCTTTTTCAGTGCTTTGGTCTGTCGCATTCACACGAGCCTTTGAGTGAGGGCCACCATCTATGCGGTCCCTTTGACACTATCATACTACTACTAGAGCTCACACACCTCTCTCTCTAAGCACTGGATGTTAGGGTCCTACAGATTGGTGAGGACCTCAAATGACTCTTTCAACATTATGGTGCAGTCCCTTACTACACTATTGATCTCCTCCATCCCTAATGTAATAGTGTTGGCATGTTGTTCCCTTACTTCTAGAGGAGTGGATGGCTGCGCCTTCAATCACAGATCAACTATCTAAAGTTTTAGCTCCAGTTGAACCTTGGCCATTTCTTCTTGTGCCTCGCACACCCCTCCTACTAGTCTTTGGATGCGCACCTCTGCTAGTGCTTTTGCTAGGATGGCTAGCTCAGGGACCATTTGGCCAGCGTCTTCAAGAACCTATACCATCTGCCTATTCTGCGACATTACCTTGTTGCGCTGAAAGTTCAATTTCTCCATATTGCTCTTCTGCTCACTCAGCACCTGCAACGCGTGACTCTCCCTAGCCTGCAGTTCTGTAGTAATCCCATTCCGTAGAACATAGAGCGTCTCCCACGGGAGCACAATCATGTTGATCCCTATCCCTTTTAGTGCACTAACCGTAGGCCAGCTGGCCTCATTTGTTGTAACGAGTTCCCCTTCTGGTAGCACTATTGTGTTGGTTGTCCGAGTGCGTAGCATTTGCTTGGCTGCAACTGTCCCTACTACGAGGCTAGTCAAAAGAGTACCAACCTGAGGAGTGCGCACCTGCAACTCCTGAATCTACGCTTGGAGGGCCCCCAACACAATCTGATTCTCCGTCGTGAAGTTCTGGAGGGCCTCTGTGGTGACATCGTGCACCGTCTCTCCTATATCATGCAGATCACCCTTAGTAAGGGTGATTAGGTCAATCGATAGCTTGGATACTTTCACCTTCTTGTGCAACCCCATCCGCTCGCTCAGGAACTGGTGCTTTAACTATGATGATGTTGTTTATGGGTCTGCGCTGCCCTCCTCTTCCTCTGTTTCCATCTCTTTCTCCTGCCCATGCGAAGGCGACTTCTAGCCCTCGTGTGCCTTCTCTGTTGCCTCCTGTGCTGCTACTGTTGTGGCCTTTTTCTATTCTGCTACTGTCTACGCAGCATGTCGCACCTCCTGTGATTTTGTTGTTGCTGCTTCTTGCCTTCTCTTTTCTGCCAACTATTCCATGCACAGTTTGGCCTCCTCCTTCTTCCTCTACGTAGCAGACTTCTCCACTGTGGCAATGTCTAGGGTGTGCCACTCCAGTGGCCATGTCTCCAATACATTGAAAATCACATCATCAGTGGCTAAGAAGGGTAACTCGCTCCATTTTTTGGTCGCGTCCTTGCATGCTCTAAGTTATATGTGGTGAAAGTCTGCTTTAAATTCTGCAAAACTTTGCAGGCCATTGTAGACATTGGGTGATAACCACGGCTTGTGGTTAATCCCCATTTTGATGTTCATCTCCATGAACACCCCAAATATCTTGTTGTCGTGGATCTAGTTCGCATCTTTCATGGCCACAACGAAGTGTACTTCACAGCCTCTAAGAGATCCCTTGCAATTGTGGGGAATTGGATGTCCTCCCGCAATTCCCCTGCCACTACCACTATGGATAGTAGAATCCATGCATAGAGGAACATTTTTCCATGTTCCTGTGCCTCGCGGAAATTCTCCAGGAACTCTTTGCATAAGAATTCAGACCAGTTAAATTGGACCCCTTCTGTGCACGTTCAGCAAGTGCCACCACTGACTTAGGTACCTCATCCACGCAACACTTCCACATGACCTTACCTGCCAGTATCTGAGTCGCCACCCTGACTGCTTTGTTGTTGATACTGGAGATCGTGTAGCCCCTCTTCTTCTTCTCCAGATTGTATTTCTTCTTCATGGCCTCTGCGATGGCCAAATCCTTGCTCTTCCACTCCGAGATGTCTACGGGGTCCTCTCCTTTACACGGAAGCCAGGGAATGCGGTGGATTAAGTGGTCCGTGATGGGGATGGGATCCTCCAGCCACAAACACCCATCATACACCAGGCAGAGCAGCTGCTTGATGACGAAGATCATCACTGGGGCACGGTGGTGGTGCGACACCCAGAGCAAGTTTAATAACCCAGCTTTTTCAACTCTGCATAACCACTTTCGTGGCTCCAATTCTATAACCTCCACCGCGGTGTTCTACTTGGGCTTCGTGAGCTGCATGGTCTCTAGGTGAGGGAATTTCTTATGGTCAACAAGATCCCAATATTCAAACTTCAAGTTCAGCACCCATCCCAGGTGCGTGCCCTCAAAGATGATGTCATCTGGGAGGAGTGGAGTCTGGAGAGAGCTCTTGCTCTTGTCGAGGTCCTTAGGCACCTTTTCCTTCCCCTTCCGCGGGGGAACATACTTGGGTAGCTTGGTTGGACGGTGCGCGGGTTTTGCGTGGACACACATACTAGAATCATTGGTTGTTTTTCTTTCTTCGGCCTCAACGTGCACGGTGATTTAGATATTTCCACAAAAATATCGGCGCCTTTAGGGGCATCTTCTACGGTAAGGGATTGTGTAGCCTCTTTGGTGGTCATCTCTACAATTTCCATAGCTTCCTCATATGCTGCCATCTTGCTCATCTAGAAATCTCTCAATTGCTCAATCAGGGGCTCAATCAATGCTCTGCACAAGGCAAACAAGTCTTGGCTCAGAATACATGGGGCATACGACAACTCAATTCACAAATGACCAAGTGTTGTTTGTTGGGCAGCGCTTTGTAATTTATAGTGCCTTTTGAATTTGAATTCGACTATTCCCCCAAATCTGGTCCTTTAATGCTCCCTTGGAGGCAAATTTTCCCAAATCTTACCCATAAAGCATGTCTTAATTGCTTGCCTCCCACTCCATTTGGTCTCAAGTCAAGCATCACATCGTGAATGGTGACTACAATGGTCACTTTCTAGCCAACCCACGTGGCAACGCAACCCCCCCCGGTGCGGTCGCGAACCTTGTGACACTTTGTGTTGAAATGTACAACAAGAATATTCCAATTTTCATTTGCCCTTGGATTAAAATTCAAATTTAGTGTCACCAGCTGTTTGAAAAATAATTAATTAATTCATCTTGGATTAATTAGTTGGAGAAATTCAAACATGAAGCCTTTGTGATGTCATGGAACAGTTATCCATTTGATTGGGGAAGTTATCCCTTAATTAAGGGTATAAGGATGAGTTGTATCTGAGTTGTAATTAGTTAGCTCAGTTAACTGAGTTAAGTCCAGTTAGATTAGTTCCAAACAATTTGTGGAACTGATTGTGAGTTCAGTTAGTCAATGCATGCATGCATGAAACTAGTGTACTCTAGATAACTAAATATTCTCTCATAAATAACTCATGCATGTCAGTACAAACAATGACCCAATTGAGATTAAACGTAGGGACATTGTACTATCAGTTGCAAGAGTTTTCCTATAATAAAATCTCTTTCATGTAGAAGGAATTCATTCCTTGAGATTTTCACAGTTTTACAGTGTGTGAGATCAGTGTCACACAAGGTTACAGCTAGAGCACCTAGGGAAAACTGCGCATGGAAATAGGAGGCTTGGAGGGCAGAGGGAAAGGCATATGTGTTGTCTATTCTATCTATGAGAAAAAGTGAGGGATTGTACTCAGAGCTGGATAGTTGTGAGAGCTAAAGCTTTGTGTAATCCTGAGATATTTCCACTTGTATAATCATACAGATAGCGGGGTTTTTAGCTGAGGCTTCCCCCAAAGTATTCTTCTATGTTTCATGTGTATGGTTTCTTCTTCTTTGATATATGTGTTCCGATTGATCTTGCTCAAATTGATTAAGCTTCCACAAAGTTTGATTGTAGAAGTAGAACTAGTATTTTTCTTTACTTATATTTCATTATCAGGTGATCTACAATGAGCATTTCTATACTTTGCTCTTGCGCACAGCCCCAACATTGCACAACTCCTAAGCAGAGTAGTTTATAGTCCCACACCTCCTTTCAACTGCCTGGAGCGCTAAGACTGTACTTCCCACAGCTAGTTAGGTGGCTATGCCACCTGTATAGGGTTTCAACCAGTCATCCATCACTTTTCCTGGAAAAAACCCACCTTTTATTGTTACTAGCTGTGTCACGCACTTTATCATCTGCAGTGTGCCACCATGGGTGATCCCTTTAGTAATATGCAGTCCAATCCAAGGCATCAGGCTGATCAACTCTCGGCGGTAGTCCCCAAATTTATCAGCGTAATCGTGCACACCCTGTTTTATCACCCTGGTTTCCTTATCAAGAAAATCCTCCTCTATTTTGTCCTCCAGCTTTTTAACTTCCGCTTCCACCAGAGTGCTTTTATCCCTTAGTCGCACCCTTTCCTTCATAAGTTCTTGGAGCCTAAGATCACCCTGTCGGATTTCTTCCTCAGGTCCTGAGCGTTCTGCTTCGTTTCATTGCGTGATCCCTTCTTCCAAGGCTCTGGGAGCCGTCATATCTATTGGTGCTACTATGCGTAGACTAGCCATCTTATACTTTATGGGGAGTACAATGTTCGCTCCATATTCCAGCCTTGGAGGCATCTGCTTCGTTAGTTTCTTGCACATCATCCTATATGCCCACAAAACCACTGGTACACGTAGGACCCAATTAGTCTGCTGCGCATGATATACCTTGTTCAGCCCTTCGCACACTTCGTTAAAGGCTTTTGCGTGGATAAACTTTTGCACACTCATTATTTCCATACTCTCTTATTCCAACCAGAGGGGTCGTTCATGCAATTTCCTTGCCCGCACATGCTTATTGATTATGTCCCTTAATGTGAAGTCCGTGTGCATTAGCGCATGTTTTTTAAGACATGCCTGTATCCATATGGGAAGGTGCATGTGCAGATGAATTTTGCTCAGAAATCTTGTCGGCTAATCACATCTGAGGCTCCCCAAACCATATGCACATCATTCTCCTGCATTCGCTCCAATCCTCAAAGCTTCCTTGGTACATACCCCACCACCTTGTGGGCGTAGCACGCAGTACCCATTTCAAAGCCTCAAAATGTTGTTGTTCTGACACCTCCATTCCAAATCTGCTTAAGAAATCATCTACCTCACTTAATCCATCATAAGTAGGCAGATCCCTTACTTCCGTTGATACACAGCACAATGATCTTTTCATCATGTTGTAGTTCAGTGTGGTTACCTTGGGTAATCGGTTCTATCGTTGCTCTATCTCTTCATCTGAATCCGACGTACAGGAGCTTTCGTGCTCCCATGATATTTTCCCATCCATAGTGGGATTTACCTAGTCTTTCTCTCGTGTGGTTATCTTGTAGATGCAGTCCGTGTAGCGTGATCCTTCTGCAGGGTCCAAAGGTACTACTATGCCTAGGGACTTTTTCTCAAAAATGATCTTGTGCTTCTTTAGGTTTATCATCCCTTTCATGTCAGTGGCCCAATCGATTCCTAATAACGCGGGGTAGGGATTGTTGTCATCAACAATCTCTATCACTTCAAAATCTACCAGCGCACTTGCTCCTTCAATATCCACGGTGATTCCCTGCAATCTTCCCATAGGTAGGATCTTTTGCTGGTTCGCCATTCACAGTTAGATAGGAGACCATTATAGTGTAGGCCTCCCCATGCGCTCCCATGTCTGCTTCGGCAAAACGTTCACATCCAATCCTAAATCTAGAATCACTTGGTCCATTTCATTTTCTCCAATATGTGCAGTCAATCTCATTTCTCTTCCCATCCTCGTTGTGTGTTTTCCAACCTTCTGGACTATGCGCAGTTCTCCTCGAACGGTCCCAGCACATCGATTAATGAGTTCCTGCAATCCTTTTATAGCCTTGCTATCATGAATCAACTTCATGCACGTTTCCAGGAACGTCGTGAGCATCGATGGGTCCATTTCTAACTGTGGTCTATCTCTGCTTCCTGAAGTGGAGGCATCAGTGAAGCTCTTCCTAGCTTCCATGAAGGTTTCCTTAGCATGCTCCAAATCAAACTCTGTTTCTTTTGTCGGAGCCTTTCGAACCCAAGTACTATCTTCAGGCTACTTGCCTTTATCATCCCTTGTTGTAGTTCCACTTCAGAGCTCAATGTTCACGTTGGGATCTTCCTCGCACGTCTCATACCTCACCATCTGCAGGTTCTGGGTCGGGGGAGGTTGGAGCACTCGCTTGTCGCGCATCCTAACTATCAATGTGGAAAAATCCTCCATCTTGTGGTCAAACAATGTAAAATATAGACATCATAGATGCATTGGATTCATATAGTCACAGGAATAGTGTCCTGGCCCTCCGCAATTGTAGCATATCAGCTTTTGAAAACCTCTTCCAGGTCCTCCTCCACCTCGGCCTCGCCTGCGCCCTTAAAGTCCAGTTCGCGCCATCCCTATGTTCCGGTCAAGGGGTCACGTTTCGGCTTGAACTCTGTAGGTGGGAGTCCTATCCATAATCAGCTCATAGCTTCTACAGGTTCGCTCATTATGTCATACTGACCTATAGAAATAACAGAACAACTGCTGCGAATTCTGTGTGTACTTCTGCAATAGATGACAGTTGTCGATAATATGATTTCCCCTTATTTGACAAACTACACACCATAAAGCATGCGCCACACTAGGTACTGCTTAATGGCACTGGCTTTCCTCGTATGAGGTAATTTGTGAAGACTGGGGAATGGTCTTTGTCATGTCCCTGACCCTTACATTTAACACACCATACCTCTTCGCGCACCTCTGGGCGAGCTGTCCTGTCCTGTTTCAAACTCTGCATCTCAAGGCATAGGTCTTTCAGCTACCTATGGATCTACTGAACTCCCAAGTTAAGATCCTGTATTTGGGTCTCATGTAGTCTCATCATGATCTTGAAGGCCTCTGCCTGAGTTGTTAGCCTCTGTTGTGACAGCACGTTCCTCAAATGCGGCATTAACGATGCTACAAACCATTCGCGATGTTGTCCATCCGTCAAAGTCATATTGGCTTCAAAAATTGTGTACTTCAGTCTCTGATCCAACTCCCAAGGAGTCCCGCCTGGCAGCATTTTTATCTCCTTGAACTCGATGATCGAATGTGCCTTTGACTTCGACTTGCTAAATTCTTGGTTTAGCGCAATTTGGAAATCCGCGACCCCCAGATTCGGATTGTCATTGGAATACTTGATATACCAGGTCAGTGTGTGATCCTGTAGAGCACTAACCAGTGTCACTTCTTTATATTATCTTTTGTAATTCCCTATGCTTCCCATACAACCCTTATCATGAACCAAAACTGGTCTGGATCTTCATTTCTGATTCCCTTGAATACACACAACTTTATTGCGCTTGCCATATCGACTCGCGGTGGTGGCAGAGGTGGTATGGGTGAAGATGGGGGTGAAGGCGGTGACACTGGTGGTGGTGTGGGTGGGGGTGGTATGCATGGAATCCTCTGCCTTATCAAATTGATCGCACTTCTTTGTGAGACCTTCACGAGCTCTCCCTTGCCCCTTCGCGGAGTTGAAATCAAGGGGCTAGTTTCTAGTTTTTTACTTTCTTCATTTCCGTAAATTCTTGCACTTCACATAGCCCTAAACATCAATGTATTTGCATAACCCGCTTTTCACAAAGTAGCATTTTTATCCAAGTGTTCAGAGACTTAACGTACTTACCTTGTGGCCCTTTGAGAAAGCATCGTTCTGCGTCGCTATAACTGACTTAAGTATCAACTGCAAACTCAATGATGAATCCTCCTATAATCCGATCGAGCCAGTGATCAACAGCACGTGATCTTATCCTTCGATGCTTCCAATTTGCGCACCAACTTTGGGGTCCACACAATAGGATTATTAAGTTTCCACCTTCCTTGGATATCTACTAGCTTTGTGATCCACTTGTACAAATCAATAGGGAAAGATTCAAAGAAAATTTCATGGATGTCTGTGTACAAGTAAAGATCTAACCACTTTTCTTTTGATAGTCGTAGATTCCTGTTCTCCTATGTTGCGAACTCATGGATCTTCCTATCCTACCAATATTTAGTTTCTTCCTTAGTTGGATTCCAATGATACGACATCAGACATCTCTATGGAGATCCCGGTCCCGACAACGGAACCATATGTTGGCTTCTTGGGGCCTGACCCAGGTTCAGAGTTAATTAGCCAAACTAATCTCTGTACTACTGGCCCTTTCGGCAATAGCCCATAGAGCGCAGACTGAGGTCTCACCCGAAGTAGTATGGTGGGGTGCTGGAACCAGGTTTTCGCACCCTTGAGATGTTTGAGGGGTTGATTTGGTCCAACTGTGAGTCCCTTCGCGCAGGTTACTTCATGCACTTCCCTGGCCTTTGTGCCTTGATATATTCTCCTTCGCGCAACCCTAACCAGGGGCTGTGGGGCTTTCTTGCTGTTGGAGCAACGATCTGCACTATTCCCCTAAGTCACACCCGAGATCTTACTTATCTTCTTATAACAATTAGTTATCATTGTGTAAACATATGCCTTATATTATATTTACTTATTCAACACATTTATGTGTAGTAAATAAATAGTAAACTTGCTATTCATACCCAATAATGCATAAAACAGGAAAAGATACACAAAAATATAGTAAAACTTCTCTTTTATTAATTCTTCCCATGGTTACAGACTCGACCTGCCCTGCGCACTCAGCTATAGGGGTCCATGAACTTAGCTGCGGACTACTAGGCCTCTGCACACTCAACTGCAGAGCCTTATCCTACTCTATGACCCAAAGACACAAATTACACTTTGACTCAATACTTCTTAGATTCTTCCATTCTCTGATTTGATTGATGTCTCTCTTACACTTAGAGCCTCGCTCTATTTATACAATCCCATGGTTCGCAGACCATGGGTGGATCTTTCAGACTGACATTACATTACAAAAACAAGGGCGAACAACTCCATGACTCTATTACGACTTCGCGCTCTACGCGCACAATTCGCGGAGTCTTTACAATAGGCTTAGTGAAAACTTGGGATTTAAGCCCAAAACATGCCTTGGGGGGGATTCCACACCCAACAATATATAATCAATGCAATGATTTCATTTTTTTGATTTGAGTAAAATGGTAATCATTTTGGGAAGGACTATATTAAGTTATTCTCTTTCCTACAATTTTAATTTTATTTAGTGGGGGTCCTAGGGGATATTGTTAGCAATTACAACATAGTGCTCTTATGCCAATTTAATAGATTAGGTTTTCTCTTTTCCAATTTATTTAGGATTTAAATTTCTTCTTTTTCTTAGTTGGTGGTTACAATATAGAGGGTTGCTCTGTTGGCTAGGTTAAATCAGAATCATTTCCTGTAATTCATGTTTTGTCCAGTTGAGGGCCATAAAAAAGAGCCTTTGTATGCTAGTTGAACTACATTAAAGTTATTTCTTATCATTTTTGTTTCATCCAATTGGGGGTTACAACATAGGCTTCTTATGTTAGTTGGATTATATTAGTGTTCTTCCTTTCCTACAATTAGTTGAAATTTTATTTTCAAGAAGTAGTAACTAATTTCATTTCACTACATGTGGATTTTGTTTCCAACAAGTATCTTTTTCACTTGAATTTCTACAAGTACAATTTTATTTCCAAAGTTCTTAAAGTCTTTCCAAAACTTATGAAATATCAATATCCTCTCTACAAAAGTAATAATTTATACTACAACTACAAAACAAAACAATGAAAGTAGAAAATGTGATCTACATATACAATGCATGGAAAGTCATAAGTTCCATATGATCCTTGAGTTAACAATTAAATTCACATACTTTCCATCTTTTTTAGAAACTAGGAAGGTAATTAAATGGCCCATCACTATGTAGAAACTTTTTGAGACATTGGATGATCAATTGGGAGTCTCCTTCTACCTGTAGACTAAGGAAATTCTTGTGAATGATTGTTATGAATCCATATTCTATGGAGAAGATCTTTAACATATTGATTTCTTTATATTCTCAATTCTTTAGCATAAACATGAACAATCTCTCCCTTATGATTTCTAAATACCCCTCCAAAACTAGGTTAGACAAGGTTTCCTTTAGAGGCTCCACCAAAGTTGAGGTTTGACTGTTAAGGTTGGAGGTATGAGTTCCTAGAATATATGAATGGATAGATTAGGGATGTTGCATGAGAAGATATAAAGATAATTAGGTGGGAAACAATGTAAACTTTGAAACGAGAACTGATAATGTTACCTGTTTCGTAGAGATAGCAAAAAAGTGACCTGATTTTGAAATGGGGTGATGCAGTACGAACATGTTTTTTTTAGAGCATAGTTTTTGGAAGGAATGTCATGGGAAGGATAGTTTTATGTACATTACGTTTTAGAATGGTAGTGATTTTCATGCTGATTTTAAAAAGTGAGTATTCTGCATCACCCCCTTTTTTTAAAACACCTGTTTTTTGGCTTTAAATTTTCTAATGTATAAAATGTAAATAATTATTTTGTAAATTTGATCATTTTTGAAGTGGTCGTTTTCTTCACATTTTCTTGTTTTTTATTTTAATTTTAACTTTTTTTAGTGAGGTTTTTATTGTTTTGCATTTTTAAATTAGGAGGTTGATATTTAGAATTTTCGATACTCTACATATTTATACATCCTTAATTAATTTTTCAATCCACATGAAATAATTGTTTCTAAAAAACAATATTTTTTAACGATGGACATAAAAATAACCATTTTTAACATAAATATAACTAAAAGACTACACGTTTTGATAATTTTTTGCTAGAATTGACATGTCAAAATCACAATTTTTATACGAAAAATTTAAACTAAAAATGGTTAAATAATAGTTTTTTTTTATGAATTTCATGTCAAAATAATAATAATAATCACTTTTTTTTCAAAAAATAATGATTAACTTAAAAATTAATGCGAAAATCACCTTAGAAATATTGAACGCATAACAACCTTAATTGAGTGTTTATTCTTCTCATAAAATGTCAAAGTCAAAACATTGCAAAGCTTTATTTCCAAGCATAACTTAAATTTAATTAACAATGTCACATAATCCAAACTCTTCGTCCTCTAGGGTTTCATCATTATCTTCCACAATATTTTCTGCTTCCTTTTGCTCATTTTCCTCTTCTAATGGATCTTTGATGTCTGCGAATCTCCCAATGTTTGTCTTTCCAAACATTCCATGTAATGGTGGGTGGGGTTCCTTTGCCTTTTTTGCAACACGTGATTCACTAAAGTCCCCTTTCTTCAACCCAATTTCTTGCATTGCATCTGGAAGAAATTGAAAAGCATTAATTCTTTGCTGAATGAAAGGCTGAAATGTTTAGAAATTTTCTTGAATAACTATTTCAAATACCATTTATGAAAAGATGGTAATGCAAGCACATAGAACCAATAAATAAGATTTCAAAGATGCAAGAGAATGTTATTTCCTAGTGGACAAATCTCTAGTCTCTCTAAAAACAAGCTACACCAAAACCATAAAAGAAACTAAGCAAGTTATTAAACCTTCCTAATTTTAGTTTATTAGGCATAGGTCACTATGTGTTAAATATCATAGTCTAAAAATAAAATAAGTAACTTGCAGCTCAAACTTAGATTGAAAATAAACATTAATGCAAATGATCCAATTTCAATTGAGAACAATAGTTTATTATGAGGAAAATAAAAAGAAAAAACCCTTCTAATTCTAATTGAAACAAGGAGAAAATTTCAATATAAAAAACTCAACACCCATATCTAGATCCATTATCACTGCATCTCTTTGACTACAAATCAAGCACTAGAGAAAATTTTTAATATAAAAACCTGAGCATCCATATATAGATACATCAACACCCCATCTTTTTGAGTAAAAATCAAGCACTCCTCTTTTTACATTAAAAAGGAGGGATGAATCAATCTATCTTGGTTTATGAGGAGCAATGAAAGAAATTTTCTTTATAATCTTCTAGTTTAGATCAACTAAATAAAAAGGCGTAATAACTAATCATTTAGTTTGGGTTGTTGTTTCTAAAAGGGTATGGCCCAAAGCTTAATTATGTCCAATGTCACTTCATAATCTAATGATATGTAAGAAAGATCTCTTCCACTTGAATTAATAAGACACTAGAAACCTCACATACTCAAAACAAACCTATTGAAAACCAATTTGATTCAATAGACCTAATCAAAACAAACATACAAGAGAATGTAAAAATGAACATTTGAGTATACTCAAATCTTGAAATTTGTGATCCCAATTCATAATTCTTTATTTATTTCTATCTCATCATACGTTAATTATTTTAGCAAAAGAAAAAGACACCTACATTTCTATCTTATTCGGAGTTCATTATTTTGGAAAAGAGAAAGAAACCTATGTGTTCATCTAGAACATGGAGAAGAGGTAAACTGTGTTAGATTGTCTCTTTTTCTTTCACAATACACACCAATAACCACTCTTTTTAGCTTGCCAAGATTATTTAGCATCAAAAAATCTCTGACAATGGAAGATTGGCAAATATTGTGTTATACACAATGATTGGAAAATATTGTGTCATACCCAATGAAAAATAGGATGGGAAGAAAACAAATAGATGTGGCAGATCCATGGGTGAAAAAGAAAAGTCATAAATACTAAACATATTGCAGATTTTTATAGCTACTTGCAAACCTGGCATAGATGCCTAATCTATGCATCATGAATAAGAGATTTGGATAGGTTATAATTCTGAGCTTAATAGAATTGTCTAAACTTGTGACTTTACAAACTCCTTTTTGTTTGGGCACAAGAAGGTCCTATAAAACCACAAGCACTTCTACCTTATTATTCATGATGATGCCAAAATCAATAAACATATTATAAACATTTTCTTCCTTATGTCACCTCCTCAACGCCCATGTCACTTTTATAAAATAAAATGTATTTATCATTCTACTCAACATTCATTTTTATCAAAATTCAATATTTTCACAAACATGAAATCACTTTAAAACATTTTATACCAATTTTATACCAATTTTCAAAATTAATGAAACAAACTCAACTAATTTAATAATGGTGAATTGTAATATATAAAAAAAACTCACTACATATCATCCACTACCAATGTTAATCAAGTGAAGAAAAAAAACACTATAATTCATACCAAAAAATCAAAATAACCCCCATATAGTAAACACAAATCATATTTGCTTAATACCAGTAGTTAATAATCTCCATGCAACATATAAAATTGAAAGAGAAACACAAAATTTGCATATAATTACCCAGAAGTGAGAATAGAAAGTCTGGAGGACCAGATATATTCAGGGAGAAATTTAGCGTTTTCAGACTTTTTCATGGTTGCAACAACATAAAAACCTAAACCAGTAGAACTTCAATCAAGTAGCCTTTATTTATAATACTGATCAGCAATCCCACGTCGCAGTGGCCTTCTTCTCAGTCTTTGCTGTTGAAGTACTCGGCAGGGAAACACTCCCCAAGATTGGCATAGCTCTTGAAATAAATCTTAGGAGGAGTAGCTTCCTCGTCCACAACGATCTCACGAACCGGGACATAGAAAGGCATGTGTCATTTCTTGGCCTTCACTCCCTTGACGTTCTTCATCTTGTTCTTCTCCAACTGGCAAGAAATCTCAGTACCATACTGCACAAAGCTGTCTGCGCGCTTGAAGTGGTGTTTCACACCACTCTTCTGCTTCAGCCAGATGTCCCCGGTGGCTTCAACCCTACCCCCGTCCTCCACGTTCTCCATAGGCATGAGGAGACCCTTGGGAATTCCATAGGTTTCAAGAAGCTCCAGGGCTTTCTCCAGGGTTTCGTCTCCCTTGAAGATTATCACGTCTTCACGCTTGCTCATTACTGCTCTCACAGACATCGTGACTGCCGAAGAAACCCTAAATATCAAAACCTTAACTATGAAACCCTAATGTATTGAAACCAAGAAAAAGGCTTACAGGACAGAATGTATTCAGCACTGCTATTTATATAGCAATAACAGTAACTGGGATGCAGAATGTGGACTTCAGATACTCAACTTACCTCCCAAGAGAGAGCAGAAAGAACTGTCCAAACAGAGGTAAACTCACAGTTGTTGGCCGCTTCGTCCTGCATTCCTCAGATGAAACCATGGATTTGAAATGTTCAAAACTTAAAGAAATTCTCAACAGTACAAAGTAATAAAGAAAATCCAACGAAATGAAACAATGCCCACATACATACTTTTCAAGAAAGAGGGCAAATGGTGTAAGCACTAGTACCCCCATCACGTTGGAGTAAACAATGAAAGCCAGAGGGTTCAGCCCCTTTGATAATTCCTTCCCAATAAGAACATCGTTCACTGCATAACTAATCTGCATACCCAGCAAGGAGGCATAGATGCCCAACACTTCCAGACTGCAGAAAGGGCGTTTGTCACTGTACATTTTGGATTGGCTCTTCTTCAATTAAAATCCCCCCTCCTAAATTTTCACATTACAGATCACAAGCAAAGCTGCTTCTTTTTAGAAAAAAGGTTAAAATCTAACTCCGTGCAAGTCTAGATCCCGGAATGAAGGATTTTAAGGGCTGATATTCCTACTAGCTGCAGCAGAGCAATACTGATATTTTTGGACTGCTAAAACAGTCAACTCCTACACAACGTTGTGAAGATGTCATGCATCGACAGAGCTTTTGCATTGAAAATAGCAGATGGGGCGATTTGTAGTAGATGGGGTGATTATTAGAATTTCCGGGTGGTAGGGCGATTATGAGAATTGCCCCGCCAACAGTGGTGGTGGCGGGGCGATTCTGAGAATCGTCCCCCCACCCAACGATTCTCAGAATCACCCCATCTGCTATGAATCATCCCAAACAATTCTTACTCGACATCCAATATGATGGTACTGGCACTAGTGGTGGTGGCGGGGTGATTCTGAGAATCACCCCACCACCCGGCGATTCTCAGAATCGCCCCATCTGCTACGAATCACCCCAAACAATGCTTACCTGGCATCCAATACGATGGTACTAGCACTGCTTATAACTCAACCTGCTTGCCCTGGTTATTGAATTAGGCTCCTGGTTCAAAAATGGATCAGAGTCGTCAATTGATCAGGTGCCTGGTTCTTGAAGTGGGCAGCCATTAATTGATGGCATCACAAGCAAAGTAATTACATGCATACACATAAGCCTAAGTTTTTTTTAGTTGAGCGATAGATGCTCCAGTCCAGTACCTACAAAAGAAACAGCCGCATAACCAGATATGTCTAGCTATATTATTTCTCCCCTTCTGTTGCTTTTGAAGTGTGTGGAACCTTGATGTATAAAATCCATAGCTTATTTTCAGCTCGATAAATTCAAAGAGCTTGTTATTATGAAAGGCAAGTATCATAACAAGAGACCAGCCTTTCATTTGACGAGAGGATGGAAGCCGGATAGGCACCTGATCGTGCCTCAACAAGAGAGGCACCAAAGCAATTTCTAGCCCCCCGGTTTTATTCTATGTCAGGTTAGCCTACTTTGAACAGCTTTTTACAGAACGAAGTACATGAACCTTCACAGTAAAAGCGGGGTGCTTTGAGTGCTGTTTATCCCCCACACCATTAACCGTAGAAAGAGATTCTCCTGTGAACGAAAGTACCTTATATGGATTATAAGGGACGAAGTTGAGGACCGATAACTACTCGAATGAAAGACAACGCTATTCGACGGCCTAAAGAGAACATCTCCTCGTTTCTTTCGTTTCTTTTGACTCTGTGGAACTTGCCTCTCCCCTGGGTGCCTTCCTTATAGAAGCACAGTAGCCTCTATCTGTCAAAGGTAACAGTTGCTCATGTTCCTTCCCTCAAGACTGGAGGACGGTGGAATACTATCATCTGCAAGGGCTTCTTTACCAATCTGTCTACCAAAATGAAGATTAATAATAACAGCCATGTGCTTATTGGTCTCAATCTTTAGCAATCTGTCCACCTAAAAGAAGATTAACAATAAAGGCACTTCTATTTATATAGCAATAACAGTAACTGGGATGCAGAATGTGGATTTCAGATACTCAACTTACCTCCCAAGAGAGAGCAGAAAGAACTGTCCAAACAGAGGTAAACTCACAGTTTTTGGTTGCTTCGTCCTGCATTCCTCAGATGAAACCATGGATTTGAAATGTTCAGAAATTAAAGCAATACTCAGCACTACAAAGTAATAAAGAAAATCCAACGAAATGAAACAATGCCCACATACATACTTTTCAAGAAAGAGGGAAAATGGTGTAAGCACTAGTACCCCCACCGCGTTGGAGTAAACAATGAAAGCCAGAGGGTTCAGCCCCTTTGATAATTCCTTCCCAATAAGAACAATGTTCAGTGCATAACTAATCTGCATACCCAGCAAGGAGGCATAGATTCCCAACACTTCCAGACTACACAAAGGGTGTTTGTCACTGTACATTTTGGATTGGCTCTTCTTCAATTAAAATCCCCGCTCCTAAATTTTCACATTACATATCACAAGAAAAGTTGCTTCTTTTTAGAAAAAAAGGTTAAAATCTAACCTCGTGCAAGTCTAGATCCCGGAATGAAGGATTTTAAGGGATGATATTCCTACTAGCTGTAGCAGAGCAATACTGATAGTTTTGGACTGCTAAAACAGTCAACTCCTACACAATGTTGTGAAGATATCATGCATCGACAGAGCTTATGCATTGAAAATAATTGTGAGAAAAATCCAAAACCGATAAAGTTATTATCATGAGGGCAGGCTGGAATTTCAAAACCCAAAAGCTTTTCAAATAGTTTTACTGAATTTTCTAGGTTATTTTAGTTATATAAAAATGATTTTTTACACGGTCAAATCAAATCAGTGGTGTGGACAGTTGTCATATTCATTAATATAATTAACTCATTATTATTATATTCGATGAAAATCATGTTACCTACTATTATTTATCACAATGAAAATCATGTTATCTACAATTATTTATCAATGGTAGCTTACAATCATGTTATCTACAATTATTTATCAATGGTGGTAACCTACAGGCTTTTACTTTTATGGCATGTTTCTGATTTTCAAACTAAAATATTAAACTCCTGACAAAGTCAAAACAATTTTAAAAAACATCCTCCAACTAAATTATCACAAAAATTATTTACCATCTTCCAAATTTTAAATATTTATATTTAATAGATAAATTATCCCATAAATAATAATTTACCAATCACCTATAACCTTAGTCTCTATCAAATAAATAATATAAAACCTATCACTTCTGAATTGACATGAGGTTCGCTTTCAATCTTCTGATATTTTCAGAGGAAAAGATATTTCCCATAATCCGGTGGGTACTTAGTAGCAAGTGCCTTCACTTTATGAATCCCATATTTTTCATACTCTACATGCTGCCTTGTCCCTAACTTATCTTAGATTTGGTACTGTTGTGCAGAAAAATCCTAGCATTACGAAAGATCTGTGGGAAAGGGTGACTGAGGTGGATATTTTGTAGTGTGTGCCTTTAAAATTGAGGCAGAAATGGTATCATATCTATAATATTGGGGAAATGCCATGGAATTTTTAAGCATAAAGTTGAGGCAGAAATGGTATCACAGTAATAATATTCGGGAAATGACATGGCAGTATCTGGCCAACCGTTTGATTGTTTGTATGTTGTTTTCATATTAATACTGACAATGACATTCAATGAGAAAAGAGATGAGGTGTGATACATCTTACGATGTGTCCGTTCAACAAGATAAGACTCCCGTAGATCTTATACATATTCTTCTCACAATTCGCCACTTGTTGTAGGTACTTCCGCCAAGTTTTTCTTTACGGAAACTGCAAATGAATATTAAGCAGAAGTCAATTTAAAAAACTAAGTAATATATCTTTTACATTGAATTAATGGATAATCTTGTCGTCAATTTAAAAAACTAACTAATATATCTTTTACTGACTGATTTTCCTCACTCTCATAAATATTTGATTTAGGATCAAACATAATATGATATAATTATATAACTGAATAATAAGAAAATAATCAAATTAATGACTAAATGATAGATATAAGATCAAACTAATGACTAAATGTCGGATATAAGATAGTTGGTAATAGGGTGTGTTTTGAAGTCAATGTCGGATATAAGATAGTTGGTAATAGGGTATGTTATGAAGTCAATGTCAGATATAAGATAGTTGGTAATAGGGTGTGTTGTGAAGTCATTAGGGTTATTATTGACTCATTAAATATGACTCAAGGATTTCTAAAAGTATTCTTCCAATATTAATGAGTTTCTATGTCTACAATGTAATCACCACAATGAAATAATAAGCATTTACTACCAACTAGATGTTCATAGCCCCACAAAAGGTTTTTATATCCCTCGTTACTTCCCCCATTGGGGTGCTTTTCATTTATTTTATTTCTCTCTTTTCTTTTATTTAGATATGAGGATGGGTAACATCTAATTGATAATAGTGGGGGGAGAAACGCACTGAATAACCATATTAATAGGGGTGTGTCCTTATATTGGGTGCAAATTCTTGACCTAATTGACTTTTTAGAATTGTTGCCAAGGGAGATGTTTTTATGTTGTTGTTAAGATATTCACAATGAATTTGATAAATGTAATCGTTTCTCAGTGGTAATTGATGTTAATGGAGGTCCAAACTTAGTTTTCTCATTTTGGTTGTGTTTCCCATTATGGTATTAGCGTCCATGTGCTGCTCATGAGTCACTTGCAACAAAAGAAGACAAACAAAAAATACCATGTAACTATATTTAAAACGCCATCAAAGTTATTATTGTGGTTCATAAGATGACAGTGACAGTGACCTTCCTTTAAAAGTTTGGAAAGAAATTAAAATAGATTATATTATGGCCTTAGATACTCTAATCAAAGTAAATCGAGTGGTCGTAGGTAGCTCATCGTATTCTCCCTACATGTGGGGTATGATTTCACTGATGATACATTATTAGGATTGTGATTGACACTAGAGTTATCTTCTGGGAACTTGTTTGTTTTTTCCAATTATTTCATTCTTGAGAGAAAATCCTCTAGCATCTAGGTTTGGGATTTATTGATAGCAAATGAAGTTATCCTACCTTCATTTCTCGGGAACACATTTATGAGGGAGTAATAAGGTTCTTGAGGTGTATCCGAGTTGCTTTAGAACAAATGAAACTTGCTTCTGGGATTCCTTGTGAACTTTTTGTGAACATATTTTATGGAGAGGGTGATTAGTTTAGTGAGGGTCATTAGAGGAGATTCACTGTAATCTGACTCCATTTCCTCTTTTTAGCGAAATCCTAGCCTCCTATGAATTTGTCATGCTCAAAATTAAAATAAGGATAATCAGGAAAATGTGCTTGATATGATATGGTAAATTTGTCCATCTATATTTAGGTGTAATAACCATGGCATGTAATGGTTGAAAACATGTTGAATTTATACTTAGGAAAGAAAAAATGATATTCTACCAAAAACATTAATGTGTTTTTTACTTGAAACACCAATACCATTCATGTTCAATTGTTTTCAAACTCAAAATAAGCTTTCCAACCTCCAATAATTCTTTTTTCAATGTTATAATTCCATTTGAGTTGATGATGAATGTCAATACCTAAATGTTTGTATGGAGAAACCTTCTCCAAGTAATTGTTATCATAGATTAAATTGCCATGGTTGATCTTTTTGGATTTAATAACTATGACTTTAGTCTTGTCGTTATTAAGAGTCATACCCATATTGGAGTAATATTCATGGAGGATTTTACATTGTTTGTTAAAGACATCATGACTTCTAGTTAGAAAAAAATATCATCCTCATAAGAAGGAAGAGTAATGATTGTACCAAGGTAGGGGATACTATAGTAACTTATCAATGTAAATGTAAAAAAACGTAAAAGATATATTTTATATATATTATATATATATATATATATATATATATATATGAAATGTAATATTTAATTTATATGGAATTTAAATTCAATTATAAGTTAATTTAAATCTTATAATAAAATTTAGATAGATTGACTTGTTAGTTATTATTCGTATAAAAAAATAACATTAAGTTGAATTTATGAATGCTCTGCATAGTTATAATGGTCCTATAATATCCTTAGTTTTATTTGTATATATATAGAAAGGGTTTTATTTGTATATATATAGAAGGGAAATCGGTCGACCCCCCTTCTATTATCTAACCACTTCAACTTTTTAACTTTTTTGTTATGTCATCATTAGTCGTCATTTGGGCAAGTACATGTAAAATATTATAAGGGTGTAATCTTGAGTTCTCATTTTATTTAATGATGATATTTGTGTATATCTTGTTAATTCATCATTATAGTGTATGGATGTAAATTATTACTAGCACAATCATATTAATAAATGTGGTTAATACAAGTAAATAAGTGTATATCAAGTATATGTACAAGAGAAAACCTCAAAATTTAAGTAAGCTCAAAATTAATAGACAAGAAAATAAATAAAAAATAACACATAACAATGACAAAAATAAACATATATGTGTTGTAAAATAATATAAACCCACCATTAGCGAATAGGGTATCATCTATTTTTAATTAAAATTAAAAACCTATTATTACATATATTTAACATAAATAAATATTTATATTATTTGAAAATAATATAAATCTGACATTAAACATCTTGTTGTTTCTACTGAATATTAAAATATTACTAATAAATATGTTTACTGAGGAAAAATAAATTCTTTGGAACCATAATGTGAAAACAATTAGTACATGTTATTATGATAGTCAAATAAAAAGGTTTTACTCAGTTCAACCTAGGGTTACCATAGGCAACTACAAAATGTACACCATGGCCATATTTGCAGGTTTTGTCAAAAACTTGCTATTCATATTTGCATGTTATCCCATGTAAATGTATAGAAATAATGTGCTTCGTTCAACCACAACCTACTGCACTCACAACCATGAATAAATGACAAAAAGCAAATGGAAACATGAACCCTAACTTGGTTTCCTCTGAATGCCCTAGCGTGGAAAAGGCCCCATTATTCATTTATCATCTGCCTTCGTCTGTGCAACAATGTTTTGCTCGAATCGAGTCATTACTCCTTTCTGCTACCCAAAAATTATCGCAGTTGTACGCCTGGTATGTCCCATGCATAACTTGTATAGATAGCATTAAAGTGTGATTATAATACATAAGGATTACTTCAGAAGCATTATAACGTACCAATGCAAATATTCAGCGTGATGAGCTGGCCTAACCTAACAATCCATAATTGATTACATAAACTGAGTGTGCAAACATTCAACATGATGAGCTGCCATAACCGAACAACATCAATCCATAATTGATTACATAAACTGAGTGTTCATGGCTACAGAATACATTGATTGAAATAGGAATTGAAACCATAATTGATTGCATAAACTGATTTGTTCATGGCGGCAGGCTACATTGATCGAAATAGGAATTGAAACAAGTAGCGGAATAGAAGCGCCAGCGGAAGGGAACGAAGCGACAATTAACATGCGGAAAAGCATTTTTAATTTCACATGGGTGGGTTTGATTTCTGTTTCCCAAACCTT
The DNA here is from genome assembly GCA_031772625.1 of Pinus tabuliformis. Classification (NCBI taxonomy): domain Eukaryota; kingdom Viridiplantae; phylum Streptophyta; class Pinopsida; order Pinales; family Pinaceae; genus Pinus; species Pinus tabuliformis. The sequence continues at coordinate 594,948,493 of CM062811.1, read as the reverse complement.
TAATTTAATCTATTCAATGGTAAATTGTGACATTACGAAAAAATTCAGAGCATATAAAATTTATACCATCTAAATAATTTTCAACTTATCAAAAATTCAAAATTATAAACCCCAATTTCAATATACAACATATCTATCTGCTTAACAAAAATGTAATTATAATTTATCATTTTCTTCGATACTCAATCATATTTTTTTATTTTCAAGTTTTATTTTATTAAAATTTCGGTTATATGTGAGTAAGATTATTCGAATTAGAAATTGTGTTATTTCATACTTGATAAGTTAGACCACATTCGATTTGATTATAGAAATTAAGTTTGATGTAATTATTAATAAATTTATTTTTGGAAATTCATAAGCTTGGATTTTGGTAATTCATGATATTTTCATGTAATGTAATATGTTTAAGGATTAGATGGCTTCATTTTAAAACATATTTGTATCATAAAATATATTAGAATTGAGTTATTTAATTTTTCAATCATACGAGTGGGTTTGATTTTCTGTTTCCCAAACCTTAAATTTAATCTATTCAATTGTAAATTGTGACATTACGAAAAAATTCAGAGTATATAAAATCTATACCATCTAAATACTTTTTAATTTATCAAGAATTCAAAATTATAAACCCCAATTTCAATATACACCATATCTATCTGCTTAACAAAAATGTAATTATAATTTATCATTTCTTCTATACTCAGTCATATTTTTTTATTTTCAAGTTTTATTTTATTAAAATTTCGGTTATATGTGAGTAAGATTGTTGTAATTAGAAATTGTGTTATTTCATACTTGATAAGTTAGACCATATTCAATTTGATTATAGAATTAAGTTTGATGTAATTATTAATAAATTTATTTTTGGAAATTCATAAGCTTGGATTTTGGTAATTTATGATATTTTCATGTAATGTAATATGTTTAAGGATTAGATGGCTTCATTTTAAAACATATTTGTATCATAAAATATATTAGAATTGAGTTATTTAATTTTTCAAAAAAAAATACGGTGTTCATGCATTGTATATATATATATATATATATATATAATAAAAAACTATAGAGAGTGTGAATTGTTCACACAGAACACATAAATCACTCTTATTATTGATTACATAAAATAGTTACATATATAAGACATAGATCTCTCACTTCAACAAATCTACATCCTAAGAAAGTAGATTTACGACTCGACATGACATATGAAATACCATCTTCTATATTAATGCTTGGAAACTCACAATGACAACTCACAACAACTTAAAACACATGGAATCATTACTTCCAACACCCTCCCTTAATTCTTACATGTAACAATAATAGAAAACACACATTATAACAATAAATGCATATTTGTCATATTTGTTTGGTATGGTCATCACTAGAACTCATATCCACTTTGAAATCTCATGGTTTCCACTATTTTCTTCCACACACTTTCGAGTTTCCCCACTTGATCCATTTAAGATATAACCACTTCAGACCATCGTTGACGTACTTTGCAGAATAAACGCTTTTCAAACTCCCAAGGTAGAACAGGTTAATCTTGATACTAAACCATCTTATGGAACGACCACCATCTAGTGAATCCATGGCCCTTCGTAGCCTTCATCAGTGATCTAGAATAAAATTCTAGGTACAATATGTCATCAACAGGGAATTGTACAACTTGACCTCATATAAATTAGCTTGTATTGATGCTCCTAGAGCATGACGGGTCACACTAGATTGACCTTATTGAGAACTACCTGTAACTAATGCTCCTGAAGCATGAAATATCACATTAGTAAGTTCAATAGTTGGTTTGATCTTGTGGTTTTGCATCATTTGGTTCTTGTATAATATATTAGAATACTACAACTTCAACTCACACCACAAACTTGGACACACGAACAAATACACACAACATAAAATATTAAGTTTCTTTTGCTTTTAGAATAGTTTGAGAGGTCGTTTTGAGGGCTCTTCATCACTATCTGATTCTGACAAGTCACCAAAGTTGGCTAGGTTTGCAGTTTCTTTACCATTTAGAATATCCCTTGCACGAGTTCCACAATTCCATGTTGTATGCCTGTATTTTTGGCACTAAAATCATTATGTTGAACCCTTGGTTTTTTTTTATCTTGCCTACAGAGAATAGTGCAAGTTCATGTTGACCACCAACATCTGAACCTTTTGGGTTTTAACTTTTTTCCTCGACTAAAAGTGATGATACCATTCCTTCTAATTATTAAGAGGACATTTGACTTAATGTTAGTACAATGTTGCTATACTTAGGAGGTAGGCTATTTAATAGGATTTCTTTAGCATCATTTGCATCTATCTTGGCAACACTTCTAATTTCCTCAAGAGAGACATTAACTCATGTATATCATTAGCGAGAGGTGTCTCATCATCCATTTTGAGACTAAAAAGTTGTAAACATAACAACGATCAAGTGAGCAAGCTACACCTGGAGACTTCCTCATGAAGAACACTATACACATTGATCATTAATCATCAAGAATATATAAGTTTACATAAGAATATGAGAGTTAGAAGTAACACCTAGAAAGTAGGAACTAGTTCCTAAACTAGAACACACACACAACTATTGAACAAACTCTCTCCAATAATACATATTCTCCATTAATTTCAACACACCCCCTTAATGGAGAAAGGGTTCACTAGTACTCCTAACATCTCCCTAAATAATTCAAATTTAATGCTTTCAAGGGGCTTGGTAAAAATGTTTTCTGCGTTATCACAAGTATTATGGTATTCATTACAAATTTCTTTTGAATGAACCTTCTCTCTAACAATGTGAAACTGTGTATCAATCTACTTTGTGTTTTTGTGAAACACAGGATTGTTTGCGAGTTTGATTAGGCTTTGGTTGTCACATCTGATAACTGTAGCATATTTTTATTCTTCTCCACCATCATGGAGAAGTCTCCTCAACCAAATTGCCTCACACGTTGTTGCACACACTACTTGATACTCTGCTTTTGCTAAAGACAAGGATACAATATTATTCTTCTTACTACTCCATTCAATGATCATATACCCAATTCTGAAGTGTAACCTATTATGGAGCTTCTGTCATCCAGATTTTCAGCCAAATCCGACTCTGAAAAACCTATAAATATAGCATCACAAGAATCAATATATTTAATACCAAAGTCTAAGGTTCCTTGAAGATACATCAAGATGCCTTTCGTTGCCACCCAATGATTTTCAAGAGGCTTTGAAATGAATTGGCTCAACAGACAAACTCCAAAATCTAGGTCAGGCCTAGTTGTAGTCAAGTAAATCAAACTCCCAACCAGTTGTCCATATAGTGTTTCATCTACCTCCTTAGAACCATTATTACGCTGAAGTTTGATATTCTGTTGTAAAGGAACTGAGGCAAATTTGCACTGATCCATTCTAAATTCTTTCAATAGGCCCCTGACATACTTTCCTTGAGACAAAAAGGTATGACCAGAGTCTCTCCAAACTTCAAGACCCAAACAATAGTGTAACTCTCTAAGGTTTTTCATCTCAAAAACCCGTGACATCTGCACTTTGATTTCTTTAATGAGATCATCATCATTTCCTATAATAATAAGATCATCTACATATAAAGAAATAAAAACAATTTGCCCCTTTTCGTCAAACACAATATACAAATTAGGGTCCTTTTTTCTCCTCTTAAAACTATGTTGCAAGAAGAATGAGTCAATTTTTTCATACCTTGCCCTGGGTGCCTGTTTCAAACCATATAATGCCTTTTTTAATTTGCACACTAAATTCTCCTTCCCTTGTTTGATAAACCCTTCAGGTTGTTTTAAATAAACCTCTTCTTTCAATTCTCTATTTAAAAATGTATACTTCACATCTAGGTTGTGTAGACTCAAGTGATGCTTTGTAGCTAAAGCTATCAACATTCTAATAGTGTTCAATTTAGCTACCAGGGCAAAGGTTTCCTCATAATCAATTCCTTCTCTTTGTGAGTAACCTTTAGCTACAAGCCTAGCTTTGTATTTGTCTACACTACCATATGATTTAAATTTAGATTTATATAACCACTTACAACCTATAGGTTATTTTCCTTCCGACAATTTAACTAAATCCCAAGTTTTGTTTTTAAGTATTGACTCATATTCCTCTTCCATGGCTTCCCTCCATTCATCATATTGACTTGCTTCTTATAATTTGAGGGCTCAACTACATTTAACATACTAGTTATAAGAGCATGATCCCTATATCTTGTTGGTAACTAAGTTTCCCTACCTAATCTCCTTAGTGGTGGACTTGCCTCAAATTTGTCTTGCTCATTCCTTGGTGGACTTGGCTTGCTGGTTATACCTGCATCACTTGATTCTTCTTTTTGTTGATGTTGCTTCTGCACATGGATTTTCTTTAATTTTCGCACTGATGTCCTCCATTAGCAAATGAATGTGCCACTCCTCATTGCCTTTGTCTTTTGTTCCTTCATCAACCTGCTCATGAAATATAACATATCTACTTGCAAACACCTTGTGAGTAGATGGATTAAATAGTTTGTATGTTTTAAACTCAGAACAATACCCTACAAATATACATTTGATGGCCTTCGCATCCAGTTTCTTCCTATCCTCTTTAGGAACATGAGAAAAATATTTTGAAACGAAAGCTCTTAAATTACTAATTGCAGGCTTAAAACCATATAACACCTCGAATGGAGTTTTAAGATTGAGACTCTTCGTTGGACTCCTATTCTTTAAATAAATTGCACTATTTATAGCCTCTGCCCAAAACCCATTAGATAGGTTCTTACCTTTCAACATGTTGTGTGCACACTCCACTAAAGTGTTTTTCTTCCTCTCTTCCACCCCGTTCTACTATGGAGTGTGGGGTATTATAAACTATTGAATTATTCCATGGTTCCTGTAGTATTTGATGAAGTTTCCTAGCTTGTATTCTCCCCCTTGATCTGAGTGGAGAATTTTGATGACCTTCCCGATTTTTTTTTCAATCACACTTCAAAAATCTTTGAAATATTGAAATGTGTGACTTTTCTTTCTCAGAAAATATACCCATGTATATGTTGTGCAATCATCAAAAAATAATAAAAAATAATATGCTCCTCCTAATGATCTTGTCTGCATTGGTCCACATGTATCTCTCTTTCTTCTATTTAAACTTGAGGGAAATTCATCCCTGTGTATCTTCCCAAGTGCACATCCTTCATAGTCAATATGTGCATTTTTTAAAACACGAAGTCCATTCACCATACCTTGCTTTTGTAGCATCACTAAATCAGGAAGATTGATGTGTCCGAATCTTTGGTTCCAAAGATTCTCTGTAATCATAATTGTTGAAGTCAAGCCTTCGTGTGGTGCACTTCTGACATTCAACTTGTACATACCTCCAACTTGAATACCTGATGCAATTCCCTTCATATGATGTAGCATATCTTTAATGACACAATGAAACTTAAAAAATTCTACCTTAAGATTTTGATCTGTTATCATAGAGACAAAGATCAAATTCTTCTTAATTCTGGGTACATACATCACATTTTGAATATGCCTAATATTACCATCAAGTAATACCACATGAATATTTCCATACTCTTTAATCTAGTAGCCTCTGTCATCACCAAGGTAGATAATAGCACACTGTTGATTTCTTTGAAATTTTCAAACCAATGTTTTTTACATGTCATGTGAGTGGAAGCTCCTAAATCCTCAAAGAAAGCTTTTTGCTTCGTCATTCTCGAAAGAGAAAGCAAAATCAAATACAAATAGTCTGAGATTCTTATTATGTTCTTCATCAACAAAGTGCCCTGCATGCTTTTTATGTCTATGTTGAATTTCATCAAGCTAATTCTTATGGCAATTCCTAGCAATGTGACCAGATTTACCATAGTAAAAGCATTTGATCCCTGAAACATTTATGGTGGAAGACATAGATTGAAGTGGATTTCTCTGTGGCGTACCTCCACCCTTCTGTCTTGTGCTTTATGCCCCTCTGAATGGAGTTTTCTTCACCATTAATGCTAGATCTAAATTCTAGGGTTTTAAAGTCATCCACCTCTCTTCCTCTTATATCAATATTCTTGGCAATTCTTTAAAATTGAGGGCTTTCTCCCTTGCGTTCAGGCTTGTAATAAACATCTGATAATCATCATTCATACCATTCATGATAACCGTGATGAGATCAATGTTCGGTACTGTCTCCCTTATATCAGCCAATTTGTTTCTCAGCTCCTTGATCCAAGAGATGAATGCAGCGATTGATTCACTCTCCTACATTTTGATGGAGAGAATATTTATCTTCAGGAACAATAAGCGAGTTGTATTCTTTATCTCATACAAATCCTTCAGAGTTGTCCAAGTACCATTTGCTGATTTACACTCTCTGATGTGAGGGATAATGCAGTGTTTCACTAACAATTTCAATAGAATTTTCGTTTTGTTCTCCCTTTTCTCCTAGCCTTGAATTTTTGTAGTTGTTCCACCTTCGACTACAGTCAGATTAAATTCACCCCCATTTTCAATCGCCCACAGACTTTGCCCCTCAAGCAGAGTTTGCAATTTTAATTTCTAGTTTGAATAATTCTACCCGTCGAGTTTGTTGCTCTCGCAAAGAACACTCTGATACCATGTTAAAAATGGAAGAAACCAAATATATTCTGAAACATAGCAGCTTTCATTTAGCTACGCCTCTTCCATCCGATTATTCATCATGACAGGTCGATCTATGGATCTCCCTTAAAAAAAAAACTTTTTACCTCCAGTAATTGATCAAAAAAGCGAATTCAATTACCAGATTTGTCACCAATGGATCTATCTCCAGATCCAAAAGAGGGTTCTTTAATTTTTCTATTGCAACCTATAGACTTTCAAAAGAAAAAAAAAATGATCTTACATAGCCATATTCTCAAGCATAGAATAGTTACAATGACAACAACATAATCACCTCCACTAATGAATGTGGTCACCAAACAACGTCGCCAAAATAATATCTCCACAGCTCGATGTTTCTCTCCACACATAGGATGTTGGCCAACTCCACAACTCGAACCAAGTTTAAACCTTCGACTGGATCTCCTCCTTTTTACACATTGATAGCTCCATGACTTTGGGAAAACAACACCAATGAGAAATTGAAAACCATTTTCAAAAAGGCCTATGGATGTGCATGAAAAGCTCACGACTTTGGTAAGGATGCACGAAAGCCAAGTGTTGATCCTCTAGACCTTAACAATGTTAATCCATAGTAGACAATTCTGCAGTCAAATCTGCACCACCAATCTTGACATGTTCAGCTCCCTTTGCATCACAATGAACGTTGAAGAAAAAAACAAAACAATGGTCCACTTCACCTTTCTTCACCTCTACACGAACATGCACTATTCTCCACGGCTGCTTACCATAGTAGGATAGATAGGAGAACACTTCACACTGCTAAGAAATCCAAGGCGAGATCTCTATTGAGAAATCCTCAAAGTCCATCACTGATATCTGGAGGAGTCACAAATTATGGAGGGGGATATACCACCACGCTTGTGCTTCATACGCTCATGAAACACTGCCAGCACACCTTCTCGCCCCCCCCCGCACAAAGGCACCACTGCTCACCACACCATGAATATCGATTTTCACCGCACCTCACAATAGATCATACATTGATCCATGACTCCACTACTCCACCACAATGGGAATACTCACCACCACGCTAACTCACCATGATCGTTTCCTACTACGATGCTTCAATACACAAAGCAGTAGCTCGACTCCTGATTTAAATAGGTGCACGCAAGCCACCAGGCACCAACTCACCACGATGTTGCTAACCCACTAGACGCCAACTCACCACATTGCAGAGCATAGTTCAGAGGCTAGATCTGCACTTCTCGGGCATGCTAAATGAAATCACTCTCAATAAAAGTCATGCACCGCGTAAACGAGCAAAAAACTCGCATTGACATCCCACCAAACTTCAGTTGACCAATGCAATATATGGACCAAAATCCCGCGCTACCTTCTTCATGAGGATTTTTTTTATCTCTCCAGCCAGGACAACACCAACATCTAGCTACTCCCAAGACACTCACAAATCTGATACCATGTTAAAAATGGAAGAAACCAGATATATTCTTAAACATAGCATCGCTCAGGTCAGCAAGCTACACCTGGAGACTGTGTCACGGAGAATACTCTACACAGTGATCATTAATCATCAAAAATATATAAGTTTACATAAGAATAGGAGAGTTAGAACTAACACATAGAAAGTAGGAACTAATTCCTAAACTATGACACACGCACAACTAATGAAGAGAATCTCTCCAATAATACATATTCTCCATTAATTTCAACAAGAGTTGCAGTTTTAATGAGAACTTTGCGATCATAAAATTTTCTCCAAATAACTTACTCAATTGTTCCAAAATTTCACTAGTTGATTTTGCAATATCAATAAAATGTAATTGAATTTTTTAAGGACCCAATCCAATTAGTGTTGTCTTCCTTATTTTCCAATTCAACTAAGATCTTCGCACGAGTAAAAGTTTTTTTTGGTTCTTTTACTATACTCCACATACCTTTATTCACAAGATGTGTTTGAACTCTGACTTTCCATATATGAAAATTGATGCCATTAAATTTATCTAAATGTAGAGAATCCATGTTACCTCTTTCAAATTTGAGAAGGAAGATTTTACTGAAAGTACAGATCTAGTACTTCCCACGCAAAAATAGCAATTTCTATACTTGTTTACCTCCGTCAACAGTTTTCCACATGCAAATCTAAATTCTAGCAGTCTTACACTTCTCTTCACTCGATATCACCAATTGTTTTTAAACAATGAAATATAAATATCTCAATCACAACTTTTTGCTTGCAAATCAAAATCATTCCATAAAATAGAAGTGAAAAAAAAAATATGTTTTCCATTGTCGTAGATGATAATGATGAAGGATGAGATTAATTTGTTGTTGTAATAGTCATCTTATCAATTTGTTTGTTGATTTTCTTAGATCTAATAATAAACGAATTAATGTTGCTTTGCTTAGATATGATAATAAACAAATTAATGGAGACCCTCATATTTAAATTGGAAGTCGAGGGGGGAACTTCGAATCATGACTCCTCATGAAACCCTTCGTTCTTCGTTCGGTATATCCTTCCGAAGCTAGTGACGTGTTGCAGTGTTGACGTGACCTAGCTTGGTCGTAGTTTCTAGTTTGAGAGGAATTGAAGAATGCAACAATAAAAGTAAAGGGAGCTTGCAGTAGCCGCATTCCCAAATAATGGAAATCAATCAACCTTAGGCTCCATGAATTTGCCGATGATGGAACCCTCGTATCTCGAACCTCGCACAAATCTTGGTCTTCTCTTAATTTAAGATGGTGAATTTAGGCACACAAAGCTCTCCATGGTAGCTTAGATGTGGGTGACAGCTTTAAACAGGGGCATCTCTGCACCATTATGTCAACTCCTCACAATGTTCAAATGTAGTGCTTAAACAATGAATGATGGTTCCAAAAGCATGTCTCAACACATCGAACATGAACATGATGTTTAATTGATCACTCCACACAAATTCGAGATCGCGACCCTCACTCTCTCTGATATCATAATGAAAAGCCATAAATAGCCTAGACTATTCACACAGAACACATATATCACTTTTATATTGATCACATAAAACAATTACATATATAAGATACAAATTTCTGACTTCGATAAATTTAGATCCTAAGAAAATAAATCTAGGAAAGCACATGACATATGAAACTTCTCCTAGATTGATGTCGGGAAGTCACAATGACAACTCACAACAAAAAATATATAGAAACATTAATTTCAACAATATATTGATGATAATGATTAACATGCACTAAAACAACCAATGATACGAGTCTGAATGTTTCAAGAGAACAATATAGTAAAAGTCTCAAAACCACTAATTGAAACTATGACAAATCATCAAGGGTAAAATTGATGTACATAGGAGATGGTGTGAACAAGCTTTTCACATAGAACACTTGTGTAGAGAAGAAGCCTAAGGGTGTGCATCAAATCCATAGAGATAAATTCCCACAATTGTGATGATGTGTGGGAAATATTGTGGAGCTCCTTCACGTTGGTAAATGAAGGGGAGTGCAAGGTTGGGTGACAATGACTACAAATTAATGTGGAAGCTCACCTTAGTGTGGAATTCACTAAGTACTTTACGTGAGAGGAAATTAAAGATGGTGCGAGGAAATTAAATATGGTGCATTGATATGTTTGATGTCGACAAATGTGTGGTGGCTAGGGATTTCGGACCAAATATTCTTGTGGAAAAGGTAATAGATGTAACATAGATAAAAACACATGGACAAGAACATGCCAATGTGGTTCTTAAGGCTATGAAAGCCAAGGTAAGGGGATGATGGAAGAGCAACAACGTGTGGTCTTGTAGGGTTTGCATGCAAGCATGGAGCTAGGGCAAAGATGTTTGAACCAATGGTGGTGTTTAGAATTGAATAAAAGACATTGATTTCATGGAATAAGATGAGGTAATGCAATGGGAAAAGTAGAAACATGTGGAAATAAAAAGAAATAAATTAAGGTGGAAATTTGTATACATGTGAAGATTTCGTTAGGCATGCACACATAGTAACCCTTAAATGAAATGAGTTATAATTGTTAGGTCACACCTCGTAGTGATGGCTCCCTAACCTAGCTCGTGGTTTTAACAACGCCGACTATTCATAACGCCTACTTTTAAGGCCATAATATTGTGTTCTACCAATTCAGTTTCTCCCAAATTAAATCATAGTATATATGATTTATGTGTATTATTATTATGTGCGATTATTATCATATTTCCACTACTCTATAATATTTTTAAAATTCTTAAATTTTATTTGATTAAAATATAATTTATTTGTAATAATATTATTACATTTTAGTGTTATCTCATCGACATCCACATATATTAAAAAATAAATTACGTTAACAAAAATTTATTTACAAAAGCTAAAATGTTGGGTTATTTATTTTTTATTTATTTATAAAATTAGATATTTGTTTTGAAAAATTATTATATTGATAAAAATAAAAGTATAATGCATTTCAATAAGGGAACAAATTATAATTTTTATTTTATATATTCTAGTTATATTATATATATATTTAAACACAAATAATGTTAGAAGTAAGAAGTAATTATTCCATTTGCTTTAGGTTGTTGTGAGTTGTTATTGTGAGTTCCTGAGTGTGATTTTAGAAGTAGTTATTTTTCTGTGTATGAATTGTCAATGAGTCATAGATCCACCTTCTTCGAATATTATCATCTAGAAATTGGTGATATACAACTATATATGTAATTTGTTATGTGCTCAATAATAACATAGTGTGTGATTTTTTGTGTACACAATCATAATATGATATCTTTCTAATTTCTAACATGGTATCAGAGCCAAGTTTTGGCCTCGTTACTTAAAGGTAGGTCTAGGAAGATGTGAGATACTCTTGAGTTTATAGATCCTATGTAAATAGATTAGTTGATTGTTTGATTTCAATTTTTTTGTATGTAGATTTATTTCTTGTGTGTAGATTTATTCATGTGTAGATATGGAGTCTAAGCAAGATCGGTGGTAATGATTGTGAGAAGGAACTAATGTGTTAAATCGTTGTCCAAGAGTATTATCCACATGTTTTTGGCAAAGGAATACAGTAATCGGGGCAGAGTGCTCTGATTTTCTTCATTACTATTAAAATACGCCAACAAGTTCATTTCTTGGCACATAAATGTTTGGGTGAGGAGTTCCACAAAGGTAATCGTTCTAGTTGTTTTTTGACAAAGTTCAGGAGAGAATTTTATTTTAGTGTGGATCAAATTAGCCAAGGGAAAATGATCCAACATGATCTGCTAGATCTGGAAGGTCTGCTAAATATTTGAGGCACCAAGGGTATAACTACTGCCTCGGTCTACTCATTTGAATGCTTACAAAAAACTTCCCTCCACATGTTATGTCAAGTGAGACGTTCTGTATCTATCACCCTTTTTTTTCAGAATATATTTGTTTGGTTATTGTGCATGGGTTCATGATCATGAGGAGGTGTTAACGCTGGCGCTATGCATGAAGGTCGTTTCGAACACAAAATATTTTGTCTCAAGCGATTGCTGCAACATTTTCTACAAGTTATCCACATATCCTGCCCACCTCTACTCCATCCTGCTCTCCAAAATAGTGAAGATCGATCTAGCCATCACCCTTTCCCTTCCAAATTGGACCGGTGGGTTCCAAATGTGGAGCCTACATTGTTCCCTAAGGAGATGAAAAATATGCAACCTTGGTTGCATGAGGAATTTCTTGGGTATGATACATATTATGTAAACAATACTATGTTGGTTGGACTAGAATGAGATTCTCAGTAGATATATTACACTATATTATTGTCAGTGTATGGACATGTGTATAAGCTTAGGCTGAAATTATTTATTATAATAATAATAAGACAATGGAGATGCATATATGTAGTCGCTATGGGATTGTTTTATTTTTTAATGCCCAATTTTCTAAAGTGGGTTAAAGCACATGTCTACATGTTTGTTATTATATGTAATAAAAGAGATAGAATGCAACTTTGTGTTTGAATATATGAAAAAAAAATGACGTAGAACCACAAAGAATTGATCAACTAATTAACAGACTAATGTGACTCGTCATGTATTGGGCCGTTAATATGTCTTTATTATTATCACTTTTGAACACATATTCCACCCATTTCTACTCTTCTTTATCATGTCATTTATCATGGTTTATCATATAATTCCATCTTATAATGATTTATGCTCTTATGGAAAAATATTATTTATTCTCCTTTATTTTTAATAAACTGATGATTATGCATGATTTTATCAATGATGGTTTATTAATAAATTGTTGTAACATTACTCATCATTTTTAGCCTCCAAGATATTTTATAGATTGAACATTTGATCATTAAATGTGCCAACTCAGAAATTCGTTGGAATAAGAAGTGACGATTTTGTATTGAACTTTTTGGGCAAATGGAGAAGAATCTAGAAAATATGAAACATGGGTTTTGTCCAGAACGGAACAAATTAGTTTCGAGATGGGCAGTTTTCCCAAATTCAGTGTGTATTGAGAGAAACGGAAGGTTCTCTGAAGACATTTTTCTCTGATTCACTATGTGGCCGTTTTCCAAATTATCCCAGTTGCAATGCCAAATTCAACCTGTTCCTATTGAATGCTGATGGACAAATATCTCAGAGATGATCTTGCTTATCAATTTGTTGAGAACAATCCAATTTTGTAATGAGAATTATATTGTAATCATCTATGTTGTAACTGCTCTCTGCTCTATCTCTATTTAAATGAAAACAAGGATCAGAGAAGGGAATTCAGAATTATGATTTCAGAATTGGAGATTCAAGGATGATGATGGATTATTCATGATGGGATAGGATAGGATAGGAGGAAAATGAGATTGTTGCATTACCATTGTAATTCTCAAAGCTTTCGTTGTTGTAATGATTTCACAGTTTGATGATGAATAAATAAAAGGGTTGTTGTTCATTCGCCTTATCTGAAGTAGCCCAGCAGCATCCGCTGGCGACTAAGGGCCCAACCTCTGGGGGATTAAGCTACTTCTCTGTATTATATCTTTACAGTTTCAGCCGTGTGATGGTTTGACTTCTTTTTCATTTGTTTTATTCAGTAATCTTTTGTTTATGAACATTTCGCAGAATTGCTCTGTTATATTGAAATCATAATTGCATTGCGTTAGTGACAAAATTATTAATTATAACTTGAAATGTCTTGCTGTTAATTCTGATCTAATACTACATTGTCTAATTAAGACTATGGTTCATTTAATTGCTGTTCATTTATAACTGCAATTGCTGCTCAATTAAGTTATTGTTCAATTATAACTGCGATTGTCGTTGCTTTAATACCTGCGATTAATGTTCATGCTGCTAGATTAAGATTTCTGATTCAGTTACATTTGCAGTTGTTGTTTATTTCCATTTAATTAACTTCGCTGTTCAATTTTCCAATAGATTTAGCTGTTGTTCCTTTTCTGCAAGGATTTGATTTCACCTTTTAAAAGTTATTGCAGCAAGTGTGTTTTAGTGATCATTTCCAATTGAATTGCCATTTCCAGTAATTTTCTTTAGTTTGGATTAAAAGATCAACAACTGTAAAGAACATTGACTATAGCTGTCTAAGTTCTCATATTAGAGATCTTTCCTATGATTGATTTTCATTTGCATTAGTTTATAGAGGAAAGAGTTATCACTACTGAGTCCTCGACTGATGATTGTTTGAGTAAATGATTTAGTTTAGAACATTTCAGTTTCTTGCTATTCCAATTATATTTTGTTTCCAGCATTCATTTAATTTTGCATTTAAAGCACCATACTGCAAAACATTACTCTTGAGTAAATAGCCGCCTCAGACTAAGTACACTCTTGAAATAGAGAATCGTCCCTGGGTTGACAATTAATGTGAAGATAATTAGGAGTTAAAAAGACACCTTTTATCGCTCAGCATTTTGGTGCCGTTGCCGGGGAGATTGTAGCCATTTCTAAAGAGTAGTGTGCATCTAATGAGTGCCTGTTAGGAAAGAGTTGGGTATTAAAAATGGAAGGTAAGAACCTGCGTACGGAGCATGTAAAAGCCCTGCTCCCCCGCCCGCTTTCCAGTAGGATTGTTAAAGAATTTAGGTTAGAAATAAATGTTTGGATTTTTGTGTGAATGACAAAGAAAAAAATAGAAATTAAAAAAAAAACAAATCTCATGATTTCACAAGTGGTGATGTAAGCACCACCCATTTCACTAACCAATTGATAGGAACATTTGAAGGAAGAGCCTCAAAGAAACACATGAAGAACATCTTCTATTATGGTAAGAAATGGCTCACATTTCTACTTTTGAATTCCCTATCAAAGATCTAGGAGGAGTGACACAAATGCACATAATTTCCCCATCTTCTCTACAAAATTTTCATGGTTTGACAAATGAAGATCCAGATACATACTTATTTGAGTTTGAAGTACTTTGTAGAGGATATGATTATTGTACTAATGATCAAAGGTTGAAAGTGTTTCCTCTTACTCTAAAAGGAGCAGCTCTCCGATGGTTCATGAGCCTAGGTGGGAACTGCATCCAAACATGGGAGGACATGAAGAACATATTCTTAAAGAAGTGCCAAGACTATTGCAAGGCCGATGAAGATATTTTCGATATGATACAAGGGGAAGATGAAAGTTTGTAGGACTATGTAGAGTGATTTCAATATAACCTTCAAAAATCAAAACATAAGCATTTGGAAAAAGAGATCTTAAAAACACTCATTCTTAAAGGAATCAAAGATGAATTTTTAAAACTCTTAAATCTGATAGGAAAAGGTGATGTTTTTCAGTTATCATATGATGATATTTGTGAATTGTGAATAAGGTATTCAAGAGGAATCTCCAAGGGTGGTAAAAATTGTATAGATGTTTGTTCTTTCTTTTCCAAATCTGCTACAAGAACAAGAGACATAAGAGCTGAAATCAATGATTTATTTGAGCATTTTAAAATTGATTTTATTAGCTCTCTAAGTTCAAAATTGGATGTTTTGCAGGTTCAGAAAAATCAAGAATTTGATGAAGTGTTTTGCCCTCATGACCGAAAGGAGCATCTCATAGATACTCACTCTTCCTTATCTAGGATGGAAGTAGCATATCAAAGAGATGAGGAAGCTACAACAAGGTCAAAACCATGGAAATCATGGCCTACAGGTATGGTTCAAAACACTTCTTCTCCATTCTCTTACTTGCATAATCCATTATGGAATATTAATGTGTTAGGACAGCCATGTCAATCTCAATATAACCACCACCAATCTTTTCTACAAGTTTGGCATGGTTCACTTTATGATTGCATGACTACTCTCTCTCATCTTGTAGCACAAACACATTCTCCATATTCTTCACCAGCTTTTCCACAACATCTTGCTTGCCCATCAAAGCCATCCACACAACCCAATCATCTATATCATCAAAATGCTCCATTCCGTACACAATTTCCTGCTCAACTAATTCCACACCCTCACCACAATAAACCAGTACAACATGCTTACAGTGTTGAACTAAAAAATTTACTCACCCTTCCCATCCATTCTATCTCACATGCGCCATTAGAAAAAACTTACAATGAGATTCAGAATGTTTCAAATTCAAAAATTGTAGAAGTTATGGAAGAAAATGAGGTTTTTTCTAGTTTGCATCAACAAACCATTTTAAAAGCTCAAGAACTTCATGATATGATGGCAATGGCAAATCAAGAAAGTAAAGGATATATTGAAGATTGGTTTCACTCCATCACTTGTTTGCAGCATCAATCCATACTTCAACAATTTCTGACACCATCTTTTCAAGGGAAGTTGGATTCTCATACCCTAATATTTATTAACATACATTTTGCAAATTTGGGTATGTACATATTTGAAGCCTTATTTCGAAAATGGTTCCACTAGAAGTACTCTTATATGTAATAATATTCATTTTTCAAATCAAAATAGGTTAGTGTAGAAAATAAAATAAAAATTGACATAAATAAATACATTTTGTTTTAATGTAAAACTAGTTGTTTTTTGTTGCAACATGCTATGGAAATCTACATCGGTGATAAATTTATTTTTTTTAATTCATTTGTGAATGTAGATTAATTATAATGGAAATAATAGTTCTACAAACACTCATATTCACTTTTACCACCAATTTGAAAAAATGCCTGAATATCATATTTTTTTGGCTTATGGGTTTGATGAATTTTTTGAAAACACAGTTGGACAGTCATGTTTAGAGGGGCCAAAAGGGAATATTTTTAAAACTTGTTTCTATCCTAAGTAGCCCTTGATTTTTAATTTCCAACCCAATTTGAATTACTCAATTTTAATTTAAAACGAAAAAGTTAGAACCAAAACATTGATAGGTGTTGAAAAGTGTGCAACAAGAAATGCTTGTTGAGAGTACAACAAGATGATGGAGCTTAGTGAAAAGAGTCGCCTTCACTAAGTGGGCCCGCAGGCTATTTTTGGCGCAAGTCTATTTTTAGACATATGGATCATGTCTATGGATTGCAGGTTGTTGTTTATGGATGATTGATCAAGTTGGGGAAAATAGATGGACTTCTATTTTTTATGAAAGTGTGAGTGATCACAGTGTGAGTGATCAAAGTCAAAAATAGAAAAGTCAAATATTATTATCTCACAATAATATTTGGACTATAAAATTAATCTTATTCTCTTGGAGCACTTCAGGATGAGCTACGGATGTGGTACATGCAGATCCCAGAGGGAAATACGTGGTTACCTATGGGATGACTAATATTTGCATGCATGACTTCAGTTAGAACTCAATCAGTTGAGTTTGGTGGAGTTGATGGAGTTGTGTTCAGTTTAGCTTTGTTAAACTAGTTGTATTTAGTCTAACTGATCAATAGACTAGAGATGAGTTGGGTGAATTAGTTATTAATTAATTCACAAGTTATTAACTCATAATACAACTAATGAATACATCAGTTAACTCAGTTGCATGTCAGTGCATGTTCAGTTCAGCAGGGACAGGTGTTAGAGAATCAGATTGCTATCAGTTGTGACTATAGTTGTGCACCAGATCTTGCACAATAAAGGGATTGAGTATGCCAATGAGTTTGCTCACGTATTTGCCCACATTATAGCTTGTGCTCACGTCCAACAAAGTGTGAGTGACTATTTTGCAGGTGAAATACGAGTTTTGGAAGCCATTCTCATCAGTTCTTGAGCAGGTATTGAGCAGTGGAGGCAGGCAAGCAGTGGAATAGATTTGGAGATCAGATCTGAGCTGTATTGTGTGTAACAGGTGGAGCTAGTACTGGATTTCTTGTGATAAGCATTGTACTTTGTAATGTTACATGATTCAATCAAAATAATATACAGATAGTGTGGGGTTTTTAGCGAGATGCTTTCCCCGGGATACATACTGTGTTAATGAGTTTGATTGATGCTTCTATGTGTGCCTGTGAATGTTTCTGCTTCTGTAGATTGATGATCAACGTAGAGGAGATTATGTATTGTACATGTTCCTCTTATAATTGTATGATCAGGATAATCTCTGTGAATATGTGTTAAATTATTCAAAATTTCTACATGGTATCGGAGCTGTTGATCATCAGATCTACTATTCAAGAAGTGTCTACATTCTATTTCTTCAGGCAGAGTCTGTAATCGGGCCAGGTAGCCTCTGGATTCATCCTTCTTTTGGAAGGTGAGATATCAGGTGAATGCCCATACAGTCGATCTCTGTACGAGAAATACTTTGTTCTTACGAATTCTAGATCGGAAGCAGTTGAGTTTTGAGCTGGTGGAATTCGAATTTAATTCCAAAGCAAGAGATAAAACTCAGAAACATTCAGTGTGAGAATGGAGACAGTATGCCCCAGTATCTCACGAAGTTCACCCAATGCCGGGATGAGCTGGGAAGTGTGAGGGTGACTGTCGGATGAGGATGGTGAGTCTAGGACTCCTTGAACTTCCTAAGAGTTGGCATAGCTACCAGGACTCGGTGAATGGAAGGGAGAAACTGCCAGGATGGGAAAGACTGTGGTCAGATCTTGTGCAAGAGGAGATTAGACGGAGCACCAGAGACGGTTCTTCATCCATGCAGGATGAGGAGAACTGTGCCTTAGCGAGTAAGGCGAAGAAGGGGAAGGGGAAGGTTTCTCTTTCTGAATCCAGTTCTTCTAATGATGGGAAGAAGGTTGACAAGGCGAAGGTGAGATGCTTTCGTTGTCATGAGTTGGGTTATTATGCTACTAATTGCCCAAAGAAGAAGTCCAAGAAGGGATCCGGGAAGGATCTGAAGGTGAGGCAGCCTCACTTGCTTCACAGTTTAAGTTGGACTTCACACTCTTCGCATGCATGGTTTCATCCATGGTGGGAAGTGGTTGGTTTCTTGACAGTGGAGCTTCTTTCCACATGACCGGTGACAAAAGTTTGTTCAGTACTTTGGAGGAGAAAGATCTCGAGATACTCATAGGGATGGGTAATGATGAGAAGTATAGTGTCTCAGGTGTAGGCACGATTATTTTTCAAAGGGAGCATGGAGCTCGCCTTACCTTGACCGATGTCAAGTATTTACCAGGACTGAAGAGAAACTTGGTGTCGATCGCGATGTTGGAAGACAGAGGCTATGATGTGGTCTTTAGTAAGGGAAAGGTTTTCCTTAGACACATCATCACTAGACAGGTGAAGCAGATTGGTTCACGAGTCAAGAACCTGTATGCTCTTGAGGTTCAATATGCATGCAAAGCCTTGAGCAGCAAGGCAACTAATGGAGACTTGGTGGTTGAGAGGGAGAGTATATTACCTCTCAACATGCAGAGCCAGAAGAAGTCTCAAACGATTGTGGAGGAGCCACGATTGGTGCAGCAGCTTCAGGAGGTTGTGGAGGAGTCACAACAGGGGAAGCTGAGAGGAGATAGAGTAGAGACATCTACTCATCCAGAGACCTCCAGTAGGGGGAAACTTCGAGCCAGATGGGCTGAAGGATCGCATGCAGGCATACCTCCAGGTAGGAGGTGGGGTGATGTGGATTGATCGTCCCAAGGAGGAGGGGCAGGATCCTTGAGGTACCCAACCTCTTGGATGAGACCTTGCTACGGGAGCCCCAGATGTGTAGTAGTAGGAACTGACTGATTGGGTAGAGACAGATGCGGATGGAGCGGCAGAGAGAGCGACAGTGCAGGGAATCCCAGGACAGCGCATAGCTAGCAGGTTATAGCAATGCGAGAGGCACAAGTGTTTTGCACAGTGCTAGGTGGCACAGAGAGGTGTGCAATGGTGCGAGATGCATGGAGATGTTGCAGTAGCGCAAATGTCAGAGAGGGAGCACTTGTCAGCAGCAGGTAGAGCTTCAGCATCAGAGGGTGTTTCTATCCCAACACGGAGGTTAGTTGGGAGGTCAGTGCGGATGTAATGCTGGGAGATAGAACCAGCAGCAGCACGGATGTAGTCAGAGATCAAAGTGACAGAGGCTAGAGCAGTCAGATACTGAAGAGCATAGAGATGCAGAGTTTCAGTCGACAGAGGCAATAGCAGTCAGAGACTTTGATGACAGAGCAAGTGGACCGGCCAGATGTGTTGCATGGAGAACATTCCAGAGTTACAGGATCGGGTTTGAGAGGAAGCCTTTCTTGTTGAGAGGGAGTGTTGAAAAGTGTGCAACAAGAAATGCTTGTTGAGAGTACAACAAGATGATGGAGCTTAGTGAAAAGAGTCGCCTTCACTAAGTGGGCCCGCAGGCTATTTTTGGCGCAAGTCTATTTTTAGACATATGGATCATGTCTATGGATTGCAGGTTGTTGTTTATGGATGATTGATCAAGTTGGGAAAAATAGATGGACTTTTATTTTTGATGAAAGTGTGAGTGATCACAGTGTGAGTGATCAAAGTCAAAAATAGAAAAGTCAAATATTATTATCTCACAATAATATTTGGACTATAAACTTAATCTTATTCTCTTGGAGCACTTCAGGATGAGCTACGGATGTGGTACATGCAGATCCCAGAGGGAAATACGTGGTTACCTATGGGATGACTAATATTTGCATGCATGACTTCAGTTAGAACTCAATCAGTTGAGTTTGGTGGAGTTGATTGAGTTGTGTTCAGTTTAGTTTTGTTAAAGTAGTTGTATTTAGTCTAACTGATCAATAGACTAGAGATGAGTTGGGTGAATTAGTTATTAATTAATTCACAAGTTATTAACTCATAATACAACTAATGAATACATCAGTTAACTCAGTTGCATGTCAGTGCATGTTCAGTTCAGCAGGGACAGGTGTTAGAGAATCAGATTGCTATCAGTTGTGACTATAGTTGTGCACCAGATCTTGCACAATAAAGGGATTGAGTATGCCAATGAGTTTGCTGACATATTTGCCCACATTATAGCTTGTGCTCACGTCCAACAAAGTGTGAGTGACTATTTTGCAGGTGAAATACGAGTTTGGGAAGCCATTCTCATCAGTTATTGAGCAGGTATTGAGCAGTGGAAGCACGCAAGCAGTGGAATAGATTTGGAGATCAGATCTGAGCTGTATTGTGTGTAACAGGTGGAGCTAGTACTGGATTTCTTGTGATAAGAATTGTACTTTGTAATGTTACATGATTCAATCAAAATAATATACAGATATTGTGGGGTTTTTAGCGAGATGCTTTCCCCGGGATACATACTGTGTTAATGAGTTTGATTGATGCTTCTATGTGTGCCTGTGAATGTTTCTGCTTCTGTAAATTGATGATCAACGTAGAGGAGATTATGTATTGTACATGTTCCGCTTATAATTGTTTGATCAGGATAACCTCTGTGAATATGTGTTAAATTATTCAAAATTCCTACAATAGGGTGTCTGGCGGGCAGTTCAGGAACAGAGCTGGGACAATCGGTTTTTGGAGGCCTAAATGACCATATTTTTAAAACATGTTTCTATGGTAGATTCTCCTATTAATCTAGTTTACAAGGCAATTGGAATTACTCATTTTTGATATCGTATGGGGAAGTTATGATCAAAACACTGACTGTCTATCGTAAATCAGCACCCTTAAAACTCTGTCTTTCTGGATGTTCTTCAGAGTATTTAACCTATCAATTCTTCTTTTCTTCAAAACCTGTTCTATTGGAGATAAATAAATGAATCTATTTTCATTTCCAATTTGAATCATTCGAACCCGACATCAAACAAAGAATCTATGCTTAAAACATTCACTGTTGTTCTAAGTGGGGTAATTGAAAATGACTTTGTTATGCAGGTTGTTATAACAAAAATTGACATATCATATCCTTGAATTTTTAAAACTTGTTTCTATTGGAGATAAAACTTTGAATTAGCTTTCATCTGGGTTTGGAGTCATTCAATTTGGGCGAAAAACAAATAAGTTGTGATTAAAACACTACTGGTTAGTATGGTCGAACACTGCTCTCCCGCAGGTGACAAATAAATTTTACTTTGTTATTTTCTCAATGGATTTGTTATACAGAGTAACTAATTGTTGTTTTTTTGCATAATTCTTGGATTAGGAGAGCTCGAACACCTCTCTTTCTCCATGATTTAATGTTTTATTGCAGGTAGACACTCGTTTTTTTGCAGGTCTAGGAGAAAAAGAAGGTCAATTTATGAACGAGTGATTCTTGAAAGAAATTTTAATGAAACAAGGGAATTTCATCCAACTCATTACCCAACGGATTCATAATAGAAGAAATGAAGAATTGATTTCCATTTGAAAATTCATGTCTTGTCACTGCTGCCAAAACATTTTTCAAAGAAATCATTTTTTTTATATAATATCATAGTTGTTGTAACTTAATTTATTTAATTACATACTGTTTTTAAATAAAATGTTGTTTCTTTTCTGATTTCTCTTATATTTTTGTGTTTCAGGTGTTGCTTCCTTCAAATTGTGACCCATCCTCAGCGTCAATGCAGTAAACAACTAATTCATTCTTTTGCGTGCCCGCATTTTATGATTGTGCATTTTGTTGTTCTTTTCCAAAGGAACAACACTTCCGCATGTTGTTGTTCCTTTCCAAATGAAAAACACTTTCACATTTTTGTTGTTCTTTTCCGAAGGAACAACACTTCTGTACTTTTACACTTTTGCACTTCTGCACTTTCACATTTTTGTTGTTCCTTTCCAAAGGAACAACACTTCTGCACTTTCACACTCTTGTTGTTCATTCTGCACTTTCACAATTTTGCTATTCCTTTCCGAAGGAACAGCACTTCTGCACTTTCACACTTTTGTTGTTCCTTTCTGAAGGAACAACACTTATGCACTTTCACACTTTCACTGTTCCTTTCCGAAGGAACAACACTTCTGAACTTTCACATTTTTGTTGTTCCTTTCCGAAGGAACAACACTTCTGCACTTTCACACTTTTGTTGTTCATTTCCGAAGGAACAACACTTCTGCACTTTCACATTTTTGTTGTTCTTTTCCGAAGGAACAACACTTCTGCATTTTCACACTTTCGTTGTTCATTCAGAAAGGAATAACACTTCTGCACTTTCACATTTTTGTTGTTCATTTCCGAAGAAACAACATTTTCACATTTTTGCTATTCCTTTTCAAAGGAACAACATTTTCGCATTTTTTGTTGTTCCTCTTAGGGAACAACACTTTTTCACATGCATTTTTTTGTTGTTCCCTCAACACCTTTTCGTGTGTATTTTTTCTTTTTGATATGCATTTTATTTGCTGTTCCCTACAAGGAA
The DNA here is from genome assembly GCA_031772625.1 of Pinus tabuliformis. Lineage (NCBI taxonomy): Eukaryota > Viridiplantae > Streptophyta > Pinopsida > Pinales > Pinaceae > Pinus > Pinus tabuliformis. The sequence goes on along the minus strand of CM062811.1, from coordinate 594,925,211 downwards.
CAACACTTTTTTTTATTGTTTTTGTTGTTCCTTAAAAGGAGCAACACTTTGGGAGTATTTTTGAGAACAACCCTTTCTTCCTCTTGCGAGATTATTCCTAGTTCATCTCAATCACATTTTACTAATTCTCTTTCATGGCATGAAGTACACTACTTTTATGGGGATAAGAATTATGGATTCTATTGAAGCGAGTTAATATCATTCACGTTATGATCTTTAATAGGACAGCTCCTTGATGATAGATTCTTTTCAAAAGGGACACAATTATTATATACTACTTTACTGCATTTTTTTCTATTGAACATGATATTGATTGATCATGTTAATACCATGTTGGTTCCACCCTTCCTGGTTATAATATTTTCTGTCTATAATAAATGAGATTATGGGTATATTTTTTTTTCTATTGACATGTTCAACTTCTTCCACCATCCCTACTCTTAAGGAGTACTGAGCCTCCCTCTTTTTATCATAAAAATGTGTAATAAAAAAAAAATTTGTTTGCGGATGGAGGATAGGGGGTTTCATTACGAGCCAACCTACCATGTTCATAAGGCTGTAACAAAGTGACATTACCATTATGGCCACCACACCAAGGTTATGATCCATTAGATAGCCAAATTACCCTTGGAATAGGAGGTCTCATCACGAGCCGGCCTAATCACTTTTAATGCATCCCAGTGAATGGCAATGTGGTTATCTGGTTACCACACCAGCACACTGATCTCTTCTATAGAACATCATTGGAACTCTCAATTTATAAATTGAGGATCCTGGCTCATATGGGTTAAAAAGCAATCCTGCTGAGGCTATGGACACTTGCTGGTAGCAGAGGCTCTGCTTATGGTATTGAAGTTATATCTTATCGTCAATTTTTACTATACTACCCTTTTCTTATTCTCTCTTTTTATCTGAGAAGTTATTTTTTTAATTTTTTCCCTGTTTTGAACTTTTACGCATGAGAAATTGTTTTCAAATCAACTGCATTATTTTCAGCTAGAATAACGTTAGCAAAGCATCTTTTTGACATATTGTTGTCCTTTTTCTTTTCCGCATAACTTATCATGAATCCAAAGCGTCCTATCTCTTATTCATAACTATCTTTACACACTCTGCTCTCATTATAACCATAACTCTCGCCGTCCTCTCATTGATATGTGTACTCTGCTTCATTTACTACTATATTGTTCATTCCGTTGTCTTGCCATCAGCGTAACACCTTTCATAGGCTTTATAGTCATAAAATCCATTTTCCAATTAAAGGGGAGAATGTATGCATTATGGGATAGCGTGCAATATGATTACTGCACTCTACCATAACTTGATGATTTGACAAAATATTAGTATTGCATGTATACAAAAAAATTTCTGACTGAAATTTTTGCATGCATCTTATCTGTTGCTATTCTTGTGGATTCAAGAACATTGTATGCAAAATAGTGATTTGTTTACAGGAGAACAACAAGTATCGGGGGGAAAATCTATTCGCAGCATGACCACACTATTGCAACTAACAGAAGAGGCTCGAGCAACTCGCCAACATGAACAATTGTTTAAACATGATGTGCTTGCTTAGATTCCACCTTTTGCATTACTTTCAGCACCAACTCTACCTACATCCGCTTTAACAAATGCCAGTCCATATATGTCATTCCACATTTTTTTGGAGGTAAAACTTGAGGTAAAATAACATAGTTTTCTGATTTATTACGAATTTAGGAGAATTTCATGAAAATCCATTTTGAGCATTATTTATCATCCTTCATTCCAAATCTTTACCACTTCCCATTTTTTAGCAGCATATCATCTTTTAGTTTGGGGGAGTGTTGCTTTCATTCATTTCTTTCTTATGACCATGTCATTCATATTCTTTATCATCCATTGCTATTCTTATTCATTCTCAACCCCTCCCTTATTCCATGTTGTTTTACACCAAGCAGAGAATTCAACAGATGGTTTTTTCTAGCATTGCATGAGGGCACGCTAATTCTTCAGAGGGGGAGGAATTGCTATGCATGATGGATGTTTTCTACTTTATTTCTCATTTAAGGCATACAATTTCAGTGCAGAAATTGATTTCCATAATATTTTTAAAAATATGAACTCAATTCTGATGATCTCTGGAAAACACAGACGTATCATTAAAATACACAAACCCAGATAATTTAAAGTTAAATTGGTTCATAAAATTTCGGAAATCATGCACTATCACCTACAACGATTTTGTTTATATCTCATGATGCGTGCATCAAAACGATCTGATTTTTGGATCATAGAAGCATTAATATAGTAGAAATCTACTTGCAAAATTTCAGCAAAATCTAGTTTGTAGTTTTTGAGAAAATGGTTAATGAAGTTTGTTGTTACTTATATCATATTTTGTTGCAACTTCATATACACATAACTTGAACGTCAATGTAAAAATTGTTACGCCTTTATCAAGATTTCTAAAATTGAATATTAATTAATTAAGGAAGAATTCATTTGTTCTATCCATTTCATGAGCTGGGATAAACAATTTTTTATTGCTTGGTTAACACATGGGTTTTGTCTTTGGGTTGCATGAGGACATGCAATATATTCAGTTTTTTATTGCATGAGGACATGCAATATATTTAGTGTGGGGGTGTGTTGGGTCGTTAATATGTTATTATTATTATCACTTTTGAACGCTTATTCCACCCATTTCTACTCTTCTTTATCATGTAATTTATCATGGTTTATCATATAATTCCATCTTATAATGATTTATGGTCTTATGGAAAAATATTATTTATTCTCCTTTATTTTTAATAAATTGATGATTATGCATGATTTTATCAATGATGGTTTACTAATAAATTGGTTCTAACATTGCTCACCATTTTTAGCCTCCAAGATATTTTCCAGATTGAAGATTTGATCATTAAATGTGCCAACTCAGAAATTCGCTGGAATAAGAAGTGATGATTTTGTATTGAACGTTTTGGGCAAATGGAGAAGAATATGGAAAATCCGAAACATGGGTTTTGTCCAGAACGGACCAAATTAGTTTTGTGAAAAACAATTTTCCAAAATTCAGTCCGCATTGAGAGAAACAGAAGGTTCTCTGAAGACATTTTTCTCAGATTCACTATATGGTCGTTTTCCAAATTATCCCAATTGCAATGCCAAATTCGACTTGTTCTTGTTGAGTGCTGATGGACAAATATCTCAGAGATGATATTGCTTATCAATTTGTTGAGAACAATCCAATTTTGTAATGAGAATCATATTGTAATCATCTCTGTTGTAACTGCTCTCTGCTCTCTCTATTTAAATGAAAACAGGGATCAGAGAAGGGAATTCAGAATTATGATTTCAGAATTGGAGATTAAGGATGATGATGGATTATCCATGATGGGTAGGATGGGATAGAAGGAAAAGTAGATTGTTGCATTACCATTTTAATTCTCAACACTTTTGTTGTTGTAATGATTTCACAGTTTGATGATGAATAAATAAAAGGATTGTTGTTCATTCACCTTATCTGAAGTAGCCCAACAGCATCCGCTAGTGGCTAAGGGCCCAGCCTCTGGTGGATTAAGCTGCTGCTTTGTATTATATATTTACAGTTTCAGTCGTGTGATGGTTTTATTTCCTTTTCATTTGTTTTATTCAGTAATCTTTTGTTTATGAACATTTCGCAGAATTGCTCTGTTATATTGAGATCATAATTGCATTGCGTTAGTGACAAAATTATTAATTATAACTTGAAATGTCCCGCTGCTAATTCTGATCTAATACTACAGTGTCTAATTAAGACTCTGGTTCATTTAATTTTTGCTCATTTATAATTGCAATTGCTGCTCAATTAAGTTACTGTTCAATTATAACTGCAATTGTCGGGTCTTTAATACATGCGATTAATGTTCATGCTGCTAGATTAAGATTTCTGATTCAGTTACATTTGCAGTTGCTATGTATTTCCATTTAATTAGCTTTGCTATTCAGTTTTCCAATAGATTTAGTTGTTCCTTTTCTGCAATGATTTGATTTCACCTTTTAAAAGTTATTGCAGCAAGTGTGTTTTAGTGATCATTTCCAATTGAATTGCCATTTCCAGTAATTTGCTTTAGTGTGGATTGAAAGATCAACAACTGTAAAGAACATTGACTATAGCTGTCTAAGTTCTCAGATTGGAGATCTTGCCTATGATTGATTTTCATTTGCATTAGTTTACAGAGGAAAGAGTTATCACTACTGAGTCCTCAACTAATGATTGTTTGAGTAAATGATTTACTTTAGAACATTTAAGTTTCTTGTTGTTCCGATTATATTTTGTTTCCAGCATTCATTTACTTTTGCATTTAAAGCACTATACTGCAAAACATTACTCTTGAGTAAATAGTCGCCTCAAACTGAGTACACTCTTGAAATAGAAAATCGTCACTGGGTTGACAATTAATGTGAAGATAATTAGGAGTTAAAAAGACACCTTTTATCGCTCAACATCATGCTCCAGGAGAATTTCTCATAGGTATTTATTAATAAGGTCAACCTGGTGTGACCCATCATGCTCCGAGAGCATTAGTACAATTTTTTTATGCAAGGTCAAGTTGTATAATTATTTGTTGAAGATATTATATACCTATAATTTTATCCTAGATAGATGGTGAATATAGCGGAAGCCCATATATTCAACAAATGGTGGCAGTTCCATAGGATGGTTCGGTATCGAGACTAACCTATCGTGCTTCGAGAGGTCAAGAAGCCTGAATTCTATAAAGTACATCAACGATGATTTGAAGTAGTTATGTCTTAAATGGATCATGTGGGAAGCTTAAAAGTGCGGCGAAGAAAAACGCAGAAACCGTGAGATTTCAGAATTGATGAGAGTGCTAGTGATGACCATATCAGACAAATACGACAAAGATCCATTTATTGTTGTAATGTTTGTTTTCTATATTTGTTACATGTAAGCATTAAGTGAGTGTGTTGGAAGTAATGCTTCCATGTATTTTAGGTTGTTTTGAATTTTCATTGTGAGTCCTTTAGTGTGATTTTAGAAGTAGTTATTTCCCTATGTGTATCATTTGTCTGAGTCATAGATCCACTCTCTTGAGATGTTATCATCTAGAAGATGGTGACTACAACTATATATGTAATTTGTTATGTGTTAAATAATAACATAGTGTGTGATTTGTTGTGTGCACAATCCCTCTCTCATATCTCTCTAATTTCTAAGAAATAATAATTTATTGGTAGAAGTGTGTGTGTGTGTGTGTGTGTGTATTAATATATATATATATATATATGTACATTAGTAATTATACTTAGTTATAGAATATTAGTAGATGCATATGACTTTGAATAAAATGTAATATCTAATCTCATTTTTAATGAGTAAAAATAATTAATTTTTTTATTTTATTACTTTGTACTATAAATTAATGAAATAGACATTTTTTTTCTATTTCAAGGACTAACTCATAAAGAAAAGTAAATTTTTATTTTTATTATTACTATTGACATATAAAATTTGCATGGTCATATAAATTAAATGGTTATGAAATAAAAATAGGCATCAAAACGCTTACTTGAGTCATCTCACATTTCAAATTGTGAATATTAAGAAAATTCATAAAATATAATTAAATTATAGCAACTTCTTTATTATTATTAATAAATAAAAATATCTCATATTTGAGTTAAACATAAATACATTTAAAAAAATATAACAAGTTTTTTGGTCATGGAGATTCACTTCCAAAGAATTAGACTGGAAAACAAAAACTAAGATATCAAGGAGGTTATCAATCTCAATCTTGAAAGTTGTAATTATTTATGTGTCTTGACAAGTGTTAACAATAAAATGAACATTACCTATATAAGAAAAAATATCTTTAGCTTCATAGTGAAGCTTGACCATGGTCTAACCCCAAAATACCATAGCAAGAAAGGATTTGAAGATGAAAACAATTGTATCTTATATTGCATCACTTTTAGTGAAATCCATCTTAATTTTCAAAATATATGTCACACTACCAACCTTCATGATTTACTAATGTGACAAAACTATGGTGATCTAGGAACACTTATCTCATTTCGCTTCAAATATGGAAATAATATTTTAAAGATTTTCAACTATTTTCTTGCCTTCTTAAGGTCCTATATACCATATTGCTATTAGTTTTCATGAGTCAACTTCATCATATTTCTCATAAAAGCATCACAAAAACACAACTCATATTCATATTTTTTTAATTAACCAATATAATTAAAAAGGCAAAAAAAACATAATTACATTTAAAATAACTCTCAACCTTTGAAATACAATTACTACTAGAATTATTTTACAATATTTTGTGTAGCTCAAATTTCTATAATCCACCTTATAATCTTGGTTTATTAAATTTAAATTTCAAAACCCTATTTTATAATAGACACTCTTACCTTATCATTAACAACCCTTTTATTTTTATTTTTAATTTAATTTATGTTAATATGTTTTAATAACCTTTTTTATTTTTATTTGTAATTTAATTTATGTAAAATTCAATTTATTTGTTTTCAATATTAAAGTGGCTTCCTTTATATTATTTTAAAATAAAATTTTGTTATTATTATTGTGATATGGGGAAATAGATAATGTTTTAAATTTGATTCAATGTAAACCTATTACACCTAGATGCAAGTGTCAATCCTGTTAATTAATGTGATTAGATGGGCAGTCGGCGGACAGGAGGGCCATATGGATGCCAGCATCATCCCCAACGCCAACCTCAAGCGAATTCATAACACATTGCAGAGGGCAATAAATGACTCTGAAAGCTTAGACACCTTCACCACCCTCATAGCCATGGCCCCTGCAGAGTGGTATGCAATTCCTCCTTTTCTTCATGGTGTCTGCCCTCCGCAAGCTGCTGAACCTTGAATTCGCACTGTGACTGGCAGACGATGTTGGTTACTTCCTTGCCTAGATCTCGACAACGGATTTCATTTCTCTCACTCTAGACTTTGTATCTTAGACAAGGCCCAGACCTCCCCTGCTCACTCTCCGCATCGAAACACATTCAATCCCTTTGCTGTTAACTTAACTCATAATCCGGCTATGGCACGCATCAGGCACCGTATGCGCAGTAGGCGTGGTGCAACCCGCGGAGGCATCATCCGCAAACCGACTTCGACCAACTCTGCCACCGTTTCCCTTGACTTCTCCACTGATATGCTCAATCCTCTTAGCTCTCCCTCTCGCCGCTACCCAAATACCAGAAGTGACAGGGGTCATGTCATTCGCTCGGCGAATTTCCCTCTTCCACCTTATCCTGCTCCTCACAACACTCAGTTCCGTTTCCACAGCACCTTAAATTGGCCTATAATCACTGCTACTATAACAATTTCCTTCGCGGAAGAGTCTGAGCCGCAAGCCCTCTATCTAGACTCAAGGACAAGCAAAGCAGGGAGGCTTCAAGCAGACGCGGCATCAGCATTCTTGGCAGTAGGCAACAAAACGAAGGCAGAGCGGCTTTGCATGGCAAGGCTATAGCTGGCGGTCCATCAGCTGAGGACGAAAATCATAATGGCACAAAGGCTTCGGGAAGCAGACCGAATGACACTTCTGAAATGCAGATGGGCACAGGTGGCACTAAAGAGGCTCCTCCAACTTAGGGACATGGCGTGTCTGAAGCAAATGATGGCTGGTACTAATTCACATGTAGGATCGAAGAGGAACTAGCCCCGGAGGATCCACCGACTTGATGCGTGGCAACCAGTGATTTCATCTTTTTGCCAGGTGGGTGTGTTTAACCTTGAGCAGTATTTTTAGGACACCTGTTTTTTTATTCTAGACATGCAATTTCTCTCTCAGTCTTCTTGGAACAATGTTTACCCATGTGTGGGTTCTTTCTGGTTCAATGGACTGGTTTCCCCTACGTTGGGGCAGTCCAAAACAGACAAATTCATTGTTGGTGATGATTGATGCTCAGCAACTTTGAGGTCAAGCCTTTCTGTAACTTCTTTTTGTACCATATCAATAGAACAATATTACTTAGAAAAAAAATGTAAACCTATTACATTATTTATTTTAAATGGTATATATTTTTAAAAAATTTAGAAGTAAATATCTCATTTCTTTTAATTTAAAGATATTACATCTATCTTTTACTCAATTGTGAATGCCTTTCGACTTAGTTGGAATGTCTCTTAACACGATTATTATTATTGAGTAATATTTTAAAAAATATTTATATAGTGATGTGTGGTTTAGCTGTAAGTTTCGTTTGGTGAAGCTCACAGACCGCAATTCAAATCTCATTTAGTATAGTGTCTTGCTATGACCTCGGCTCAAGGAGTAGACTCCCGTGATCTGTCTAAGTCTCTGCTCTTTCTAAAACATAAGAATTCGGTATATCTGACTTTCATATACTCTTGGTATTAGGGTTGATCATGGATCTCCCTTAGATTAGTCCAAAAAGATATATATATATATATATATAAGAAAATATTTTATTGCATTTATGTAAAATATCATCTAATGTTATGTTAAATTAGTAAAAATAAAATCAAAATTCAATAATAATAAATAATTCTTGATATAGTTAGATGTTAGATGTGATCTTGAAAGATGATAGGTATCCTTCTTCATATTACTTGGGCTGAACATTACTAGCTAATCATCGTCAAAGTTTAAGATTACATGACTTGGGTTGAACATTACTAACTAACCATTATTTGAGATTAAGATTACTAACATTGTAGAGTATCGATACTAGATTTCAGGTCAAATACCTTCGCATATAACTCGCTTTGAGCTAAATCTCCCCATGGTTAACATATTGTGTCGTATAAGTGACCTCCTTCCACACTAGAGGTATGTGGGGACTTAAGGAAATGATAGGAGCGATGAAGTAAACATTTGATATTGTTTTTTGTAATTCTCTATGCTGGAGGATATGCAAATCCAAATTCTCATCCATGGTAATAATATATGATTGTTCAATATTACTAGCTACTATGTACAAGAAGAAAAGAATTGTAGGCCAATCAGTTAACATTGATGCCTACGAAACCAATTTGGATAAATTAAATGCATGGAGCTCCCATTTTGTAATGAAATTGCTCAGACATTTTATGATATGCTTAAAGTTTGCTTGATTGTTTACAAAATTTGCTTAATGGATTAATGCATAATCAAGTTAAACATCTTGAAATATATTTATTTTAATCATTTTAAGACACTTTAGTAATATATTTTTTCCTCATTACTTTATCGATTAAACTGCCTTCAGAATACAGGTAGGCAATATTTTTTGCTTTAAATGTTCTTTATGTTCGTCATGAATTGCCAAACTACAGGCAAGCAAGACTGATAAAACTTTGAGATTTAACGTTCTTTATATTCTTTGTGAATTTTATGAACAACATGTTTGAAATCTTTCACTCAGTAAATTGGCTTATTCCTATTCATGCACAGAATAAATCTTTGTGTTCCATGCTCGCACCATCATTAATGAGGAGATTATTTCTTCAATATGTCCCTTCCACTTCTTTAAGAAAAAAATAAATGTGGGAAGATTCATAGAGATGAATGAGAGTTATCTTTTTGAGCAAAATGCAACGGGTGTGATAGTCTTGTGTAGGATATGCTGGCATTGTTGAGAAAGGAATTTGTTGGAATCAATGTTGGCATAGACAGCAAAAGTGTTTCGAGACGATTGAAAATATACAAACATCGTGTGATGTAGTAAGGGAGAGAATGGCAGATACATGGTCTTTTGGAAACTCTGACAAATTTATTTCACGCTCGTTCCTAACCTTAAGCTATGACTCCCACAAATTTGTGTAGTGCTCATGTTCTGGGTCAAGGCCATGATGCAATGATTGAGCCCTAAACATGAGTACCAAACATTTGTTAGAAGGTCATAGGCGCAAGCATTAGACACAAATTTGTAGGGGTTGCCAGAGACTATTTAGGGCATTCTCTCCTTCACTCCTCCACGCAATGTTTCTATATTGTTACTCGTCTTCAAACACTCCAATTCTCCATCCTATTATAACATTGTTTGAAGAAAATTTCTAAACCACCAACGCAATAAATCCTATCCAAGGATACCACACTCATTGTATTTTCCTCAAAGACAACACTACTTTCTCTTTTTCTTTATTAGCAAGCAGATCCTATCCAAAGATGTCACACTCATTGTATTTTCCTCAAAGAGAACTCTACTTTGTTTTTCTCTTTATTTGCAAACAGATCCTATCCAAGGATGTCACACTCATTGTGTTTTCCTCAAAGAGAACTCTATTTAATTTTTTTCTTTATTATATTCTGATATATGGAGTATATCTATGTCATTCCTCTCAATGTTTAATACATTTAGAGTTAATAAATTCAAAGTCAAATAGATGTAATTTTGTGTATAACTTCTTTCTCGGACTCAAAAACTCAAAAAACATAACCAAAATCACACTCACACTCTGAATGCCCTGAATGAGCCTTACTCTTTCCTTATATAGGAAAATGAGGGGATAATCATCCGACAGTCGGACCTACAGATTTAGTACTATCTTTTCTCAGTCGAAGAGATGTGGCTCAAAGCTCGCCAAAAGTCGGAGAAGTGCTCCGAGTCTAATGACTGAAGAATTTTCGTACTAGATTACACTGTGGATGATTTGAACAAATCCCATGGAAAATTTTTGTACTATAAATAATTTTTACATAGTAGATGCATTTAACCAGAAAAGCCCATGAGAAAATTGGTCACATTCAATCTTGTTACTAACCATCATTATTACACTGTGGAAGCTTTTAAGGACAAGCCCACGAGAACCATTATTTCCCAAAGGGTGTAGCCTCTGGAAATCTTATCTAATAATATCTACAAGAATCCCAAGCATTTGTATAAATTCTCCATACAATCATAGGCTTTCTTAGGATAATTTGGTGTTTAATCTTGGTCATGACTAACCACTCATGGTGTCTTTTCATAAAGTAACCAAGAATTTGACTGTCTCGATAATTATTGATATCTCCAGCAGTTTTACATCAAGAATACCAACATTCACTTAGGAATCCACAAGTGTTGCATTCCAGCTGGAAGTCATGCTAGAAGAAGAGAGGGTCCATAGCAGTCTTATTGATTCCGAAATCCTTCCACCATTGTTGAAGCCATTCACATTGTCGTTGTCTTTTGGTGATCCATGTGGCCCCGAATTTTACTCTTGTGTAGTGAGTTTCATTTTGTCCATCTACATTCATGATGTCCCACCACAGTTTTTTGTAGTCTAAAAAGTTGTAAATGGTGTCTGAGAAGATAATGCTTGGATCACCCTGTGGCCACATTTCTGTCATGTCGTACCATCCCGGCCATGGTCCGATTTATGGCAAGATATTTGTTGAAGATTCTCCTCTGGTTGCTTCCCTTTATCCAGATCATATTGATATCTCTAAAATCTTTTCTTAGGGATTCTTCAACCAAATGTGTGGCCAACATAATTCTTTGATACACCATGTCGTGTATCCATTTTCTCCCTTTTGGGTAGACTTTCCTTTCAGGTACAAAGTGATGAATATCTGAATGAGGTTGTAAGTTTGCATCGAGCACTTTTGTGTTTCTTGGCTTCGATGTTGGTTTCCATTTAGAACAGTATTCTTCCCATTTCTGTGTTTCAGAAATACTTCTCAGAGTCTCTATATGTTGGGAAGGGTCCCATTATGTTACTATCACCATGGCAATGTCTTTCTGATTTAAATATTCATGCTTAGGAAGTCAGGAAGATAATTCCTTTTACCTCTGATGTGTTCGAATTCAAAGTCGAAATTTGCAAATAAAGCTTACCACCTTGCGAACTTAGCTTCTCCAACTTTCTTTATAGCTTTACTAAGGACTCTCTTTAGTGCAAAGGGATCAGTTCTTAAGAGAAACTTTTTTTGTATCATGTGGATATCAAATTTATCAATGCAGTTCCATGCTGCTTTGACCTCTTTTTCTATAGTAGAATAATTTTTCTCAGGTGGGCTTCAAGTCCTTGAGACAAACTGAACTATTTGTTCTTCTCCTTATATCTTTTGCTTCAGGATTCCTCCCCACCCTTCGTTGTTGGCATATGTTTCAACAATTTTGAAAGAATATTCATTAGCGATATAAAGAATAGAAAGAGTGTTACCTTTATTTTAATTCTTCTGACAGCTTCGGTGTGGGCCTGAGACCAGGGTTCTGGATGTTTTTGCAGTATTCTGTTGAGTAATATTCTATATTTGGAGAAATATTTGTAAAAGTTGCTCATATAGTTTAAACATCCCAAGAATCTCTACAATTGAGTTTTGTCAGTGATAATATCTGGAAATTTATCAGCAAATTCCAGAGCATGTTTTTGCAGAGTTATTTTTCTATCTTTAATTGTATGGCCAAGAAACTTGATACTTGTCTGAAATAACTCAATATCTTTCTTGCTAAGAACCAGTCCATTGGTTTTGACAAGTTGTACAAATTTCTGGATATGCTTAAAGTGATCATGGACGTTTTTAGAAAATATAAGTATATCATCAATGTATACTAGTAACCAATCAAAATATGGCTTGAAAATATTATCCATAACCTTCTGGAATTTGGAGGGGGCATGCTTTAGTCCGAAAGGCATGACGTTCCATTCATAGTGTCCTGCTGGGACACTGAAAGTTGTCTTAAATTTGTCATCTTCATTGATTGCCACTTGCCAAAATCCTGATTTCATATCAAATTTAGAAAATACTTTAGCCCCCACTATTCTTGCTAGAATATTTACTTTATGAGGAATGGGGTAAGTATCGTCTAAGAGGACAATATTAAGAGGTTTATAGTTTATGACCAATCTTGGGATCCCTCTTAACTGTTCTGAATGTTTATTAACATAAAAATCATAATAGTTCCAAGGACTGCTAGATTCTCTGATCAATCTCCTTTCCAGGAGGCTTTCTATCTCTTTTTGACAAATATCTCTATATCCTTTGTTCATAGGGATTTCTATACTCTTGCAAGGTTTTCCTTCATACTCATCTTTGTAGGGCAATTCTACACAGTGTTGTTTTCTATGCCAAAACGCATTTGGTTCTTCAGCACATCATTCTTTCTCTATTTCTGATCTCAGAATTGAGATCCTTTGTTTAATTATAGGAGTCTGTAGATAATCTCCTGTCATTATGGCGGTCTTCAGCTCTTTGATCTCTTCAATTTTATTTTTGGCTTTTTCGATCTTCTGCATGGCTTGTACCATGGTAGACACTCTGTGAGTAGACACAAATGGTAACTTGATTGTTTGTAATTTCCCATCTGAGCTTTGCACATATATGAAATAACCAACCTTGCCATTTTTCAATCTAGCTGATCCATGTGGCTCTACAACAGTTAAAAATACATTCCCCAAAATGCAGACAATAGGAATGCCTGCAACAACAAATTTTAATTTGATACAGTGTTCTTCAAAGAAAATAGAAGCCTGAGGGACTTCATACAATAGATATTTGTTTCCTAACCCATCACTTGACTAAAGAATTTTACCCAGTACTTTGCAGGTATTATTTTTGAATTCATAATATTGACATCTGCTTCGGAATCAATAAGTGTTCTTAGGGAAAACATTTCACCATTTATACAGATATCTAGCATAACATGATGTTGCTGACACTGGATAGCCATTACTCTCATGTCGGTGAAACCTATAGTATCATCCTTTTTTCCTTCAAATATTTCCATATTTGGGTTAGTGAAGTATTCATCATATGCATCCTTAGGTTTCTTCCCTTTTTCTAACTCAGGGACCTGTGATTTTAGGGAGACAATTTCTTTCTTGAGATAATGAATCTCTTGGTTGACATCTCCTAATGTGAGGAATCTGGTCTGCGATTATTGTTGGCTTCTCTGGAAAGATCTTGTATTTCTTTCAAATGAGGAATCAACAAATAATGCCTTTCGTTCAGTTTTAGAGGCAGTCTTGTTACTGCTTCCCTGATTTTTGTGCATGGTGCTTAGGAAAGTTTCTAATAACTTTTCTTTCATCTCCCCTTCTCCCAATGTTCTGATCTAGGCCAGTAGCTTTGTTTCTGCATCTTCCATGGTTTGTGCCATGAGAATTTTCTCCTTTGGCTGAGAAACAAAGTCTTCATCAGATGGGATTTATAATTTAGCACTTGATTCACAATGGCAGTTGTCTGAATCAGTACAGTCACATTCATTCATGTGCATGTTTAATTCTTCATCGGATCATTCTGAAGACGAAATTTTATATGGTTTGGATGTTGAACAGTGTTTCCGTTGGTGTATCTGTTCTTTAAATGAGATGTTTGGACAATTTTCAGATTTGTGATTTTTAAAACCACATTTATAGCTTAGAATTGACACCATACCTTTGTTTTTACTGTTCTTTTTGTCTTTGCAGCTTCAAAGGATTTCTTCTTTGTTTTTCTTCGATTCTTATGCTAAATGATAATGATTGGAGGTATGTCCAAGTTGTCCACAAAGCCAACAAATCAATTTATTCCACTGATATTTCTTTTGTGTCTGAAGATGAATATCCTTGGGTTCATAGTAATGTGTTTTTGGCACATATTTATAGTATCCTCTCTTGGCTCCTTTTCTTTTCCTCTATTGATATTCTCTGTACTCTTTTATTTTTTCTTTCTTGGCCTTCTTTTTACTATGGGGTCATCTATAGCAAGGCCATACTTGCTACGGATGGATTTGTCGTCTCGTAGTCTTGACATTTTCTACAAAGATTTATTAACTTTCATACTAGTGCATAAATTTACCAGAACTTTTGTTATGATGCTTTAAATTTCCCCCCCAAGTAAAGGATTCAAAAGGCAACTAAAAAGCATCTTGTTGTCTTAGATAATCTACGAATTTTTAAGGCAATGCTACTAAGTAGATTTGCTTCCACAATATATGTTTTCTATCTTTAACCTCATATATCATTTGAATCTAGTCCCTATGAAAATCTTCATAATGGCACATTTTCTTTCATTTAATATTCATGAGAATTATGTCATTCTTATTGGCAAGTTCAAGTTCTCCTCCACACCAATGTTCCAAAATAAATGAAGTTAGTGCGCCAATCATATTGCTTTGTGGAGCTCCATCAAAATTATGAATGATATCTCCCGCTTTGTCCTTCAGGATCTCATTTTCCATTTTTTTCACTAATGCTGATGACGACTTTGTTTCCCACCATCTTAACAAAGTTCGAGTGAAACACTGAATTATGGATTTAAAAGCTTCTATTAGATATCATTTTGGGATTCAACAACATTAAGTAAGTCATTCACGTATGACCATTTCCATGAGAAGTAGTCGTAACTAACTAATTTCTCATGACTACCTCTCATGGAAATGGTCATACGTGAATGACTTACTTAATGTTGTTGAATCCCAAAATGATATCTAATATATTGCACTGTGTAAACCCCCATAATTAAGCTTCTATTTCATTTTTACCTCTTAGGCACATAAGCTTGTACTCTATAAACATAAGATCTATCATTTGCCGAATTTGACCAACACTCAGATTGTCAATATTCCATTCTCTATGTGATTCAGGATGGAAGTTATGTGTTTCTAGAAGTTTCCCTTTTCCACTGAGATTAGGTGTTGGATATCTGGCATACTGGCTTTGGAGAGGCTCATAGATAGGTAACATATGTGGTTCTGAGCTTTCAGGTTTCTCTGCTTCTTTAAACAGTGAGGAGATAGTCATTGGCTCAAATTTTTCTTCGACCATTTCTTTAGGAAAGAGAGAAGGAAATCTATCAATAGGCTTAACAGGATGTTTAATATTTACAGATCTCTTGAATAGAGAAGAAATAGGAATCGGTTTTTCTTTGGGAGCTATATGCAATTTATTAAGTTTTTCAGACAATTCTTCAATAGATTCTTGAGTAGATTGTTTCCCATATCTAGTTTTCTTTCCACATATTCTATCCTTATTAAGGACTCTTTAAAAAATCCTTTTAGTATCTTAGTGGAATAATTCACATCATTTAGAGTTTTGTTAATACTGTTTACAGAGACTTGTATACCGTCAAAACCTTCTTTAACTTCCATAGACTTTGCACAACTCATTTCTAGCACTTTAACTGTTGTGTTTGTCTAGTTTGTTTGTTCACTGGCTTTCTGTATTCTACCATCAATGCGAAGGGCACAATCATCCTTTAAGACCAAAGGAATGGCTTTAGCATTGTTATGTGCTTCTCCTAATACAATGCCTTTGTAAGGAGGGAAGGTGGTAGAAGTTTCAATTTTACTGCCTTCTGTGGCAGTCCAAGAATGTTTTGTTGAAGATGATTCAACGTTTGCCATTTGTACATCTATATTTTCTTGATTCTTCTTCCATTCATAAAAAGGCAACCAAATGTCATTCTTTTGCATGTATGCTTTCCATTCATGGGATAATCTGAATTTTTCTGGGTATGCAGTGCTAAGGTCAAAACTTTCAACCTCAGGATGAGTGTATAAATCCCAATTAAGCATATTTTTCATCCATTGATGATCAATTGTATCCTTCTTAAATCCTTCCATAACTGAAAATAACTTGTGCATTTCTGGTTTTGAAGGCTTCTTACATTCAGAAGGCACAAAGTTGTTAAATCTCGATTGAGAGATTATTTCATCAAGTTGTTCCAAATACCCTAGACCATAGCATGGCATATGAGCATGACACATTTTGCTAAACATGTCTTTGAGACGAGGATCTTCATTTTCCAAAGATGGAGGCTCATGAATCATTAATACATGATCAATATCATGAGGGAATGGTATTTCAAAACACTTAGGATTTGGACACGGAGTGACAGAGTTATAGGAGGAGATTCTCCTATCCTTGGATGGTGGTTCTAATGTATGACAGAATCAAAAAGGCTGTTGAGATTTACCTTTTGATTGCAACATGGGAAAATGACTTGCAGAGATAATTTGCAAGCTAAATTGATTCTTCTGCGATCTATTGTAGATCTTCTAGGAAAGGACACTACAATAGATGATGGTCCTTCTTGTATATAACAGAAGTAATCTTTTGCATTGTTGGAGGTTTGGGTTATCAACAACCCAATGTTCTGGGAAACTTAAGTGTTCCCATTTAATAATATGATGTTCTAACTTTTGATTCTAGGTATATGTTAGAACAACCACATTGGATTTGGATTCTTTGCTAGGAGCATGGAGGACTGAAGGATAGAGGGTATTCATGTGTCTAAAACAACCACGAGTTTGAATTGCAATATTATTTCTCTTTTTATTCATATCAAACCCTATTGTTTGAATCTGTAGTTGCAGGATATCTTTGATGTGCTCATCAAATGTATATACAGAAAAGTTTGGATAGAAATCAAAGTATACAAGTCCATTTGATAATGGAGAAACCATCCCTCTTATCAATGAATCTGAATACTTGTTATGTGTCAAATATCTCACTGTGGCAAGAACAAAAGTACTCAGTTGCATGTGGACTAAGGGATTGATCCCTATCCTTATGCATCCTAGATGCAAATATTTGGTTCCTAGTCTTTTGGCCTCAGCCTGAAATTTCTTAGTATCAAGCAGAGAAATTGTTTGTACAGAATCGAAGTTCTCTTGTATTTGGCTAATACTCTTTTTAATAAATATTATAGTTACAACTTTAAGGTGAAACATAGATAGGTGAGCATATACTTCTGATGAGGAGATACTGGGAAAACACCACTTAGGTGCAGGTTGGCTCTCAAAATATTCAAGTTCTAGAGAATTTATAACCCTTTTATATTATGAAGCAAACATATCTTTTAATAGGTTTTCTTCAGCATGTTTTTCAACTTCATATAGTGAAAAATTTATTATTTTCATGTTATTTTAAAATATTTAATGTAAATAGATATTTAATTTTTTAAGATGATTTTAGTTTGACAAGAGTATAGACAATTAAATATAAAGTGATGTTATTATATAGTATTATATTATATTAATTTGAAGAAAAAATACATAATTATTTTGGAATAAATTTTAATTTATCTATTTGAGTTAGAATTAGAAATAAAAAATGATTGTTAGGTGATATATGATAATCATAAAATAGACTTTAAATTTTAATTATATAAACAAATAAGTATTTTATTTGTTATAGCCCCAAGGGTTAGCTCAGTGTGCCAGTGTCTCACCATCGGGAGGTCACAGAGTCCATTCTCCCTGAAGCCCTTGGGGTCAGGTCTTGCAGTATGCCGAGGGGCATCAACCCAGATTTTTCTGTGGACGTAGTGCCGACCAAGGTGTCTGTGAACCACTCTAAAAAAAGTATTTAATTTGTATATATATATATATATATATATATATATATATAAATAATTAATTTAAGTAATATTAAAATTTAAATATATAAAAATGAGTTTCTTATCAAAATTAAAATATCTAAAATAAATCTACAATGATATTCAGTGAAATTTAATAAATTTAGAATATGCATGCTAACACTTCCATTTATAAATATAGTTTAAAATAACTTTAATTCTCATTGGTTCCTAATTGTTATATACTTACTCGAATTCAAACTTCTGTGATCCATATCATAATGTATAAGGTTTTTTCGGAGGAAATCACATTGAAGATTTTGGTGGATGCGTTTCGAACCAACGAGTGTGGTTCATCTTGAGGACACGATGAAGAAATAGATCTAGGAAGATGGTTAAATAGAGAGACAGGTCAACCTAACAACTAGAAGATAACAACTATATTTGACTAGGGAGGGATTTTTTTTATTTTTTTAATAAAAATATATTTATATTATTATTAATTTATTAGTTGTTTATTTTAATAAAAATGAATATAAAAATATATTTATATATTCATTTTTATTAAAATAAACAATTAATAAATTAATAATAATATAAATATATTTTTATTAAAAAAAAATTCCTCCCCAAATCAAATATAGCTATTATCCCCCCAGTCAAATATAGTTCTTACCTTCTAGCTGTTAGGTTGACCTGTCTCTCTATTTAACCCTCTTCCTAGATCTGTTTGTGTCCTGAAGATGAACCACACTCTTGGTCCTGTCTCTCTATTTAACCGTCTTCCTAGATCTGTTTGTGTCCTGATGATGAACCACACTCGTTGGTTCGAAACAGGTCGACCACAATCTTCAATGTGATTTCTTCCAAAAAAATCTTGTACATTATGTTATATATTTGTTACATTGTTTAAGTTGAATTTCTATTTATAATTTGTATTATAAAAAAAATTGACAAACTATATAATATTTGCTATTAGCCAAAATCATTTTTATATTTTTATATTATATAATATTATAATTAAGTATAATATTTTATTATTTTATATATAAATTTAAATTTATTTTTTAATTAAATTGAGAAAACAATTTTTATATTAAAAAAGTCTAAATATAAATATAATCTAATGATTCTACTTTTTTAATTTAAAAATATTATTTTTCTTGGTGAATTTTTTAATTATTATAATTGTATTTTTAAATACATAAATAAAATTACCATCCTAAATGTTTTTAATGACATGGAGAGTATATAAACTACATAATTTAATTTAATTTAATGTGATGTAATATACACCAGACATCTATCCCATTAAAATATTTTTTTTATTTATCTTTACTACATTTTATTAGGATGCTAATAATAACAACATATGGAACCATTAAGGTTTAGTCGATAAAATAATGTTACTATAGTCGTCATAGTTCAACATTTACCTTTATTTATGCTATGCTACAGATCATGAGCAACCCACTATATTGAATGTAAAATTAATTAAATATTATGTTTGGGGCTTGACGAGGGTCACCGCCACACCTTCTTAGGGAATGATTTATATATTTTTCCTTAAGTTAATAAATATCAACTATAGGTGTAAGTGATCCTGGAAGGAGTTTATGACTTAACAAGGTTTTTATTTTGCGTGAAATTTAGCTTGACTTCTGGGTTTATGTTTCATAAGGTTATGAAAGTTTAATGAAGCACCTGTAGAATCATCTTGAAGCCAACTTTATCCTATGGCTCCACTTTGCCAGGGATCATGATTTAAACATCGATTGGCTAAGACTCATATCGAATGGTCAACGTAATTGTAGTTCGATAATTGTAACCAACCACTTTTCTCACTCTTTTCGTTGGTCATTTGCACAGCATCGCTACACGAACCTCTTTGTAGTTTTTTTCAGCTACGGTTTGATTAATTTTGAGTTGCAAATCCCAGCATCTCTGCAGTTATGATAAGTTTCCAGGATTTACTTGCATGAACGCTTTTTTCCCTTCGGCTTGTTATGTGTTTACATTGAACCAAGTTTAAAATTTTCCCCTCCTTAAAGGTCTTAACTCAAGTTCGCAGTTTGTGGCTTGGAAGGGTCTAGTTGCGGGTTCTCCTATATCAGCTCAAGATGGTTAGGTAAGAGAGGATGTTACTGGTATTTCCCATACTTGTTTCTTGGTCATTTTTATTAGTTCCAAAATTGTAATTCTAGAATTTTACTAATCATTTTTATTAGTTCCAGAATCGTAACTCTAGAATTTTACTAACTGTTTACATGCTCTCTGCACAAGTTAGGGATTTTGTACTACTCACACTCTTGTACTAGATTTTCTTACCTGTGGAGTTTTTGGTCTTGTCCTTACAACGTTCCTTCCTCCGCAACATTTTCCATTTTTCAAGGTTCTCCAAAAACCCTACTTGGTGTAATTTTCCTTATTGTATTTCAGTTGCTCCGAGCCTGCAAGCCTACTGCTGCTAGTCATGGAACTTAATTTTGCTATAGATGTACATCATTTTAACTACGGTTAACTTGCCACTCGAAATAGAAGACGTGCTAATATAGGGTTTCAAGATCTCTTCTTCTTATATTGTTGGATATGGAGCCTACCCATTGTTCCCTAGATTCAATGAAGAGAGGGATTAGGGTTCCAAAAAGAGAGGAAGTAGATCGATAAACCAAGGGATCAAGCCCAACTAGGTAGGTGTTCAATTTCTTCTTGTTAGTATAATATTACTCAACAGGCTTCTAGAAATTACTTTTTATTTTTACTTAGGCTAAAAGGATGCCACACTTTTTAATGGAGACACATATTTTGCAAGGTACAATGATTGGAATTGTGGTTGAAGATATAGTTGGTAGAAAAAGTGCAAGTATGCTTGAAAATGGGTTTTCAAGCAATATGACTCAGGATTTTTGTTATATTTGTGATAGTTTTACTTCCAACATTATAAGGGATTGCTTGGAAACACTTCATCGGATAGTGAGAGATCCCCATTGGTGGTCGATTGCCTAATGGTGACAAAATGACATGTAACACCCAGAAGATTGGGACAAAACCTGAAGTTTTGGAAAACGATGTACCCAATCTCTTTCTTTTATGAAATAACAAGTTGTGACTTTGTACATATTCCTTCGAAGTATATTTTGTTCGGAAATTATTTGTTGATGACCAAACTCTTTTATTACTTATTTCATTATTATCAGGTGAAGTCTGTAAGGTTGTTTTTTTATTACATTGTATACTCTTTTGTCTTCAATTAGCAAGAATTAGCTTTGCAAATTTCATTGTGGTTGCTCCTGTGTGTTTAATAATTTTAGTTAGGCCGACAAGATTCGACAATATAATGATGTGATTGCATAATTAGTGAATGTATTAAAATCACTAATTGTGGCATATGTGAAAATCGTGTGGTTCTCTAATATGAGAAAACTGTGTAAATTATACGGTTCGATGTATGCGGCCTTTTTTTTCTTTTTCTTTTTTAAGAGAAAAATAATGATACTTAAGCAACAACGAAAGGTTGTAATCTAGTTTCGCAATTTACAACAGAAAAACACATTGGACAATTGCCTCACTTAACGTACAAGCATTTCCTTGGAAATAGAGAATAAACATGAGTCCAACTTACAATTTCTTTATGCATCATTATAGAGTTCATCCAAAGAAAACCATAGATTACAATACTTACCTATTTTATGTTAGACAACTAGTATATCCACAACGAACTGAGCACACCTCCCAACCAATGAGATAAGTGACCAACACTTATTCTCCCCCCGATCCTTTCACTTCGAGACTAGTGGAGGTAAGGATCTTCAAGATCCTCTTGAAGCCTTCTCAGACTCTGCTTAGTACATACCAATGTTTCGCAGACTTCACTAGTCCACACTAGGGATTCCACTAGCTAATCGAATGAAGAATTCCCTTTATGGTAGTGTCCTGCATTCTCTTAACAATGTCCCATTGGAGATTCCCACTTGTTCTTCTCTTGCTCTTCTCCTCCAGGTTTCTCCTCTACAAATTGAGATGGCTTATTTCAAGAGAAGAGAATAATTTCCTCCCAACTATCTGAAAGATGAAATGTTCATTTTCTGTCATTTCCGCGATATCCACAACTTTCTAGCCAACTAAGTTAAAAATTAACAATAAAATAAATAACATAACATTTAAGTTTCGCTTAGGTTTCTACATAGTCCATAGTATAACATGCTACTATAGTAAAAGTACATAAACAAAAATATTTACAGTAACTAATTGCTCTATGAGGTGTTACATCTACCCCCCGTGGACGAAATATTGTCCTCAGTGTTTATTCTCGTCGCTAAAACAAGCCCAGATACACATTCCTTAAAGGTTCTTCATCCTCCTAGGTGGCCGCTTTTGGGCTAAAGCATACTTGATGCACTTTAACCTGGGTGATAACTCACCTTTGTAACATTGTTTCTCTCTGACCGAGAATACGTAGAGGCTCTACCAAGAATTCTTTGTCTGACTCTACCTATTTCACAATTTAAAGTCTACCATTTTCTTACGTCATTTTATAAAATAAGTCACATTTTCATTCAAATATGTAAATTCAATTATGCATGTATGTCTTGCGAATTAATAATATGTTGAGGGTCATACATATAGTGTTTTAATAGAGAAACATGAAACACAATATGTACTCGTATATGGCCAAGTAGTGCCAATTAGTATGGTATAGGTCCAATTCTAGCTAGTATTTTGAAAGGACCACAGATTGAGGGGGCTAGGTTTGCACATCCACCCAATCTCGATGTGCTCTTCTTGGGTTTCACCCTTACATATATGTGCTCCCCCACTCTAAATTCTCTAAATTTATTTTTCCTATCGGCATATCCTTTCTACTTGCCTTGAGCAACCTTTGAGTTATGTCGAACCTTCTTTACTCTCTATAACTTTTCTGCTAACATATGAGGGCCTAATATTAATTTATCTTTTGGACTACTCTGGTTGATAGATATTAACTATACAAACTATCTATTTAATAATTCTAATTGATGATTATTTCATAAAATCTATTTGCTTAATGGTTATTCAATATAGATGACATGTTTAAAATATATTTAATTTATTTTATAAAATTATACAAAATAATCCATTAAATATGTCAAGTATATATATATATATATATATATATATATATATATATAATTTTATCTTATATTTTTCTAATAATTTATCTAAAATAATAATAATAATTTTAAGATTAAGAATATACAATAATATTTAGTATTATAAAACCTTTTAATTAATTATAATTAATCAATTATAAATAATATCTACACTATTATCACTCTTCAAAATTATTTTATTATTATTTTTATTTTATACTTCCTATATAACATGTGTTATAATTTGAAAATTTTATAACAATTATTATTATTTGTGTTATATTTTTTTTGAAGTTTAAAAATATATATTAACTAATGTAACATTTACTTTACGTTGCAAACATTGGATCATTCTTTCAATTTGATTTCCTTTGCTTGTATGGATTAAAGGAAATAATTGAGAATCCAACATAGAATTTGCAAAACTTGTATTACAAATTTCATGTGGCTAGTGTTTTTTGTAGAAAAGCTCGGCATGTGCGAGTGACCTAAAAAGAACAAAAACAAAAAGACACAAAAATAGCTAGGTAGAAAACATAAATAATTGATGACATTTATAACATATTCATGAAATATAATGAAATTAATTGACAGGTTCAAGGTGCTCAGGGTTTCTTGTGGAGGCCATTCATTAGTGCATACACTGACATAATATGATAATGTGAGTGCAATTCCTTCATGTGCACGAGCAGCTTATCCCCACTTTCATTCATTGCAAACAATATTAGCACATGAACTTGTCCATAATATGATAATGTGAGTGCAATTCCTTCATGTGCACGAGCAGCTTATCCCCACTTTCATTCAGTGCAAACAATATTTTTCCTTGAAGATTCTTGATTTTCCAATAAAGGTTTTTCCAATAAAGGTTAACGGTGTGAAGATATTAACTTTTTTAACCTCTCGTGGTATCAAGGTTTGAAACCTAATTCAAAATTGATGCCATAAACTTTGAATAAGAAATATCATCCATTTATTTTGCAGTCTTCTTTTCAATAGCATCAATTTCCTATTGATTGATCATTTGAGCATGTTTGTGATATCGATCAAGAGAGGCATGGGCTCTAAATCCCGTTCCATGGTATTATTGAGGGTGTTTTGGTCCGTATATTTCCTCCTCGAACGTACATGTTGAGCATGTTTGTGATATCGATCAAGAGAGGCATGGGCTCTAAATCCCGTTCCATGGTATTATTGAGGGTGTTTTGGTCCGTATATTTCCTCCTCGAACGTACATGTTGGTTGATGCATGAAAAACAACCAACGAAGCTCTGAATAGAAGGTAGAGGTGAAGAAAGGATAGATAAGGAAGATGGGAGGGCGATACAACAAAAATCATAATGAGCCGGAGGTCAAGGAAACTCAATGAAGGAAGGAACTCCAATGTTTGAAGGCTAAGATAAGAAAGAAGCATAATGCACCATGAAGGTGAATACAAATAATATACCGAAGAGAGCGTAACATAAACCAACATAAAATGAGTGAGAACCATGACAATGTGAAATAATATACTTGCAACATGGTAATCCAATTGTGGTGGGGAAAAGAGATGATGGCGTAAACTTTAGAGATTTTCCATAGCCTTCAAGTTCCTATTCCATTTTGATGACTAAGGAGAAGAATGCTATTCTTCTCGAGGATAATAGATGAAGAGAAAAATATTTGAGGTGAGTAGGGCTTGGTACTTCCTTTTATTCAGCATCAACGAGGAGGTGGACAATTTCCCTTCCACACTGAAAGTTCCCAGATTGTATGCGAGACATACAATTTCCTCCCATATGAATCAATGAAAAGAATTGAAACATACCCCTTCGAGAAATATAACTTGTGAAATCATCATTGGGACTATTAATGTCATCAATGGTAGCCACCTTATAATTAAACGCCTTCATTGCACAATGAATCAGTAAGGACTTGACTTGCATCTGTGCAAGAAAAATCTGGCTCAAAATCAATTAAAAACTTGCCATAGATAATCCACGTAAGAGGCTACTAACCTTAATAAAACTAATTTTACATTATAAAATAATAGTTAATATTATAAAAAAATTAATTAATAAATATTTCATGATTATAATTTTGCAAAATTATTTTATTGTCATCTTTATTTTGAATTTAGAAATTCATAACAATATTTATGCTTTCTACTTCATTATTATAATTTTGCAAAATTATTTTATTATCATTTTTATTTTGAATATAAAAATTCATAACAATATTTATACTTTCTTGGTAACCTCCCTTTTAACATAGAAAATTATTATCATTTTTATTTTGAATTTAAAAATTCATAACCATATTTATACTTTCTTTGTAACCTCCCTTCTAACATAGAAAATTCTACACAACATATTTATTGTTATTTAAAATAAAAACTGTACCATAACACTATAATAAACAATATCAATATTGAGGCTTCTTTGATCCATATTAATTTTATGAGAAAAATAAATATGGGCTGATGCCCCTCGGCCCACTGCAAGACTTGACCCCAAGTGTTTCGGGGAGAATGGACCCAGAAACCTCCCAATGGAGGGGCACTGATTTTGACCAACTCAGCTAACCCTTTGGGCTCATTTTCTACTATATCTATACATATGTATGCACCAAAAAACATGTCGAATTAAACAACATTTTTCACCAATTTAACCAATTTGTTTTTTTCTCTGAAAATTATGGAAATTTTAATAAGATTTTAATAAATTTTGTGAAAGTTTTTTGTAAATTATAATTCTTAAATTTCAAAATTTTAGATTTTGATGGTGTTAATCTATTTCCACCATTAAAAACATAATTTAAACACTGCTATTGCCAAATTTATTAAAATAATTTTGACATAGTTCTAACCCGTTTTAACAGAACAAGTGTTATTTCGTAGACTATTGATACATTAATGTGGCCTGACATGGGGCCGATTTAAGACATTACAACACGCCCCGCGGTGATGAGAGAGAAAAAAAAAAACGCCGTGTTGTAATGTCTTAAATCGGCCCATGTCAGGCCACATTAATGTATCAATAGTCTACTAAATAGCACTTGCACTTGCCTTTTAACAGTCCAAGTACAACCCTACATGTAATACCAGTACGATACGGCAAGTTTTGGTACTTAAACATTGATTATACATATCATACATTACCATACGGCGATGTTTTGGTACTTAAAAACTGGATTATACATGTCATACAGTAGCATACGGCTATGTTTTGGTACCTAAAAACTTGATTATGATTTCTTGATTATGATATCAATCGGTTTCTCGATTATATTTTCACATACCTCGGCCTTTAATAAAGGCAATGAACGTGTGCACGCCACATGTTGTATTAAATTCGAAAATCTGTGGTCGTAAGCAAAATCTAAAATGATGGTTGATCGAGATTCGCATCATTCTCGAAGTACATTGACGCTCCAGTAAAATGTCCTCAAATTTTGGAGGTCTGCCACCACTTTCTTTAAATCGACAACAACAATAATTTCGTGTTGTTGACGTTATAGTTCGACTCGGTTACCAGCTTTTCCTTCGGAGTTGTGAAGTGATAGAAGATGGCAAGCGCAAGTGCTAGGTGCATGAGTTTAAGGGTTCTGGTGAACAAGAAAAGTGGGAAGATATTGTATGCGGAGGCAGGAAAGGATTTTGTCGATCTTCTCTTCAGCTTTCTCACGTTGCCAACGGGTTCTGTTCTCAAATTGCTTTCAGCGTTGAAACAAGCAAAAAGAATCGGCTGCCTCACTAATCTTTACGACAGCGTAGACAAGCTTCAGACTATGTTTATGATTGCCAAGAAATCCCACTTACTGGAGCCTAAGGTTATACCTACCCTATCTAACGAGTTCCTTCAAATACAGGCAGCAGATTCAGCGCCCGCGCCCACACCCACACCCACAGTCTATTACCTTTGCGGTAACCTGTACAGTGGCGATACGCACTATATGAGCAGTCAGAGTGGCGGCAGGTGTTACTGCGGCAGAAATATGACCTATCGGGTGCAATTGCAGGACCCTTGCATGGGAGATACAACTGATGGCGCAGGAGTCAGTGGAAGTGGAAGCCGCGGGGGAGGATATGTGAAGGAGACGGTTACCTTCATAATCACCGATGACTTGCAGATCTCTCCCTCGTCAACCATCACCAGCCTCAACTTGCTCAATAATCTCAATGTCAAAGATTTATCCGATTTGGTGGAGCGAAACGCGAGTGTCGGTCCCGATGACGTAAGGAGATACTATTGTTGTTTATAGTTTGGGTTCATAATGCTGTTAATGGGAAGATCATTATACATTAACAACATTATAATTTTATAATTATTAGGCACTGGAGCTGCTATGGGCTTCGCTGGTTTCCACTACGCCTTTGAACGACGTTTTTGGTGCTGCCGTCTCTACTTGAAGGTAACAGTGATTTGACAATTTTTGGAGCTCGTCAAGAGAATACTGATGTCAAGTTAATTATTTTGTGTTGCAGTGCGGAGGCTGTATTTCTGAATTTTGAATATGCATTTTCAAAATCGTCATTAATCGAAAGAATTTTTGTTGCAAGTATTTAGCAGAAGTAACTAGTATTAAGTTTAGTTTAAATTTCAGGACATGTGATCCGGATTCCGGGCATCTATGTAGTATCTATTTCGTAACATGACATCGGATCTTATAGTTTCTATTTCAATGCTAAACTGCTGTCTAAACTTTATGCTTTTGAAGTAATATGAAATTTAACTTATTGCATAAATATGGCTCGATGTTAATTTAGCTTTATTACTGAAATTTTAGAATGGTTAAACATTTTATATTTTATTTATATAGTATTTTGATTATGGTTTTCTTCTAACAAAATAAATGTTGACAATTTTCTGAACTTTCCAATTCTTTTACTGCAAATGAAAATTTTAAACTAAGTCAAACAAAAAAACGGTTACCGGGCCTTAATTTTAAATTTTAAATTTTTTCGTTTGTTTGTAATGTGGTGGATGTACCGCTGTATTTCAAATTATTTTAAGCTAGCTACTGTGACCCATATCCGTACAGATAAAATATTCTACAGCTTAGTTCAACAAGTCTTGAACGTTGAAGAGATTATTTTAAGCTAGTTACTCACACCCATAATTTTAAATTTTAAATTTTTTTGTTTGTTTGTAACGTGGTGAATGTACCGGTGTATTTCAAATTATTTTAAGCTAGTTACTGTGACGCATATCCGTCCATAGACAAAAATTTCTACGACTTAGTTTAACATGTCCTTAACCTTGAAGAGATTATTTTACGCTAGTTACTCACACATACTCGTCCATAGACAAAAATTTCTACAGCTTCGTTCAACAAGTCTTGAACCTTGCAGAGATTTAAGTGATGGATGAGCATTCTGTATGACAAAAGTCCTGGATCTAAGAGGTATTTTCATTTATCTTAATTAGATTCAAGCGAAATAACTAAATGTATTTAATTAAAGAATTTGTGAGAATATTATTAATAAAATAGAGAAATGATTTTAGAAACGAGGATCGAATTCCTTCATCTACATATGAGGGATGTTTGTTGGAAAAAAACATGTGGATATTCTCTATATAGTTGAGTCATAGCTAGAATTAAGTTGAGTCATAGCCAGAATTAAGGATTGGTAAGAGATATTTTGAAGATTTTGTGGATCATAAAGAGAGTGTAGAAGTTAGTTTAGAACAAGGACAAAAAAACTGTAGGCCGAGGGGCTTAATTTGACGAATATTGGGTCGATATAAGATACTTAGGGTAAAATCTGTTTTGTCATAAACTAGTAGATTGTTTAGGTGAGTTGAAGTTAATGTGACTTAAAGTTAATGGAAAAGGATATGATTGAAAAATAAATTGGAATGAAACTTACACATTAATATTAGTAGCTCACAGTGAGCAAGCTACACTTGGAGACTGCCCAAGCAATACCTCGCTATCTCATTAATCATTAAATCAGAAATATATAATT